>CM018695.1:49618400-50218400 GCA_009363875.1 Mikania micrantha | reverse complement strand
GTTTTTGAAAACTAAAAAACATGTCGCTCTAAACTTTGTGTTTTTACACATTTAAGTTTAAAACATCATGTATAAAATGTTTATGAACCGGGTGTTTTTGTTATGGTGTTTTTCAAATGTTTATGAAATATAGCGATTTATGGTGTTATTAGTATTCAAAAACACCATAAAAATGCCTGGTCTTAGTTTCATGAATATCCGAACACAAAAGCACCATAAAATGTTAACACCATAAACACAATAACATATCTTGAAAAAACGCCATAACCAATAAAATATCTCGAAAAAACATCATAAACTAAGTTAAAAACAACACGTACAAACTTAGGTGTTTATGGTGTTTTTCGTTTTCAAAAACACCAAAAAATGCCCTCTTTTAGTTTTATTAATACGCAAACACCAAAAAAGAACATAAAATGTTAACATCATAAACACCATAAAATATCTTTGAAAACACCATAAAACATACATATGTGTAAAAAACACCATAAAAGAATCAGTTTCGTATATATTGGAAAAACACCATAAACATATGGTTCGTGAAACTCATTTTAGGTTGTTATTTTAATTTTAAAAAATATACTAATATTATACTCATTAGAAAGATAAAAAAATGCTCGATTTTATGGTGTAATTTTTTTAAAAAAATACTAACGTATAAAAAAGTTATGAACGTTTAAAAAAGATGGAGGAAAATGCATGTGACTTGCATGTGCAGGTTTTTGGCTAGATCTTCTCATTCTACCCCTCCTGATGGTTTTAACTTATAACTATTTACGAAAATACCACTAAATTAATCTCAACCACAAAACCAATTGATCTAATGGTTGAGATCTCTTCTCACACTTCTCATGGTTTTAAAACTTTTTAGCCAAACCTTATACTATATATATATATATATGTATGAATTAATACTCTAAATTTAAGGCGGGAAAATATAGTAAAATATGCTTCATTTCGTTACAAGTGGCAAATAAAAACCTTTATTATTATATAAGATAGATACGGCTCTCTATAATTATATGTTTATATGGACATTAATAGGTTAAAATACCGAGTATTAAACGAGTTAATTAAAAATTAATAATATATTATACATACATGTCTGGTAAAAAAGAGTTTTGCAACTAAACGACATGGAAATTGCATAATTTAATTAAACTTATGTTTCACACAAGTTGAATACAATAAAATATAATTTGTTGATACAAAAAGTCATCAAAATATGTTTAAAAAATATTGAAGCATAATTATAAATTGCGTTTTAATATTAATTTTTTTTTTTCAATTATATGTTATCAGTTTTAGGTAATGTAATTAACAAATGTTAATTTAATTAAATATACTTATTTTTCTTTATCACACTAAAATAAACTTGACTTAAAATTTATATTCATATATAGATAACTTGAATTTTTTTTTTAAATTACTTATTTTTTATTATATCATTAAAGTGTATTTTTATCATTCAAATCAACCAATCATATTAAATGTTTAAACAATTTTAAAATCACTCATAAAAGCCAATTAGTAACATGAATGTTTTATCTTTATACATTTTAAGAAATATAATTTGAATTTGATGATACTTAAAGAATTAAATATAACCTGTTAAATGAAAATATAAGTTTATCTAAAAGCTTTATAATTAATTTCATTTTAAATATAATTAACTAATAACATATTAATTATTATACATAATATAATTCATTATCCTTAATTCCTATTCCTAACTAAATAATAAATATAGAAAATTAAAGATGAGAGAAAAGCAAGAAAAATAAAATTTAGGTAGCCTAAAATGACGACAAGTATTCATAATTATTTTTATTTATTAGTATTAATAGATTGATAATCATACATACACATGTATCGTGTATAAGTTTTTATTCATGTGTATTGGGGGAAAATAATGCACTAAACAAAAGAAAAATAAATTTATTATTTACTTGATTAACTTTCTTCTAACTTTCATAGGTTCAAGAAGAAACTTACATGGGAACAAACTAAAGGGCCCAACACCCATAAAGTCTAACGTAAAACATTACCTTGTCCCTCTAATTCTCCTTTCACACCATAGATTACTTTTACAACAACCATGAAGTTTAAAAACAAATTTGCAGGATATTACGAGATCTTTCTTTACACTGGAGCCGAGAGAGCCGAATAGCTTCACGATATTATGTACACAACCTTATCCTACATAGTATTTGTATAAGAGGTTGTTTCTCATGACTTGAACGCATAATCACAAAGTAGAAATCTTACCTGTTGTTCCAAGGTACTCAATACCGAAAACGAGTTAAAGTGTAGATCAAATATCGTACCGGTTTTGTCAGTTCATTAATAATACAATTGAAAATACCAAAATCTAAGTCAAAGAGTATCAATAACAAAAACATGAAAACATATACTTGTACTCACATAGATTCAAAAAGAAACTCACATGAGAACAATTTTGAATCATGGTTCCAACAACAAAGGAAGCCTCTAACCTAACCCACATGTAGACTCGTGTTAGAGACATGCTCTAATTGTCATTTCATAGTGATTCACACTAGAGACAACTCATACCAAGAAACCCACATCCATAAAGACAATAAATATGAAATTGTTCCTATATAAACCATGAAATTTAAAAAAATATTCCATTATATGATATTACTAAGTAACATCTAGAAACAATCACCCTACAATAACAATGAAACTAAGGTAGAAGTTCTAGGATATTGGTGCTTGTGGAGGTGTGGTGTACTTTAACTTGTATATATACTAGCATTGAATCCTTCATATTTGCAAACTAGATTTGATACACATAACTAAGAATTAATTGTGATCGGGTTAAGGCAATGACAAACAATGAGCAGCAAAATAAGTACCAGACATACATAAAGGGTGGAAAGACGAAAGCTGGAACTGTTATTCCAGCAAGAAAGAAGCATGTTTCCA
Organism: Mikania micrantha; assembly: GCA_009363875.1. Classification (NCBI taxonomy): domain Eukaryota; kingdom Viridiplantae; phylum Streptophyta; class Magnoliopsida; order Asterales; family Asteraceae; genus Mikania; species Mikania micrantha. The sequence continues at coordinate 50,215,451 of CM018695.1, read as the reverse complement.
CTAGAATGGGCGAGTATGTGGTGGATTCTTTGAGCAAAACTATTAAAAACGCAAAGAACAAAGCCAAGATAAATCCTAAGAGTTCTGATTAATAAAAGGGGTAACTTTATATAAATGTAACCAACTTTCAGATTTGTTCTAATTAGGTCACTCATACTTTTTTTGTTCCGATTAAGTCACCAATACTTTTTTTTTCCGATTAAGTCACTCATACTTTTTTTTTTGTTCCGATTAGGTCACTGTACTTTTAATTTTGTTTCAATTAGGTCACTCATATGGGTGACTTCATGGGAACAAAAAAAAGTATGAGTGACTTAATCAGAACAAAAAAAAAGTATGAGTGACTTAATTGAAACAAAAAAAAGTATGAGTGACTTAATCGGAACAAAAAAAAAGTATGAGTAACTTAATCGGAACAAAAAAAAAAGTATGAGTAACCTAAGTGAAACAAAGCTAAAAGTTGGTTACATTTGTATGACGTTTTTCCTTAATAAAATCACTACTAGTATTTTTTTTTTCTTTGTATCTTAATTTGTCTTTGAATTTGTTTTGTTGTGCTACATGATACAATCCATGCATGTATAACAAAGAATGTTTTATGTATTTCATAGTTATTGTTTAATCATAAGTAATAAATTATGTACTTCGTTAAAAAAAATTCATTTAAACACTAACTTATTTTATGGTGTGACTATATTAGTTTATCATTTTTATCAATTTACTATTTTAGGTAACTAAACTAATACTATCATCAATTTAATTATTCCACCATTTTCTAAAATTCTAGGAAGTGAAAATGATTTTATAGTTAGGCATTCCATTTGGACGCCTCATTTGCGGTGCACGCGTATAAATATATATATGTGTGGGCCCTTAACGGGAAAAAGTAAAAGTGCACTAAATTTAACGTTATTTTAATTATTTTGTGAAAATAACGTTAAAATCGTTGAGATGATCAACTTCAAACGATAACTTTGAGCCGATGACTATTTCGGAGCAGTCTCTATCCCAATTGAGATATGGGTAAGGTTTGTATCTATCCTTCCCCCATACCCTACTAAAAAGTGGGAATATACTGGGTAAGGTTGTTGTTGTTGCATTCCATTAGGGATGAAGGGTGAATTTCTGATTAAGTTTTCAAAAGGACGAATGAATCGATTTCAGATCTTAATAACTACACATGCTCGTTCTTGTCTTCAAATTGGCATATAAAGAAACTTGAAGCTTGTATTTCAAACTTAATCCTTACTCCTTAATCACTGTACATGATCATTCTTGTCTTTGAATTGATGTCTTAATTAGGTTTTAATTCTTGGATTTTAATTCTATGCTGGACACCAAAATATTGAGCCAACCCGGGGCAACGACATAGGTTTGACTGTCAAAAATTTTCGCTGTTGTGTTGTAATGACAAGTTGTCGCGGCAATGAAACTATAATGATGTCGCTTGTCATTGCTGTAGGTATAGTCAGCATACACTCATATTCCTGTAGTAAAACTAGTATACACAGACTTTATTTTTGGAGATTTGTGATTCTCTACTTGTATATATTCTTGCACTTAATCCGTCAAAATTGCAAATTGGCTTCATACACAAAATTAATTAATAATCATTTGTGAACAATTATATTCATGGGTGACAATGAGCAACAAAATAACCATTATACAAACATGATGAGAGCGTATGTGATAGGTTGAATTTTTTATTGTATAACAAAACTTGATTTCTAGATTTCAAAGTTATTGTAAAATCAAATGTAGTTGAATTCTTATGATTTAAGAATGTTTTTTCTTCAACATACTAAAAACTTGTGCTCATTTTTCATGCAAGACCTAATCATACGAGCCTATTTAATTACAAATATATTACAATAATTGTGGGTGGTAGAAGCCTAGCTATGCACATATTGAATCTCACCTATCTATGCTAAATGGGTCCGTTGAGTGTGATTGCAATAACACGTGTTGTCACATTTAACTGGAGTCATGACAGGTACAAAGACATAATCTTGCAGTTGATGTCGGATCCAAGCAAAAAATTTAAATCATTGGACCATCTAGCATGTATGTTTTTTTTGTTTGTAGGGACGAAAACCAAACAAAACCAGTACTGAAAATATTGTTATTAAAAATGAATGAACCGTTTTGTAAGTCCGGAACGTACTAATACAATTGAAAATATCAAGAAATACTGAAACAAAAGAATGTTGATACCAAAAACATGAAACCAACTACCTTTAACGGTACTAATGCTGTTTAGTATGTTTCGATTTGGTAAATCCAAATCATTTTTTTTTTTTTTTGAAGAATGGGTTGCTTGATAATTTTTTTCCCTTTCAATTAAAGGTTTAAATAAGCCGAGCTAAGCTCGAGCTCGTTAAGTCTTAGGCTCGACCTTTTATCACTTTAAAAAACTTGTTTGGTTTGGCCAGAGTTTTATTAATAATGCTCGAGCTCGGCTCGTATAAATATTTGTAAAGCTCGAACTTGGATTTGCTCGGTTCGTTTATTATTAATTAATTTCTTTTTAATATTAATTTTAAGTATATTCATAATTTTATTTTTTATTAATAAAATAAAGTAAGAGAGAATTACATATATCCCCTCTAAACTTAAAAAACTCACATGTTTTCATAATAGACAATTTTTAATGCACATATACAATATTATTAAAGCATGTTTTGGGAAAATACGTAATTATGAAAGTTTATAGGAGAATATACGAAATCACCCTATAAAATAGTATATATGAGTTAATTAAATTTAACAACTTTTATTATACTAAACTAATTATCTATATAAATATACACTTATATTAATTAAATAAAAATTATATAATTAAGACGCTCGTATAGACTCCTGAGTCGGCTCGAACTTAATATGGGAAGTTAGAGCTTACTAAATAAATAAAACATGTTTCAAGGCTTGAGCTCGCTTAAGCTCGACTCATCCGATATTTTACCAATCTGGTTTCGAATCTTTCACATTAGTTAGAAGTTAGAACTCATAAGAGAACAATTTTGGATCATGGGCCCAAGTAACCCACTGTCCCTGTGTCCCACACCCAAGTTAGAACTTAGAAGTAACCACACTCTAATTTTCAATTGTCATTTCACACCAGAAGGCAGAGAGAAATCATGCTAAGAAACCCACATCCACAGACACAATGAATATGAAATTGTTCCAACAGAAACCATGAAGTTTAAAAAAATATTCCAAGATATTACCAGACGAGTCATTCACCCTTGAAGCATACTAAGTAACATCTAGTAACAATTACCCAACAATAACAATGAAACTAAGGCATAAGTTCTGGGATATTGGTTATCTAAAACACACATACATGATGTGTGAAGGTGTGGTATACCTTAACTTGTATATATATACTAGCATTGAATCCTTCATATTTGCAATTTGGTTTGACAAACAAAACTAAGAATTAATTGTGATCGCGCGGTTAAAGGAAATGGCAAACAATGGGCAGCAAAATAACTACCAAACATACATGAAGGGAGGAAAGGCAAAAGCTGCAACTGTTATTCCGGCAAAAAAGGAGCATGTTTCTACTAAAGTAGGCAAGTATGTGGTGGATTCTATCAGCAAAGCGGCTAAAAACGCAAAGAACAAAACTAAGATAAATCCGGAGAATTCTGACTTATAAAACCACTATTAGTATTTGTTTACTCTATATCTTTATGTCTTTGAATTTTTTTGTTGTTGTGTTATAAGTAAGAATCCATGTATGCATAACAAAGAATGTTTTATGTATGTTATAGTTATTGTAAAATCATAATTAATAAATTATGTACTTTGTTAATTTTTTATACTTAAACACCAACTTATTCTATGGAGTGACTATATTAATTTATCATTTTAATCAACTTACTATTTTAGGTAATTAAACTAATATAGGTACAATTTTTATATACGGAATTTTAAATTTAAAACTATGTTTATCATCATCTTCTTAAATTGTATGAAGTAGAAATGATTTAGAGTAAGATATTCCATTAGAGACGAAGGGTCAATTTCTAATTAAGTTCTTGAAGGGACGAAGGAATCGATTTCAGCCTGAATAACTATACATTATTATTCTTATCTTCATATTGACATACAAAGAAACTTGGAGCTTGTAATTTCGACACAATCCTTACTCCTTAATCATTGTACATGATCATTTTTGTATTTAAATTGATGTCTTAGTTCCTCATGGCTAGCTCAGCCATAGGTTCGTAGGTCACTCACTAGCTCCTCAAATTTTATAGTGTACAAAAATAGTTAATTGACAAAACTGCTTTAATTTGATAGTTTACAAATTGGTCAACAAACTTTGAATTTAATACTTTGCTTAATCGTTAATTACTTGGTTTATTACTTGAATATCGATTCGTTTAACATTATCATTTGGATTATTGCGTGAATTATTGACTATTTTAATTGATTATTAATTGGATTGGGTGAGTAGTTGTTTCCATGTCAATAGAAATCAAAAATTAGAGAAGAAGGATGGTTTTTAACAATAAACATTAGAAAAATTCTTAAATTTTAATTCTAAGCATACTAAGTAACATCTAGAAACAATTACCCGACAATAACAATGAAACTAAGGCATAAGTTCTGGGATATTGGTTATCTAAAACACACATACATGATGTGTGAAGGTGTGGTATACGTTAACTTGAATATATACTAACATTGAATCGTTCATATTTGTAATTTGGTTTGACAAACAAAACTAAGAATTAGTTGTGATCGGTTAAAGGAAATGGCAAACAATGAGCAGCAAAATAACTACCAAACATACATGAAGGGAGGAAATGCAAAAGCTGCAACTGTTATTCCAACAATAAAGAAGCACGTTTCCACTAGAATGGGCGAGCATGTGGTGGATTCTTTCAGCAAAACTATTAAAAACGTAAAGAACAAAACCAAGATAAATCCTGAGAGTTCTGATTAATCAAATCACTACTAGTATTTTATTTTTTCTTTTTATCTTTGTCTTTGAACTATATGTGTTACAAATGTTGAAAGTTTGAAATATATGGGTAATTTATGAAACATAGTGACCAAAAGTGAAATATACTAGTAAACCATAAGGATCATTTCAGTAATTTACTCTTTAGTCTTTTATCCACAATAACACATTGAAGTCATCAACCCTCCATGTCACGGAAGAGACCAAGATGTATTGTTTATTTCGGATTAATGCTTGATTGTTATAACAAGTTTTGAGAAAAGAAAAGCTAAAACAAAATATTACAAAAAAAGTTGTTTATTATTTAAATTAAATAGTAATGTTACCGTCATACGTTGCACGGGCGTAAGACAAAGGCATGGTATGGTTATGTAGTCAGTAATCTGGACTATTTTGTGCCCAAACAAAATTTACTTTGAAACTTAAACCAATTGAAAACATATATAACACGAGTTGTTTTCCAAAAAAAAGTTTACATCAAAAAGTTGATGAGTGAAATTGTCAATCTTGTAATTAGAGAGGGGATAATTAATAAACAAAAAGGATAAATCTGGAACTCGAGACACTTGAGGGATGAAAATGACATTTTGTAAAGTTTTCTAACACTTAAGAATTAAAAAATGTAAACTCTAAAAGTTTTGAAGGAGGTAGGATTAAAATTTGGAGTAAACTTAAAATAATTGTGCGAAGTCGTGACAAAATAGTTATAAAAATTAAACACATATAAATAAAATACTATCAATGATTTATCTGGTTTGTTGTAGTTAGCATAATATTAAACGTAACACGTTGTGACGTAAATATGACCTACCATTGAAACAACCAAATAATCAAATAAAATAAATAATAAATAAATGAACTCGGAGGCCTCCAATGAAAAAAACTATTTGTTATTTTCATCGCATTTGAGGGTTATGACGATTTTAGCATGATTAGGCGTAAAAGAGAAGTGTAAGAGGTTCTCAATTTCTCATGTCTCAGTTTTATATATCAGGTTATATATAGCAAAACGCAGACGAAAGCATCACGATGATATGTGCAAAATTACAAATAAGCAACTGCATAGTAAAAATGAGAATTATAAAATGTTAAAATTATATGTTCAATTTTATAATAGGAGATTTATGCATTTTTTGTTTGTGATTGGGTTTACTGTTGTGTGGGCTTTTGTTCGTGGGCTTTTTTCTAGGCTTTTACTGTTGTATGGGCTTTTATTCGTGGGCTGCTATATATGTTCGTGAGCTGCTCCTTGTGGATTGCTCTTGGGATGAGAAGCAAATGACAAATGTTTGCAAATATGTGAAGTTAGAGAAAGAGTTTTATTATTATTTCATCACATATTTGTTTTCTTATTTTCTGAAGTCTTTTGAAGATTTTTTTATTTTCATCTTTTAGGTTTTTCTGATTTTCAGATCTATTCATATATTGTCTGGATTTGATTGTATGTTTTAAAATCATGTTTTGTAGTTTTGGTTTGTATTGTTCATCTAGATTCTAGATATGTATTGTTGACATTGTATTTTACTCAAGATCTTTGGTTATTTTCTAAGATCTTGAGTTGTAGAAGAAGTTTATTTAGTTTTCTTGACATGGTATCAGAGACACCTTGCTCTTACCGTAGTAATGTTGGTTCTGGTGTAGATTCCGCTCTTGAGATCGAGTATTATGTAATCAAGGGTTCTTTAATTTGAAACCCTAGACTAGTAGATCCAGAGAAGTGGTGACCTTTTTGATTGGTTCAAGGCTATTACGATAGTAAAATCATGTATACAAGAAGACAAAGCAGATTAGATTGATTGTGTTTGATTTGACCCACAGAAAATCAAGACTGTAATAGTCAGGATAAAGGAACTAGCACGTAACACATTTATACAAGAAGACAAAGCAGATTAGTTTTAACTATGTAGTTCACTATGATTTTTAATTAGTTTCTATCTTGTTTTGATTATCATCTTCTATTAGGTTTTTATCATAATTTAGTGAAACCTATTTAGTCCAGCTTTGTTTGATAAGGTTCATCAAGTGGACGTTCTTATCGTTATTCTTTTGTCTGGACTGGTGACTGTTCAGATTTTGTTTTAGCCTTCAAATTTTCCATAATATGAAAATTTTTTTGGTTGTTTTTATAGTCTAGTATAGCTTATGCTATTGTTATTGTTATGATACTTGTCTCTTGAATCCTATGATTCAATATTTTTCGTGAAGTTGTAAAAGTTTTTGCTTGATGCAAATTAGTCTTTATGTTCTTCACAAGTTTTATATTTTTTTGTAAAGTTGTAAAAGTTTTAGATCAAGTCAAATTAGTCTTTAAGTTCTTCACAATTCTTGTCTTCAGAGGTGGTTCTGAGTTCTTAACCATGTGGTTTTTTTATCTTTTTAATCGGATATGTTTAAGATAGTTTTATGGAATCATATGATTCGTTATCTTGTTTGATAAGAATTTTTATTTCTGGTTTATGTTTGTGATAGTGTTACAAGCTCTGAAAGTCGTGAGACTTGTTCTTCTAAATAGTTAAAGAGTCTTGTGATTCTTTACAGTTTTTTTATTAATATTGTTAAATTCTTTTCAGACGTAGTTCTGAAGTTTTAAAATCATGTGTTTTTTTTTTGGTTATATCAAATTGTTTTTTGATATTGTTGCTAGATCATGTGATTCAAGTTTTTCAGACATTGTTATGAGTTGTGTATGGTTCTTTAAAGTCATGTGGATTCATGTTTCATCAAATTTGTATATGATTCATATATAATCATATAATTTTGTGTTAGTTGAAATATGTGGTATGATTGTCTCTTATTATTTTTTATTTTATTCTTTGTCAACGATGAATCTAAAATTCATTGTTTTATTAATTTTTTTAAAGAGAAGTTGTAAGGACCTTTAAGGCTGATGCGCACCAAAACATCTCTGGATCAAGTCTTGAACTTCCGGAAGATATACAACCACTGAAAGTTAAGAATTAACCTTCGGAAGAACCATTGCTTCCGAAGGATAATTCTCTTCCACTGAAAGCTTCCGGATCCCTCTTCAGTACTTAGAGATTCAAATCGATCAGTGCTTCCGATCGATTATCAGTGCTTCCGATCATCAGTGGTTCCCAAGACAAAGACTTCCGAAGACTTTTTCTCTGACAAAGATTCTTGATACTTATGGAAATAATCAGAGCTGCTTTCTCACACTTAGATCAACAAAGAAAATTTGTCAGAACTACAAAGATACCAAACAGTTAACACGTTTTGTTGTTTAGGTATTTATTGTAAAAATCGATGGAGTCTTTTGTATTAATTGTAATTAATATGGCTTGGCCTGTCAAGACCATAACATATACTAGATTTAGCATACGTTTGTTTCTAGTGTTTTGTCCAGTCGTGTATCCCTATGAGGATACAGCTGTAGGTCTTAGTATATAATCCTTCACTTGTTAGTTAGCAAATCACGAGTGAGTGCATGAGCTAAGTGTTGTAAACTTAACAGTTGAATGCAATATACTGTGACCTTGAATTTATAATTTCTTTCTGTATTTTGTTTCAATCTGTTTTTACAAAACAAGTTGATAGAATTTCCGCATCTATCAACTTCGTAGAAAATAACTTGTGAAAGTGTTGTGTAAGTTACATAACCCAATCCAACAAGTGGTATGAGAGTGTTGGCTCTCTAACTTAAGCAACTAACCATTCTTAAGTTACTAGTTGTTTATCTTCTACTACTCTTTTTTTTTTCAAGCTACCTCCAAGTCAAAATGACTATTAGTAAGCACGATACTGAGAATGGTACTCTCAACAAACCTCCCATGTTCACTCCGGATTATTATGATACATGGAAGGTTAGGATGGAGGGTTTCATCGGGAACCAGGACTTCAAACTTTGGAAGTCAGTTCTTGAGGGACCGTTCATCCCAACTATTGCTGCTGCAGAAATGGTGGAGCACCCATGCCAAAAGATCCATCTTTGTACTCAGATAAGGATTACAAAAAGATGGAGGTGGACTCTAAGGCACTATGGCTAATTCAGATGGCTATCCCAAACTCTATCATACATGCATTCAAGAAATGCAAGTCTACCAAAGAGCTGTGGAACTCTTTGCAGCAGATGTATGAGGGCTCAGATGATGTGAAGGAAAACAAGGACATGCTAAAGCAGAAGTTTGAGAACTTCTGCCAAGAGAACAACGAGAAGATGGCTTCTCAGTATTTGAGGTATGTTCAATTGGATGATGGGTTGGTTGCTGCAGGAATGAAGATGGAGAATCAAGATGTCATCAGGAAGTTTCTAAGATCACTTCCTCATGCCTGGAATATATATTCTGTTGCTATTCGTAGAACAGAAAATCTTAGAACCCTGAAGCTGGGAGAGTTATTTGGTATACTCAGTGCATACCAAACGGAGATTGATGCCCAGGAACCAAACCTACATCTGTTCCATCAGGTTCAGCCGCTTTGTATGCTCCTATCCATAATCCACCATTTCAAAACTATCAACCAATCTACCATTCAAACTCCACACCCATTGTCACCTTCCCAGAAACCCCTACTCCATCAACCTCCCATTCAAACCCATTTACAAGCTCAACTCTACTGCTCACCTCAAGCCAGGGAGCATTCATGGCCGAAGAGACAATGATTTTCATCTGTGTCAGGAGGATGTAGATGGAATCCCTGTTGATGACCTCAAAGAAATGGACATCAATTATCAGATGGCCATGATTTCATACAGAGCAAAGAAGTTCTATCAGAGAACTGGTAGACATTTTTGGAAGCATAACATGAAACTGGGTTTGGTCTAGACAAGTCTAAACTAAAATGCTTTAACTTTCAACAACTGGGGCACTTTGCAAGAGAGTGCAAATCTCCAAGTTCTCAGCCATCAACTTCTGGTCAGCCAAACCATAGAACATCAAGCTACTCCAATAGTGCAAACATTGCAGAACAACACGACTTTTCAGATTGGAGCTTTCAAGCTGAGGATGCATCCATCTCAAATAATGCCTTGATGGCCAATGACTCCACTTCTTCATTCAAGGTAATTGATGATATGTGTACCTCTGAGTGCTTAGAAAAGTTAAATGCTTACAAATGTTTTAATGCTCAAGTCGGTAATGAGCTTGAGTCAATACAAGTTCTTAAGGCAAATTTCTTTAAAGCTGAAAGAAATTACAAAGAAAAGATTGAGGAGTTAGAAAAGACTATCTCCAGTTTAAAACATGAGGACACAAATAAGCAGTGTCAAATAAACAATCTTTTAGAAAGGTTAACAACTGCCAAAACTGAACTTGTATTGGCTGAAGCTTATAGAGACAAGTTTCTCAGTCAATGTGAGAAGTTTGAGATACCTGAGCTGGTCAAGAAAAAAGGTATTGAGGTTGGTTATAACAAAATGGAACCTCCATCTGCCTATACTTCGATGGTGTAGGTTCGATGCAATCCAGAAGCTAGCATTATGTATGATGAAATTTGGGACATACATAAAATTCAACAAGAAAATGACTTGCTTGAATTTAGCCCTGATCAATCGACTTATTCAACTGAAGATGACATTTCTAAAAATTTTGAAAAACTAAAATCTGGTACTAAACAAAATAAAAGAAACAAGAAAACCACACCATCTTTTGTGAAGGCTAAATACATACAAACCGGAAGTACATATTCAGATGACTATGTCACTTGTCCATCTAACAAGACACATAGGGCTAAATCAAAAGATAGAAAAGCCAATGTATCCAAAGTTCAGGTAAACCATCCAAACAACAGTCCGGTTGGAACTTCCAAGTTAGAACAATCAGGTTCTGTGAAGCATAGCTCAGCTTCCTCCAAAAGAGAGAAGCTTCAGAAATCATTCAATGTTCAGACTGTGTGTCTGATGTGTGGTGATACAAGTCACTTTGCTGCCGATTGCTTCTTCAATCATAGAAGAAGAACTCTTTCAAGACCAATAATAAGAGAAAACAGCTGGAAATCGTGGAGCAAATCATCTTTCTCTTCGAAAGAAAAATATGCTTCTGAAAGAAGAAAATAAGTCAAGCAGCATAAGAAGCCGTTGGAAGCAGGCACTTCTAACAACATGAAGAGAAGAAACAGAAAGTCTTCCGAAACAAAAAGAACATCGGAAGCACAAGCCAAAGTGCTTCCGACAACACCAAGAAGTCCCAACATTTTGGAAGAAGAAGGTCAAAAGAAAAACCCCACCTCAAGATGAAATCAAAACCATCAGAAGTGAAGGCAAAAGTTGCTTACGGTGGCAGTCAGAGAAAGAAAACTCCTCCAACAGTTCCAAAATTCAAGAAAGTTTGGATGAAGAAGGAAATCTCTGAACTAACAGTTCAACCAATTGCTCCATCAGCTTGCTCATCATCTGACCAAATATGATATCAAAGAAGTTTTGTATAATGATGCCAATGGAAAACCCAAGACCACATGGGCTTGGGTTCCTATCAGGAACTAATTCACTTCTGGTCATGTGCAGGGACAACAAGAATCAAAAGGCAACTTGTGGATTGTTGACAGTGGCTGTTCCAGGCACATGACAGGTAACAAGACCCACCTACAGAAATATGAACCATTCTTAGGAGGGTCTGTTGCATTTGGAAGTGATCCAGTGGGTGGATATATCACAGGTAGGGGCACAATCACAAATGGCAAGGTAAGCTTTGAGAATGTGCATTATGTGAAAGAATTGAACTATAATTTGCTGAGTGTATCACATGTGTGTGACCAAAAGCATAACATGTTGTTTACTGAGCATGAATGTATTGTCCTGAAACCAGGATTCATTGTTCCAAATAACCAAATTCTGCTTAGAGCTCCTAGAAGAAAAAACACGTATATGCTGGACATGAGCACATCTACACCACTCAGCAATATAAACTGCTTTGTCTCAAAAGCTTCACTTGATGAATCATCTCTTTGGCATAGGAGGTTGTGTCATGTAAACCTGAAAAACATGAATAAACTTGTCAAAAATAACTTAGTTACAGGTTTACCCACAAAAGAATTCATCTGTGTTGATAAATGTGTTGCCTGCCTAAAAAGGAAGCAACACAAATCATCTCATCATGCCAAAGAGATAAATTCAATAACAACAATCCTACATATGTTACTGGACTTGTTTGGCCCTACAAGTGTGAAAAGTCTAGTAGAAAGTCATATTGCTTGGTGGTCACTAATGATTTCTCTAGGTATACCTGGGTATTCTTCTTGAGTACAAAGGATGAAACTGCCGAGATCTTGAAATCATTTATTCTCAAGGTTGAGAATGAAAGTGACCATCATGTAAAAATCATAAGGTCTGATCAAGGAACAGAATTCAAAAACCATACTTTAAACTCCTTTTGTGAATCTAAGGGTATTACAAGACAATTCAGTGCTCCTAGGACTCCACAACAAAATGGTGTTGCTGAGAGAAGGAATATGACACTGATTGAGGCTGCTAGGACCATGTTATCCAAAGTCAAGCTTCCAATAACTTTTTGGGCAGAAGCAGTCAACACTGCCTGTTATGTCCAAAATCGAATATTGGTAGTTAAATCACATGGTATGACTCCCTATGAAATTTGGCATAAGAGAAAACCATTTATTGGGTTTCTCAAACCATTTGGATGTCAATGCACCATATTGAATACCAAAGATCATCTAGCCAAGTTTGCTAAGAAATCAGCAGAGGGCTACTTTGTTGGGTACTCTTCATAGGCTAAGGCATATAGAGTATACATCAAAGATTCCAGGATTATTGAAGAGTCCGCAAATGTTCAGTTTAATGAACTTACTATCAATAAACCTAGAATAGGCCCGGATTGGTTGTTTGATCTTGATAAATTCGCATCTGCATTTAATCTTGTGAAAGAGTATGTTCCAGAACTGCAGACAACTACCTTGGACTCCACCAAGCACACAAGAGAAGAAGACTTTCGTGTTGAACGGCCAATAGCTTCAAGACAAATCTTGGCATAATCCACTTCAATACATCAAGCAGTTTCACAGTCTGAGACAACCAACACATCTCAGGCTGTTCCTCTAAGTGACTCTACATCTGCTCCACAGAGTCAAGAAGAAGTTGGGAGTCCTTCTATTGAACCAAACACTCTGGGAACTTCTCTTCCCAGAGAAGATCAATCCATAACAGTCCAACATCAGAGACTCCAAGATCTACCAGAAATCCAACTTGAGGTTGTACTTCCAAACCTTGAGCCAAGCAACTTGGATTTAAGTTCCCAGCGGGATGTGATTCCAAGAACCCGCATTCATAACACTCATCTAGCTGACATTTGTTTGTTGGGTGACTTGGAAGTGTTGAAGATGGAGTAAGAACAAGGAGTTCAATGCATAAAGCAAACATTTGTTTGTTTTCTTGCTTTCTATCCCAGATCGAACCAAAGAAAGTGGCTGAGGCACTGAAAGACAGTAGTTAGGTGGAAGCAATGCAAGAGGAACTTTTACAATTTGAAAGACAAGGTGTGTGGAAGGTTTGCCCTTTACCTAAGGGAAAATATGCGATCGGAACCAAGTGGGTGTTCCAAAACAAGAAGGATGATAAGGTTGTAGTCATAAAGAACAAAGCAAGATTAGTAGTGCAGGGATACACCCAAGAAGAGGGAATGGATTACGATGAAGCTTTTGCACCAGTTCCCAGAATTGAAGCCATCAGAATTTTTCTAGCATTTGCAGCTGCCAGAAACTTCAAAGTATTTCAAATGGATGTCAATAGTGCCTTCCTCTGTGGCAAAATTAATGAGGAAGTATATGTGTGTCAACCACATGGATTTGAGGATCCTAAGTTTCCTAATCATGTCTGTAAGCTTGATAAAGCTCTATATGGGCTGCATCAGTGTAACATCAGTGCCGGAACCGCCACCGGAACAGTGATCTTAAACAGTATCATGAACAGTAAACAGGTACGAATCATATACATTTCAGTACGTTTCAAGATTCATATCATTTATCATTGTCATTTTGTGTTATCATAGAACAAATTCAGAAGCATTTAACAGAAACAAGTTCTATTCAACGGTTTTTGAGTCAGATAACTATCCGACAACATAGAACCATCATGTGATTATTTGGTTAGGATTATATTATGTATAAACGTATGTGAGGCTTTACAGAACAAAACACACGAATATCGTTACGTGAATGCTAGATTGACGGGTTGTTCGTATAGGTGACGATCTGTATGAATATATCTGAAAGTTTAACGTTCTGAATGATATTCTATAATTAGAAAACAAGATTGAAAAGTATAGTTATCTTCGTGTTCGTACGGGTGACGATTCGAACGAATACGCATGACAACCGTACATTTCAATTTAAACAGTAAATTAATATTTTTTTTTAAAAAAAAAGAAGATATTAGTTAATTTATTAGGAATCACAACCTAGAATAAGTAAATGATTTCTATTTTAAAAATCGTGTCGTTTCGTCGAGAAAACTACGCGAAACCGACACGTTACGCGAAACCGATCGAGATCGAGCGAGTGGGTATTTTAACCCACATTTAATGTGACATAAATGCCTCAACCACCACCATTCATCCTCCTCTTTTCCTCAAAAATCGTTCTCTCTCTCTCTCTCTCTCTCATTTCCACCCAAGAAATCACCATCTCTCTAGAAGATCTCACCCGTTTCAAGCCGGATTTGAGTATATTTGGTGTCACAACATTCATCTCGCTACATAGATCACTGAAGTACAATTTATTCAAGCTTTCATCCACGAAATTAGAGGTAATGTTCCAGTCTAAATTCGGTTTTAAGGGTAACATGAAACCCTCTTTGTTTGACACTTGTAATGGGTCTAAATGCTCACAAAACACATAGATATACAAGTAGGAATAGATAGATTATTATTGTAACAGGTCTTGCTACTTGGGTTGAAGATGATGCACAGGTTCGTGGCAATGCTGTGACCGAACTTTTCCCCGAATTGGCGAACCTTCTAGGGCCGAACCCACCTTTCTGGAACGAACCCTGCTGGTCACATGCACCGAACCTGTTAGCTCTGACCACCCTGCAACGAACCCTGCCCCTTCTGAATAACCGAACCCTTACATTTCAGGCGAGCCTAGTGTCACGAACCCATGACTCACGAACCATTCTCGGCCGAATCTAGTAGCATGCAACGAACCTGTATAGCCACCTGCACCGAACCCTTTATCCACGAGCCTGGAATCTTTGGCGAACCATCATTGGCCGAACCATGGATGATCACGAACCTTAGGGTGGCGAACCTTAAAGGTTCGTGGGAATTGAGGCATGGCCGAACCCCAAGGGTTCGTTGGTGGCAGGGTGATAGCCGAACCCTATATATTGTCAACTTAGCCGAACCTTAGGTGTTCCTCAAAAAGGTTCGCTTCCTTAGGGGTGTTAGAACTAGGAAAATCACAAAAATTCTTTGATGGCATGGCACATAGGGTTGGTATACATGAGCATGCATGATTTAAGGTTTCTGTGTGTGCATGGGATAAGTGTGTGCATGTGAATGACATGAGATATCAAATTTTGTGTAAAACTTGTGCTATTATGAACTAGAACATCAAGGACTAATAACAAAAGTTTAAAGACTAAGTATGGATCAAGGCTACTAAAGTATACCTCATAGAATATGTTATCAATAATAAGTAACTTAAAGGTGAGATTATTTACATGGGATAATACAAGGAATTGAAATGGGGATTCAATTAGAAATTCAAGAAGTGTTCAATTGGGCCAAGGTGGGCCCAATAGGGTTAATTAAGCCCATCATACATAAAATGATTATGTAAACTCAAGTAATGATATTTTGATAAAAAATAAAAAGGCATTGTAAATTTATTTAAAAAAAAAGTTAATTTAATATTTTCTAAAGTATTGTTTAATTGAATTTATAATTGTCATTGGATTCTTTTAAGTTTATTTAGTTATAAAAGTTATTGTAATATCGTTGATTGGGATTTTGTTGAAAAATAGACAATATCATTTTCTGGATTTTAAACAGAAAACAAAGGAAACCCCTGCCGAAATTTTCTAAAATATAAAAGTAAGTTATTATAACTAACCATGGAATTGGGATCATAAGAAGGGTAATTAAGATAGATTAGATCTTAGATACACTTAGTACTAAGACACTTAATTGCACACACAACAAGACTCAAAGTCTTAGGCACAACGACTACTACGCGTACTTATAATATCCGAATTCTTATAAAATAACTCAGGAACCGAAGATATTTAGCTACAAACAAGAGCGTGCATTTGTGTATATCATTTACATAGCAGCACAGGTGAGTTCATTGCCCCTTTTCTAACATTTTTGTTTTAAAACGCGGGGCTGAGAAGCATGCGTAAACTGTTTATTAAATTGTTTACTTAAATGCTTTTAATTTTATATGTTTACATATATAAAAATGTTATCCTAGACCATGTCTAGGAAGATTTTATGCAGGTTTACTAACTGATTTACTTATAAATTAAGTGAATAATCAGATTAAACTAAAAGATTTCAACAGATCAAAACATTTCAAAAGAATCACATCAAACACTTTGACAAAACAAGTGTGGGAGTTCAAGGAACCAAACTAAACATTTATGACAAATCAAATGGGTGAATTCAATGAATCAAACGAAACATTTTGACAGAACAAGTGTAGGACTTCAATAAGTCAAACGAAACAATCTTTGCAAAGACAATTTTCAATGTTCTACAAATCAAGTGTTTGTTGAACTATGAATCAAGTGTACATTTGATCAATGAATCTAGTATTCTACGATCAACGAATCAAGTACGTCTTGTAACAGAATCAGACGAATCAATAAATCATTTTCAAGGGAAAACCTGGGAAATATCAGAGATAACATATGCCAAAACAGACGAAACAAAAACCCTACATTTCAAGAAGTCCTAGCTAGACCGTTTGATTTGTAGGTCATATGTTTGAGGATATTTACAGATTCCCTAACTACTAAGTACCTGGATTGACAGACTAGTCTACTCGAGTATGACCAAAGGCCCCAATCATTACGACTTAGATTTTATTAAATGTTTATCTATTTATTTATTTAAACATTTATGACTATTTATACAATTGCCAAGGTTGATCATATTACGTGATGAACTTATGAAATCTATATGGATTTCAAATAATTATAATTACAGGAACAAAGGAACAGAGGATTTTGGGTTTAATGAGAAGGGTAAAAATGCTTAATTATCATTAATAACAGTGTCATATATGGATTAGTATGTGGTGGGACGGTGGCTGGGCGGGCGGTAAGTTCGACCCTACATATGCCCTATATATAAGCATACCGATCCGGATATTACATGTGGAGTTAATGAGGTTAAGGTTTTTACCGGATGAGGTTTACAATTCATTTTCAAACTCTAAACTATATGAACTCACCAACCATGTGTTGACTTGATCTTTTTGCATGAATTCTCAGGTGACGAACAGGTTAATTAAGAAGTCATTTCTTTTGGACTAGTACTTCAGATAGAAGACTTACTATTTTGGACCTGCATACTTTTGAAGACATCATTATACAATTTATTTTGTATATCTTGTGTAAATACAAGATAGTCCTTTTATGATGTTTACAATAGATTTACATTGTTAAATTATAAACGATACTGATGTAATTTAACTTTGTAATTCTATTATATTAGCATTTCTCATTTATATCATGTGCAATGTAAACAATCTGATCACTTCTGATTATCACTCCCGATATCGCGCCCCGGGAATCTTCCGCCCGACGGGGACTCCGATCCTACCCCGCCGGCTCGGGGTGTGACAGATTGGTATCAGAGCCATGGTTATAGAGAAATATAGGTCACTTATTTAAATGGTTTGGCCTAGACTATAACCTAGGGACCCTGCATATAGAGAACATAGGAATTAAGAGTTATTTGCATGTTGTCTTCTGTATTCGGTCATTGCACTAACCGATAACTTTATTGGTCATGATCAGAATGCCGCCGCGAAGACAACCTCCCTTGATACAGTTACCACCTCGAGACATGGCTCCATACTCCTCCACACCATCACCGAATGACTCTCCACCACCACCTCCTCCTCCCCCTCCTCCATTGATTACTCAAGCATCTGGTTCAGGCACAACACCGACACTGGATCCTGCTACTATCGCCCTGGTGACGTTACTGAGTAGCCAGATGACGAATCAAATGAAAGAAGCAATACCGGAGATGTTCCTTCGTCTTCGTAATGAAATCCTTAACACTGGCAACACATCAGGAGAAGCCAGTGGAAATACTGGAGATACATCTCATTACTCCTACAAGTCTTTTGTAGGATGTAAACCACCCAATTTTAGTGGGTCTGAAGGTGCCGTTGAATTAATCCAATGGATTGAGAAGATTGAGACAACCTTGGATCTTTTGCAGTGACTGCCAGAACCTCGATGTGAATCTGCTATCTCGATCAGAAATAATAGACAATGGCACACCGTGGCGTATCACTATCTCATTTATGTACAATCTTGCCAGTTTATCCATCGTGAAAGTCTCACGCATAGGCAAGAAATGAGCAGATTTGGTTAAACGGTCAATGATCACCCAAATTGTATCTCCAATCAACTATTTTACTTTTCATCTTTTGTTTTTAATAACTTGGTGGACAACGTGATATCCCTAAAGAAATTTTGTATTTATCCCAGATTTTTGCAACAAATTTTTAACGGTGAGTTGGCATCTTCGCTCTCACTAACTGGGAACATTTATAAAGTACCTTCGGTTGTTGCAAAGGTTTTTGTGAAACTTAAGCAGACGAGTGCACAGTTCTCTGGAACTTTCACTCCTCTTCTTCCTTCCATGGAGCAACCTGCTCCTGAAGGTGACAGCTCTGTCCAACCAATAGCTGCTGAACCCACACCTTCCACTCAAACAGCACCCTCCATCAAAGCCACCTACAAACAAAAAAGACAACCTGAACAGTTATCTACAACTGTTCAGGCTCCTTCTTCCGAACCCAAAAAGAAAAAGGCTAAGAAATCTGGCAAGGGCCCAGTTCTGCCTAAGGTGCAAACCACACCTGCTATTGTACCATTGGATCTTTTTCTGGATCCAGTGGTTGCCCTTTACCCATTTACCAGCCCTCAGGATATGTCACCATACATACCTGAGAATATCCAAAGGGATACCCACATTATTGAGTCTGCTTCTACTGAAGCAACTCCATTAGTTCAGGGACTGTCTCCGAGGTCCCCAGGAGAGTATCACCCTTCAATGCCCCCTCCCATACTTCTACCCAGGCTCAAGGACTCTCTGTAGTAGCTCTGGATGACCCACTCTCTCCCACTTCCCAAACTTTACTGAGAGTGGTGACAGACCTACAAGCAAGGTTTCCTGACCAAGAGCCTTCTATTACAAAGGTTGACCCTGGAAGTTCTGAAAGGATCAATACAGTGGAGGCTGCCACTACTGCTAAACCTTCTCAGGTTCTTCAGGCCAGTGGTACAGGCAATAGGACCTCCTCTGTGGCAACTCCTATTTCTGAGACTTCTTTGAGGTCATTTTCAATGAGAGGAATCCAGGGCGCCAAGAAACCACATCTGGTGATGGAGGTGCAAGAGCTAGGCTCAAGACTCCATCGCCTAAGGATTACACTTCAGTGGATGAGGGCTCAACCATTCAGGAATTGACGGCCACCATCTCCTCATTACACACCAGGGTAGCTCAATTAGAAGCTGAGCCTGCTACCCTGAGGCTGCAGGTCCATGAAAAGGATGCTCTCATTTTGGACCACTAGCACCGCCCCCCAGTCATACTTCAACCCTTTCATCCTGATCCCAGCCAGGTGTCCTCTCTTTCCCGTGATGCTACCAAAAAGGGGGAGAAGGAACAACCTATGGGATCACCATCACCATTATCACCACCACCACCAACTATGAAACCACCATCTACAACAAAAGGAGAAGAGGAAGCTGCTCCATTAGCAAAAGGAGAAGTGGAAGTCACTCATGAATCCACTCCATTCCTAACTAACTTGGATAAGGAATGGGATGAATTCTTGAGTACTTACTTTCATAACTCCAGCTCTTCCTCCTCCTCCTCCTCTTCTAATGTTGCAGGGGAATCCTTGGAGACTGAACAATAACATATCTCCATGGAGCCCAAATCCCCTGATAAAGCCCCAAAGTCTCCTTCTGAAACTAGGTCCCCTTCTGGGACTACAATCCAGGTTATCATGGAGAACCCAAATCAAGCCACAACTTCTATCTCCATGGAACCTGAGACAACAGCCAATGAACACATGTCTCCTCTTGAGACAGTGGCTGTTTATGAAGATCTCTCTTCAGATCCTGAGTCTCCTCTTGAGACAACAGCCAATGAACACATGTCTCCTCTTGAGACAGTTGCTGTTTATGAAGATCTCTCTTTAGATCCTGAGCTCTCTGAGGGCACCACTAAGGAACCATCCAATGTGGTTGGTCAACTAGAGGAGACAGTGAATGCTGAGGTTAACTCCGAAGCTGCAACTGTTTCTGAAGGCCTAGCTATAATTGAGGCCACAAGATCTATCTCGTCTGAGTCAAATACAGGGGATAAAGGTAAAAGGAAACTGACTCCAGAGGAGGAAGCTGCATAAGAAGAGAGAAGGCCACCACAGAAGAAGGGCCGACCAGATACTTCTATGGATGGAGACATTCTAAGACTTGCTGGTCTCCTCCAGGAGAAGGGATATGATGTTGATGAAGTAATACTCTGGTCGGTACCTGAAATGGCTGCTGCTGCTGCATCCAAAGCTGCAGCATCTTCCAAGAAGAAATAGAAGGAAGATGCCTATCGAGAGAAGTTGAAATCGTTTCTTTTGAACTACAACTTCTCAAAACGGCAGCTTGCTCCTATGAAGAACTCCACCTTGGATCTACATGTAAGAGAAATCAAAAGCAAAATAGCCAAGGGAGAACTACCTTTTGTGGAGCAGATCCAGGCACAACAAGAGGCCTTAAAGAATGCACTCTTCCCTAAACAAGAGACTCCCTCTCCACCATCCAGTCCTTCGTATGATAACATGTCCATTTCCTCAGTGATCAAAATCAAAATAAGTCAAACAAAGCGATAAACCACTGATCTTGAGGAACAATCAAGGATGGAAGGAGAAAAGGAAGCATTGGCTTCCACTGAAGCAACAATGGCTTCAACTGATGTTGGAAGAACTCCCACTAAGGACCCAATGGCTTCCACTGAAGCTGAAAGAGCTTCCACTGAAGCAACCGATTCCACTGGAGCAGAAGCAACTCCAGAAGCCACTGATGATGGGGATAATGAAAGAGAGCAAGAGGAACATCAAAAAGGAAGTACACTATCATGTCAAATAGTTCCGTTTAGAAGGCGTGGTCCTTTCAGAAGGAGAAAGACTGCAGCAAGAAGACGACATGATGAAACACTCATAAATGTGTACTTTCCCATTGTTGAATGGAGCTACTTGTCCATGGTGAAGATGTTCGTTTTGAGATTCAGCGATGGAAATATAGTGAAACTCCAGGATTACCAGCTATGTGGTCTCCCTGCTCCAAATATCTTTGATCTAGTAAACCTTCCTCTACTCAATCCAGACAACGACTTTGAAGGAGGACTTGCTACAGTACTTGTCCAGAGAAGAGCTGAAATTTTAATAAACGAAGGACATAAGTTTTGGTAGCATCAGCCTAGGGGGAGATTGTAAGGACCTTTAAGGCTGATGAGCACTAAAACATCTCTGGGTCAAGTCTTGAACTTTCGAAAGATATACAACCATTGAAAGTTAAGAAATAACCTTCGGAAGAACCATTGCTTCCGAAGGATAATTCTCTTCCACTTAAAGCTTCCGGATCCCTCTTCAGCACTTAGAGATTCAAATAGATCAGTGCTTTCGATCGATTATCGGTGCTTCCGATCATCAGTGGTTCCCAAGACAAAGACTTCCGAAGACTTTCTCTTTGACAAAGATTCTCGATACTTATGGAAATAATCATAGCTGCTTTCTCACACTCAGATCAATAGAGAAGACATTTCGCTGTTAGTCAGCAAGAAAGAAGATTTGTCAGAACTACAAAGATACTAAACAGTTAATGCGTTTTATTGTTTAGGTATTTATTGTAAAAGTCAATGGAGTCTTTTGTATTAATTGTAATTAATATGGCTTGGCCTGTCAAGACCATAACAGATACTAGATTTAGCATACGTTTGTTTCTAGTGTTTTGTCTAGCCGTGTATCCCTACGAGGATACAACTGTAGGTCTTAGTATATAATCCTTCACTTGTTAGTTAGCAAATCACGAGTGAGTGCTTGAGCTAAGTGCTGTAAACTTAACAGTTGAATGCAATATACTCTGACCTTGAATTTATAATTGCTTTCTGTATTTTGTTTCAATCTGTTTTTACAAAACAAGTTGATAGAATTTCCGCACCTATCAACTTTGTAGAAGATAACATGTGAAAGTGTTGTGTAAGTTACATAACCCGATCCAACAGAAGTCCTTATTGTTAAACATGCCAGCTTATATTATATCGATTTCTACTAACATAAAGTTGTATTATTGTCTTGTATTTCTACGTTGAGTAAGGTTTTTTTTTCTCTCTCTCAAACTATATTCATTCTTTACCTGAAATTTGTGTTGGAAAATAAAAATTAAAATAAAATTAGTTTTTTTTAACCTTACAAATGTGGGTGATTCTATGTTGTATACTTCTTCTGTTTTATCTTTACATCAATTCGCTTTGTCCAACATTGTTTGTGTCATTCTATTTGGAGATTATTATTGATCGATGTTCTAGTTCATCGTATTTGTATGAGAGTTCTATTCAAGTATGAGTATTGATTTAGTCTAAATAGTTATGATTTATTTGGTGAATCTTATAGATCTGAGTTTATCAAATTTCTTGTGTGTTTGTGTTCGTATTAAATTTGTTCTTGTTAATATGATTTTGCAAATTTTTCACACACATTTTTAATTACTATTGATGCAATTTCCGTGTACTCTTTAGAGCATTTATGCTTTTCTGGTTGTTTAGTGTTTGATTAACTTTATAGTAGAATAATTTTTTTAAGGTCTTTGTTGTATTTTTTTTAGTTTGTTCTCTATTTTTGATCTTGATAAGATCTGGATGTATTGCATCTAGTTACTTATTAAAGAATTTTTTGGACATATTTTTCAAATGAGCTCAAATGTTTGAAGTATCGATGAGAGGATTTTTTTTTATGTTTAATAATAGTTCAAACTTCAAAATAGTAAAGGTTTTTTAGACAATTTTGTGTTAGTGTTTTTTTTATTCATTATGTTTGCCTATTGAGTTGAGGGGATGTTGAAATATATTAATATTCAATTCAATAACAAACATACTAAAATTTTAAGTGTATTCATCTAATATTTTTTTGTTATTTTATTTTTTGTATAATTTTCGGATTTTTCGCATAATCCTAGGATACTGCATTTGGAGTTATGACATGCTGCATTTTTTTCACTATGGTCAACTATTTTGTGTTTGCATCTGATCTGAGTAGACATGATTGTTTATCAGTCTTTTTTCTGAATACTCTGTGAAACCAAATAATATATACATTTATGTTTACCTGTAGTTTATCTTGTGATAGTAGTTTAGTTTTAGCTATTGCTGCTAATCCTGTGTTTCTTGTTAGGACTAAACATTTTTAAGTAGATTTGTTTTTCTTGAGAAAGAAGATCTTATCTCGTGTTATTAGAATAATATCAACTGGTTCTAATAATAGATGTTTTTACGAAAAGTTTATCTGTTTGGCAACATAATCTTTTGATAAGTAAACTTAAAATATATGATGTTTTGAATTATAAAATTGGGGGGGGGGGAGGTGGTTAAAATTAGGGTTTGCTATTGTCTGGGTTTTTACTGCTGTTTGGGCTTTTATTCGTGGGTTGTTGTCTAGGCTTTCACTGCTGTTTGGTATTTTATTCGTGGGCTGCTATATATGTTTGTGGGCTGCTATATATGTTCGTGGGCTGCTACTTGTGGATTGCTCGTGGGAAGAGAAGCAAATGACAAATGTTCGTAAATATGTGAAGCCAGAGAAAGAGTTTTATTATTATTTCATCATGTATTTTGTTTTCTTTCGTATTCTTCTTTTCTGAAGTCTCTAGAAGATTTTTTATTTTCATTTTTTAGGTTTTCCTTTTTTTCAAATATATTCATATATCATCTGGATTTGGTCGTATGTTTTAAAATCATGTTTTGTAGTTTTGATTTCTATTGTTCATCTAGATTCTATATCTGTATTTTTGACATTGTATTTTACACAAGATCTTTGGTTACTTTCTAAGATCTTGAATTGTTGAAGAAGTTTATTTAGTTTTCTTGACATAAATCAAGGATAGCTATACCAAAATATACAGACTCAAATAAATCAAGATTTTTAAGGACAAATGACATGTTTTAGAGCACTTTAACTTTATTTTCGGATCTCTCTTTTATTAAATATATCTCATATTAAATATTATATATACTGCCAATTAGGGGTGTTCAGTTTTCTAATATAACTCGATGTAACACCCCGAATTTTTATACAAGTTAGTTGAACTTACGAATGGGTAACGGATAATTAATTTGTAGGAAAGAGATGGAAAACAAACCCAACAAAAGATCATGAACAGGAGTACACGAAACCATTTTCGTGAACCAACTTCGTGAACCTTGCCGATATATATGAGTGCCTTGGGAACCGTGCTCACCTTTGGCTGGAAGCACTCTCTGTCAAGTACTCGAAGTGGGTTGTTCGTGAACTACAAGAAATGGCTTTTGATCCATCAAAATGAGGAGTAGGCACACGGGAAGCTACAGAAAGCATCATCAAACACCAGGTAAGTGTTTGATTTGTAAAAGTTATGATTTTTTGACAAAAAGGAAACTATGCTTAAAGGTCATACCTTTATGCATAAAGTTCGCTCCTTTTTGGTTCCAATGCGTTGGTAAGGCCATAAGGAACATATAACTAGCTCCCCAAGTCTTGGATAGTTTTTCTGATATGTTTTATGCATATAAGATGAGTATTCGAAAAGGTACACGAAATAGTACACGAGTAGAAGTATCAGAACATAGGCTTAGTTCATGAACGCTTGGTTCGTGAACCCTATTTCGTGAACCCTTGGTTCGTGAACTCTATTTCGTAAACCCTAAGTCCGTGTACTCTAGAAAGTTCGTGAACATTAGGATTTTGTGAACTTTGTATTTGGAATACTACCTAACTCCTAGAACTTTGAGGTTTTCGAATACTATGGCGCTAGTTAAGTGAAAAATGAAGACTAAGAATAAATTCTAAGTCTAGGAATGAAATGTAATGAGATGATGCGATAATGTAGGTTATTGAGTCCTAGCCAAGGCAATTCGGTTTAGGAAGCTAAGAGCCACTCTACTTTCAGGTGAGTTCTAGATGCCCTTTTTTATACATGTTCTGTGTAAATATGTTTTGGGCTGACATACATGCTACTATATTGCTATATGATACCATTAGAGGTATGGAAAGGTATTATGACGATGTGCATGTATGATGATGTGTTATGTTAACGAATTCATGACTATATGTGATAATGAACGTAAGATGATGTGCTATAATAATGATTACTATGATGATACTTAAATGACGATGAAGTCCCAAACTATTAGGATAATGTTATGATGATAAGATGCTAGCATGACATGTTTATGATAATGATATGTTATGATGTCATGATGATAAGATGCCAGCATGACATGTTCATGATGAACGAATGTTATGATGTTATGATGATTAGATGCTAGCATAACATGTTATGATATACGAGGTTGCTCCCATATTCTTATGGGGTAAGTATGATGTTGCTCCCATATCTGTATGGGGTAAGTATGATGTTGCTCTGATATCTGTATGGGGTAAGTATGATGATGCTCACGTACTCGTTACGGGGTAAGTATGAATGACGCTCCAGTACTTGTACTAGGTAAGTATGGATCTGTTGAACGCTTCGGCGAATCAGATCAACGTTATGGAGCCTTGTGCCGGCATAAGCCCACTGTTACGGTCAGTAGCAGTGGTTGTATGATGATTATGTGATATGTTTGCACATAAGGAATGCATGATGATTATGTGTTATGATTACGTAGGATGAATGTATGATGTTTCAGTAAATGATGCTTTAACTCACAAAACGTTTATGATGTTTTACGAAAACTAGAACTCACGAGCGTAAGCTGACATTTTAACATGTATGACAGGTTGAATGATAGGCACGAGGACATGATGGAGCCGTGGCATGAAGTTAAAAGATCTGTTGGTTATGGCCATCTGATATGTTTTAATACAGACAATTACATTTATTATGATTTGACAAACTATGTTTAAATTTCCACTGCATGTTTATGAAAGTTTTTGATTAAGAGCTATGTGTTTATGATAATTACCAACTCTATGAGGTACCCGAGATCGGGGCCTCTCAAGTTGGTATCAGATCTATAGTTTGAGAGATCTTGGCATCCCAAATGCCAAGACGTAAACTGAGAATGGGATTAAATAATGCGGATTGCCAACCACGGATGAACGGATGCCACGAGCTGAATGTTATGTATGTACTAAAGAGTAATGTAATAGAAATAGATAGTAGCCATAAAGGTAGCCAAGGGTGTGCATATTGATGAGATGAGATGGGAGATGTTTAGAGCCTATAAGTTGGGTAAATGGTTAATAACACTGATCAACGTCATTAACGATTTTCAACACTTATTCCGTGCTAAAGTGATTATGTTACTGACTCATTGTTTGTTGCATCCTGTGGAAACTAGATGGTAGGATAGAAAGGTAGACCCTGTAAGCAACCTCAGGAGACTGAGGAAACACTGTTGAGGTGCAAGGGAATGAGCATGAGGGAGAAAACGAGACCAGCGAACAATCAGAAAATGAAGAAGAGTTCACAATGGAGCCTATCGTGATAAAGGCTATTTATGATGAGGTCTATAAGGTCATGGATGAGAAGATGCCAGCAATTATTGCTAAGGCGTTAATGGATACGCTGAAGGATAGTACCGAAGGTTCCAAAGAAAATTCCAAGAATGATGATGAGGTCAAGATAATTGAAACGAAGAGTGGTGATTCTCAGTCTAGGAAACTGAAGGGCTGTGATTACAAGTCCTTCAAAGGATGCAACCTGCCAACCTTTGATGGGAAGAAGGATGCAGTGGCCACCTGTCACTAGGTATCAGCTATGGAGGCTGTTATCTCCATCAGTGAGTGCCGAGTCGACCAAGTTGTAAAGTTTGCAACTCACTATTTTTTGAGGAGGCACTTCATTGGTGGAATATAGTCAAACAATCAAAGAGTGTTGCGGACATGGAGAAGATGAACTGGGATGATTTGAAGGAATTGGTCACCAAGCAGTTTTGCCCTAAGAACGAGCTTGACAAGGTGGAAAGATTGTTTTTGGTGCTAAAGGCTAGAAGCTTAAACCACATACAATATACTTCCAGATTTAACGAGATGGCAAGACTTGTTCCTCATCTGGTCGCTACTGAGGAATGTAGGGTGAAACTATATATGGAGGGTTTGCCTCCAAGGGTCCGGATTCATGTGAAAGCCAACGCCTCGAAGATGTTTGATTCCACTGTGGAGCTCAGTGGATAGTTTGGGATGATGTTATGGCTGATGAGCCAGTAAAGATGGAGTCGAAGACAAAGGGGTTCCTCGGAACCAAAAGAGGCCGAACACACCAACAAAATTTTTCTAGCAAGAAGATAAAGCAAGAGGATACAGGCCGATGCAACAAGTGTGGCAAGAGCCACTCAGGAAAGTGCCTGGTGGGCACTAATTTATGTTTTCGATGTGGGACGGGACATTTTTCTGTCAATTTTCCGAATGCCACCCAATGTTTCAACTGCAAGGGTTATGGACATATGTCCAAGGATTGTCAGAACACAAAAGCAGGAACTTCAGGGCCGATGGAAGGAAAGAATGATGGAAAACAGAAAGCTAAGGCCCAAGCTTTCACGATGACTAAGGATAATGCTATCGAGGACCCTGATGTGGTCATAGGTACCTTTTCTATCAACAATGTTCCTGCTTTCGTATTATTTTATTCCGGTGCCAATATGAGTTTTATATCTTCTACCTTCTGTGATGGGTTATCTGAGGAAGTTAAGAAGATAGATCGGGTATTTTATGTAGAGACAGCTATTGGTAAGATGACCAGGGTGACGGAGGCTATATATGATTGTTACATTGAGATAGAAGGTCATAGGTTCCCCGTACGATTGTTTCTTATAACCTTAGGGGGATTCGATGAGGTTTTGGGTATGGATTGGTTAGCCAAATATAAGGCTAACATAGTATGTCAACATAAGATGATATGTTTACCAGCTTTGGATGTGAGTCCTGTAACGGTTTATGGTGATAAAGTGATGTATGCGCCAAAGATCATTTCGATGATCAAGGCTGTTGTTATGATGAGGCGAGGGTGTGCAGCTTACTTGGCATATGTGATTGAGGAACGTACGGATACGAGGAGGATTGTTGATGTGCCCGTGGTGTGTAACTTCCCTGATGTATTCCCTGATGAATTGCCTGGATTACCACCTAAACGGGAAATGGAGTTCCAAATCAACTTAGTGCCGGGGCCTAACTTGTATCCAAAACACCTTATCGTTTAGATCCCACCGAAATGAAAGAAATGATGACCCAGCTACAAGAACTCCTTGATAAAGGTTTTATATGACCAAGAGTTTCCCCGTGGGGAGCACCGGTGCTGTTTGTAAAGAAGAAAGATGGAAGCATGAGGATGTGCATTGATTACCGGGAACTGAATAAATTGACCATAAAGAACATGTATCTTCTACCTAGAATTGATGACATGTTCGATCAATTACAAGGTGCAAGCTGGTTCGCCAAGATAGATCTCCGATCCGGTTACCATCAATTGAAAGTTCGAGAGCAGGATATTCCAAAGACTGCTTTCAGAACATATTATGGACACTACGAGTTTCTCGTTATGTCATTTGGATTGACGAATGCTCCTGTAGCATTTATGGATTTGATGAACAGGGTATGTCGACCGATGTTGGACTGATCAGTGATTGTGTTCATTGATTATATTTTGATTTATTCAAAGAATGAGGGAGATTATGCTTGCCACTTACGAGAGGTATTGGAACCCTTTGGAAAGAGAAACTTTATGCTAAGTTCTCCAAATGCGCCTTCTGGCTACGGGAAGTGCAGTTTCTTGGTCACATGGTGAACCCAGAAGGCATTATGGTTGATCCAGCTAAAGTGGAAACGGTTATGAAATGGAGCTCTCTGAAGCAACCGGAAGAAGTACACAGTTTTCTTGGTTTGGCCGTTTATTATCGGAGATTTATTCAAGACTTCACCAAGATAGCTAACCCATTGACGAAGCTCACGAAGAAAGACGTAAAGTATGAATGGGACCCGAACCAAGAACAAGCATTTACAATGCTAAAGGATACCCAAGCTTCTATTCTATCATTACCGGATGGAAATGATGATTTGGTTGTGTATGCTGATGCATCACGACAAGGGTTGTGTCACACCCCGAGCCGGAGGGCCGGATCGAAGACCCGTCGGGCGGAATAGTCCAGAGGCATGATTGAATCGGAGTGATCAGATTGTTACATTGCACACGATGATATGGGAAATACTAAAATACAATGATAAAATTAAATTAAATTACAACCGTTTTATAATTTAATTCAATTACAACTTGACTTGGACATCTGGGACGCGATCCAGATGTCTCACAAAATATCTTATAGAGGGTGCAAGTCTTGAATCTTGTAGCCGATGAGGCCTTGTAAGATTCCACGCAGGAGTTGTAGGTTCCTCTAAATTATTATTAGTGTGGTATGTCGGTAATATCACTCATGTGATCATTTACCAAAACTAACAGATTTGCCCTTGTTGATCAGTTCCCATGGAACTGATCCGAGTAGCTGTTTCACGTATGTATGGGTGTAACGTATTAGCCTCGGTGCTGGAATTTGGTTTATGGTACCATCTACGTTACCGTCGTTTGACCAACGTCAACTAATGGTAAATGACTCTAAAAGGGACTTACTTGATAATTCCTTAGCGAATTCTTGATGTGTATGTTGTGCGGGCACATGCTCTAGTGAATTACCCTAGACAAATACCATGAAAATATGTGTTTGTTTGTGTTGGATGTGAAACATCAGCTCTCGAGCTGTGTCCGTTCACCTCTTGGTTGGGCACAAAGCCTCGAACTGTCATGATTAGCGGACACATCTGTACAGCTGTGTTCCTAATCCTCAAAATTTTTGTTGAGTACAGATGATGCGATGTACACTCAGTAAAATTATTGAAAATGCACTTATTCGAATAACATTCGAATAAGAGGTTGAAGTTTGAACTTTTAATTTAAATTATTTGAAAATAACTCTTATTTGATTATCACTCGAATAAGAGGGTTCATGTTCTCAGCCCCAAATGATTTGGAAGGCAATAAGTCAAAGAAAAGAAGGGTCTATGAACTCACCTGAGGTTATGGGTCGTTGATGCACTCACTCGGTATGTTCTCTCGGTTTGAATCACGTGTTATGAATTAATTATTAGTTAGTCAAGCGTTGGATGGTTTTGTGTTCTGTGTCTTGATGTGATTTTAGAAAATGTGTTTTCATTTCATTTTATTTTGATTAAATTTAAAATTTTGTCTAAGGTTAAGTTCTATCGATACGGCTGGTGTTCGATAGGACGTTCAACACTTATTCATTTTAGGCCTCCTCATAGTGCGAATGGCCTATTCGTGCGAATGAATTTCATTCGTGCGAATGGGTCTTCATTCGTATGGTTGTCCCATGCGAATGAGTCCATTTCATTCGTGTGGTTGCTCATTCGTTCTGAGGCTCATTCTGGTGACTTTTCTCGGCGAATGAGTATCTGATTCGCACGAATGAGCCCTTCGTACAACTCATTCACCTGCAGATTCAACAAGAACGCCATTTTTGAAATCGGTGGTTGTTTATGGTGTTTTTACGGTTAAAAATGATGGTAAAACGTTTTGGAGTGTTTTGGTGCAAATGATCGGTGCTAATACGATACTCCCTCTGGAGCTCGTACTTGACCGAAATGGCTTGAAAATGGTTGAGATCTTGAAATGGAGGGGTTGGGGTTAAATACACACGATTTGGATGTTGAAATGGTCTGATTTCGTGTGGAAATGGCCAAAAAATCGAGAGGGCGAAAGAGGGTTTCGGTTGAGAGAGTTTGGTGAACAATGGGTTTGAAAAACGTAAGTGTTGCTTTTATACCAGTGTTGTCGCACGAATGACTCCCATTCGGGCGAATGACTCTTTGGTAGTAAAGCTTCACCGAATGTGCCTACTCGTACGAATGAATGTCCATTCGTACAAATGGCTGTGTGTTTTAAAATTTTGATTATTTATTAAATTGTTTTGGTGGAATTTTAGTAGAATTTTTATTATTTTATATCAGCGTTATGAGACTCACGTTGGCATTTGTATGAATCGTCACCCATACAAGAACTGTGTTTGTCTTAATCGGTTATATTGTTTTGTACTGTAAAGATATGATTTAGTGTATCAAATCTAACAACATATCCACATGGATCGTCACCCATGCCGATATATCGTTGGATCGATACTCCAAATGTTATCCATTCAGATTTTGTTCATTGTTTTCCCTCACTAGGTGTTTGACTTTTCTTCTGATTCATGTTTGTGTGATTCAATGGATTCTCCCGACTGTCTTAGGAATTATCCGTGTATTTTTATTTGTTGTTTATTATCGTTATCGTCACTCTCGTGAGACAGTCTTCTACGCTGTTGTCGTGTACACCCTTGGATTTCAGACTCATGGTAACTCGTATTCCGGTTGTCACAGGTTAGGATGTGTACTTATGCAAAGGGGAAGGGTGATAGCCTATGTTTTGCGCCTGTTAAAGATTCATGAGGCTAACTACCCGACCCACGATCTCGAGCTACCTGTAGTGGTGTTTGCACTGAAAATATGGAGACACTACCTCTATGGAGTCAAGAGTACCATCTACACCGACCACAAGAGTTTAAAATATTACTTCGAACAAAAATATCATAACATGAGGCAAAGACGATGGCTTGAGCTACTAATGTATTATGATTGTGATATTTTATATCACTCGAGGAAGGCCAATGTGGTGGCAGATGCTTTAAGTCATAAGACTGAGCATCCCGCCATACGGGTTAAATCGTATAGTTTGGGCTTTGAACATGTCTTTGGACAAGTGAAGAACTTGGAAGATATTGACTATGGTATGAAGGTGCGATTCGGTCGAATGTGGGTACCCAGAAATGGGGACATTCGGTCAAGACCTTTTAGATGAAGCCCATAAATCACGTTATTCGGTGCAAACCGGTGCGACGAAGATGTATCAAGATCTTCGAAAAGATTATTGGTGGCCATGGATGAAGTTTAACGTAATGCAGTATGTGAACAGGTTCCTTACTTGTGCGCAAGTAAAGGCTGAACATCAGAAGCCCTACGGATATGTGCAACCTCTAGAGGTACAAGAATGGAAATGGGAACACATCACCATGGATTTCATCACCAAGCTACCAAGAACAGCTAAGCGGCATGATACCACATGGGTGATTGTGGATCGTTTGACGAAGAGTGCACATTTTCTTCCTATCAGGGAAACGCATACGTTCGAAAGGTTGTCTGAATTGTTCGTGAAAGAAATTGTGACCCGACATGAAGTTCCGGTCTCCATTGTGTCGGATAGAGATACGAGGTTCACTTCCAAATTCTGGAAGCAGTTTCATGACATGATGGGAACGAGATTGAACATCAGCACCGCCTATCACCCTCAGATGGATGGACAGTCTGAAAGGACTATCCAATCTCTGAAGGATATGCTTAGGGTATGCATTATCGATTTCGGAGGAAGTTGGGATGACCACTTGCCATTGGTGGAGTTTTCTTACAATAATAGCTCCCATACCAGTATCGGAATACCCCCTTATGAGACGTTGCATGGAAGACGATGTAGAACCCTAGTGTGTTGGGGTGAAGTGGGACAGAAAGAGATGGGTAACTAACCGGAAGTGATAGACATGGCAGAAAGGTTACGAGTAATAAAAGCACGTATGAAAGCCACACAAGATCGCCAGAAGTCTTACGCAGACAAGCACCACAGACCAATAGAGTTCAATGTTGGTGATCAAGTGTTGCTGAAAGTATCCCCATTGAAGGGAATCATTCGATTCCGAAAGAGAGGAAAGCTGAGTCCGAGGTACATAAGACCGTTTCGGATAGAAGAACGCGTAAGGAAAGTCGCATATCGATTGGACCTACCAGAGGAACTAAAGGGGATTCATCCTACCTTTCACGTTTCACATCTTAGGAAGCGCTTGCCTATATATATGAGTATGTCACACCCCCAAATTCCCACGTGCGGTGTCAGACCTCGTGGGTGTGACGTGGCCAGGATCATAGCTCTTGGTCATATAGAACGACTCTATATGAGTTACACAATCATACGGTTTTGTAAATAAAACAAGTTCTAATAGTACGCAGCGGAGTAAATAAAATGTCAAGCAGCGGAAATGTAAATTGTTGCAGCGGAAAGATAAAATGTATCAGACACTACATGGTTAACATTTTTTCAATCACAAAATCGAAATGCAAGCCTAGGACTAGAGTCTAAATGTATGAGACTCTCTTGTGTATCCTCCAGTACATCCTAGCTTGTAATCATCAATTACCTGAGAACACATGCGAAAACGTGTCAATTATAAAGTTGGTGAGTTCACAGGTTTAGACAGTAATAAAACAGTAAGACAGACATATACTGGGTATGTTAAGTTGTTTGTTGGATCCACGATCCGAGAGTTTGTCAGTTCATCTTACCGAAACTCTACTGTTTCCTTTGCATCCCCGGGTCATTGCGGAACCTACTATCAACATCGATATTACGCTCGTTATGACCTCCAGTCAACATTGTTGCTGAGTGGGGCTAGTCAAACCCAATAGTACTACGTAATAACGACTCGCTTGTTACACAATTAGCGGTAAGGGTAATGAGGACTTGTGGCGATAATAGTTACACTCGAAAATAGTTTTTGCATCATACCAGTCATACATCTAAAACAGTTGCATAATAATCTCACCCCAAGAGTTTAATAAAACAGTTAAAGATGAAAAGTGGGGCTGTAAACTCACCTGAGTTTAGCTGTGCGTTCTTCTCGTGAACGGTTTAGTGCGCCTTTAGCGGTTACCTATATCATATAGGTGTTATGAGTTTGTGTTCACATTCGTGTGGGTCTCACAGGACCGTATTTGTGTCCAAACAACTCCAAGTTGTTATGTGGGTCGTGTTGACCGTGTTTGACCTAGCGACCCGTTGGTGACGTGTTTAGTTCAAGTGATCGATTAACGTGAGGTTAGTGTCCTGTGATGTGTGTGAGCACATAATATGCATCCGTGGAATAACTTAATGTTTATAGTAAGTTTCCATTTTAGGAAAGTTACCGTATTAAGCAAATCATGCAAGAAATCATTTTTCGTTGTTCTAATATGCATAGTTAATCTATATGAACTTGTTATCACATAGCATATAGTTACACATAGTCATATTGCCACGTTTCCCGTTTAAAAGTTACTATTTATAGTAAGTCATAAAAGTAAATGCATTTCACTAAGTCTATCAATCAAACTTATTAAAATATCAATATCGTAGTCTCCAATAGTCATTTAAGCATGCTTGTTACAACTAACACATTGTTTTCGTCGGTTTCCTAGGATAAAGTTACTATTTATAGTAACTTATGTTAAACCTTCCATTTTAATGATTCTAAAGCATCCATAATTCATATTATCATCATATCAACCCAAATAATCATGTTGAACATACCAATAACACAAATTTCATCATTCGTTAGGCATTTGTAACTTAAAAGTTACTATTTATAGCAATAATGAGGTAAATCATATTCTATAACCATTTTATCAAATCAACACCCAAAGATCATCATTTTATCCACAAACTAACATATTACAACACATGCATGTCCATATTTAGCCATATAACAAGGTCTTCCATTGTTAAAGTTACTATTTTTAGCAATATCCCTTATTCAACATTTTTGACAAAGATTTTCATGATAGATCTAGTAAATAACTCCCAATATCATCAATAATCACATTCAAATACTAAAAATTGCTAAGATCATCATGGATCATACATGCATGTGGTTCAAGAGTTTCATTTCATAGCATCATCATCAAATGACCATTAAAACCCATCAAAATTATTATGGATCATTCAAAACACATCAAATCAGTAGCAACATATGAAATCACAGATCTAAGTGAGTGAAATTTAGTGCATGTGAAGTGTGGGTAGTTGCATGTGTGTGAATTGCCTTGCATGTGGGTTTAGTGGTGATTTTAAGCTACAATGAGCATAGATTCTACCTTACAAGCTCCAAGTAAACTGAGATAGTGGTTGAGCAGCCTCTTGAGCTCCTGGAATCGCTCTTCTATTAGTGTAAGTGATGGTGATGGTGGTGACAAGATCCTCCAAGCCTTCCTTGGTCTTCCAAAGCTTCAAATCTTCCAACAATGGCTTCCAAGGGCTCTCTAAGGGTGATTATGGGGTTGTAGGGGTTCTATCAGAGGGTTTTGGGAAAATCGAGGGGATTGCATCTGGAAATGAATATGATGATGATGGTAGTGCAATGATTGTCTTCGGGTGCTAAAAAAAAGATTTTTCAGTGATTCTGGCTCCCAGGCGTACCGCCTGGCGGGCGATTCTGGCGTCAGGCGTACCGCACGGAAGGGCGGGCAACCGAGGCGCCAATTCCACCTCGCGCGTATAGCCTAGTTTAAGTTGTTGGGTCGAGGCGTACCGCCTGGACCCTCAGTCAGGCCCAATTTGGCCCATTTTCATGCTTTGGCCCATTTTTCGCGTATTTCTCGACTACGGACATCGTTTCGAGACTTATCAACATCGTTTCACTTGGTTTAGGTTCCCTGGAGTCTAAGTGTTGTGAAAGTGGGTTGTGGTCGTTTATTTCACCATCTTTCGTTATCCAAGACACGTGCGGGCGTTGTACGATAATTCCTCAAATTATCTGTTTGTTGTGTGTGTTTGGACTGTTGTGTCACGTGTCACACTAAATATTACTAATATTAGTGCCACGTATGTAATAATAATACACATTATTATTTAAAATAAAATAAATACTGACCTGGAAAATACGAGGTGTCACAGAGTACCTTGGGAACCGTGCTCACCTATGGCTGGAAGCACTTTCTCTTAAGTACTCGAAGTGGATTAATGTTAATGAACTAAAGAAACGGCTTTTGATAGATCAAAATGAGTAGTAGACACACGGGAAGCTACAGAAAGGATCACCAAACACCAGGTAAGGGTTTGATTTGTAAAAGTTATGATTTTTAGACAAAAAGGAAACTATGCTTAAAGGTCATACCTTTATGCATAAATTTCGCTCCTTTTTGGTTCCAATGCGTTGGTAAGGCCATAAGGAACGTATAACTAGCTCCCCAAGTCTTGTATATTTATTCTGAGATGTTTTATGCATAAAAGATGAGTATTCGAAAAGGTACACAAAATAGTACACGAATAGAAGTATCCGAACATAGGCTTAGTTCGTGAACGCTTGGTTCGTGAACCCTATTTCGTGTAACCTTGGTTCGTGAACTCTATTTTGTGAACCCTATTTCGTAAACCCTAAGTCCGTGTACTCTAGTAAGTTCGTGAACATTAGGATTTCGTGAACTTTGTATTTCGAATACTGCCTAACTCCGAAAACTTTGAGGTTTTCGAATACTGTGGAGCTAGTTAAGTGAAATATGAAGACTAAGAATAAATTCTAAGTCTAGGAATGAAATGTAACGAGACGATGCGATGATGTAGAATCTTGAGTCCTAGCCAAGGCAATTCGGTTTAGGAAGCTAAGAGCCTATCTACTTCCAGGTGAGTTCTAGATGCCCTCTTTTATACATGTTCTGTGTAAATCTGTTTTGGACTGACATACATGATACTATATTGCTATATGATACCATGAGAAGTATGGAAGGGTACTATGATGATGTGCATGTATGATGATGTGTTATGTTAACGAATGCATGGCTGTATGTGATGATGAACGTAAGATGATGTTCTATGATAATGATTACTATGATGATAGTTAAATGATGATGAAGTCCTTAACTATTAGGATAATGTTATGATTATAAGATGCTAGCATGACATGTTTATGATGATGGTATGTTATGATGTTATGATGATAAGATGCTAGCATAACATGTTATGATATACGAGGTTGCTCCCATATTCTTATGAGGTAAGTATGATGTTGCTGCCATATCCGTATGGGGTAAGTATGATGTTGCTCCCATATTCGTATGGGGTAAGTATGATGATGCTCACGTACTCGTTACGGGGTAAGTATGAATGATGCTCCAGTACTTGTACCGGGTAAGTATGAACCTGTTGAATGCTTCGGCGAATCAGATCAACATTATGGAGCCATGTGCCGACATAAGCCCATTGTTACGCTCAGCAGCAGTGGTTGTATGATGATTATGTGTTATGATTACGTAGGATGAATGTATGATGTTTTACGAAAACTAGAACTCACCAGCGTAAACTGACATTTCAACATGTATGTCAGGTTGAAGGACATGTACAAGGACAGGATGGAGCCATGTCACGAAGTTAAAAGATCCGTTGGTTATGGCAATCTGATATGTTTTAATACATACAATTACATTTGTTATGATTTGACAAACTATGTTTAAATTTCCGCTGCATGCTTATGAAAGTTTTTGGTTTAAGGGACATGTGTTTATGATAATGACCAACTCCGGAAGGTACCCGGGATCGGGGCCTCTCACTCAAAAAAATCGAAATTCGATTTGATTTTGATTTGATAAACAACAAGTCGAAATACGATTCATATTTTCATATTCGAATTCGATTCGATCGGAGTATAATATTGAATTTCGAATTTCATATTTTTAATTCGATTCGTTTTGAAATTCGAATTTAAACTATTTATATATTTTTATATACTTAGTAGTTTACTATATTTAAAAATTAAGTTTCTAGTTAGGTGGTTTCGTTTATAAAAATTGAAAGTTAATTACACAAATGACAATCTAATTATAACATACTCATAATCTTAACATTTTTAAATACCTTCAACCTAAACATCTACAACAAAAAGCGTCTATCATGAAGCTCGAATTTTTGTGACCGTGAAGCTCGCAAAATTGATCATTTTTGTTTTTAATTTTCTAATATTTTGATTATTTGCCGCGTTAAGGCTAAAAGAACTCCAATTACCACTCCTATTAAGATCTCAATAATCAGACCAAGTTTCATAAATCAGTTAACTGATCTAATAGCCTAATTTAAATTCCAAATTGTTACGTTGAATGAAGATTAAAGCTACAATCGATAGGATATCGGTTTAAATCGTAAATCTAGATATAAAAAAAATACCTCGAGGATTTGAATCGCGAATCAAAATCAAAAACTTAAATCATGATTCGTCAAAAAATGAGAAAACAGAAAGTAAAAATCAATTGAATGATTTGTGAGTGGACTTGAATAAGAATCAGAAACGTACTTGAATTGCAATTCTTGAAAGTCTGAATCCTAAATTGAATTTGAGAATTGACAATTGAAAGAATGAATGAGTGAAACACAATTAGAAGCTTACCGAGTTTCGATCCTTAAAGATGCCTCTTCGTTTCCTTCCAGTCGACTACAGCCTTCGTTCCATTGATCGGAGCAACAAACCCTTGTTCTCTCACGCCGCTCATTCTCTCATGTCGCTAATGATGACGTATTCATAGGCATGTGAAGGCCGAAAGGTCGTTTGTAACCCACGATAACCTAAATTGTAGCCTATATAGGTGAAGAAAATGAGGCGGGAACATGTATAGAAGAATATGTTAACTGACCAAAAGAGTCAAAAACCATCAAATTTTTAAGGCCCGGATTTAATTTAGCTTGATCGAATGGCTAATTTCAAATGAAAAATGGTTTCCTTCGACGGGTCATTATTAAAAATAAATTTCCTGTGAATTTCATTTCCACTATGAATCACGTTATGTTGTGACACGTTGGAAATCGAATACAGTTAGAATTCGAAATGAACCAGATTCACAATTCGGTTCATTTTTTTGGTTACGTATACGATTCGATTAACGATTTTAAATGATTTTTAGTTTTCTGTTTTTTTAACACCATTAAAATCCTACACATACACAAACATGTATAGGCAACATTCACATATGTAAATTATGTGTGAGTACTTACTTGTATCAAAGTGGTTTTATTTTTATTTTAAATATTTATTTTCATGTCATCTTATTTTTATCTACACATTTTATTTAACATACTTTGTATGTGTATGTAATATGTATAAAATATCTACACATTTTGTTCATTATTATATATGTGTAGATATATATTTTACCACGTCATTTTCAAAAAATAAAATAAAATTTATTTACTTAACTTACCTACATATATATTTACAAATGTTATGTGTGGGTAAAACATAATCACTTAGCCACGCATATTTTAGTTTTTTTTATGTATGTGTAGATACTTTACCAACACTTAACAAAAAAATATCAAATGTGTGACTAATTAATCATTTAATTGTTTGTAAATCTTGGAGAGAAATTTTCCCACCAATGTTAAGTGTAAGTAAAACGCATTAACAACACATATTAAGTGTTAATCATTATAAAAATGTTATCACCAACTATTACCTACACTAATATAAATATGTGTAGGTACTTAACTACACAATTATATATGTGGGTAATTTATGTGTGGGTAAACCCTCCAATTTCTTGTAGTGGATGTTAGTAATTTGATATTTAGATGTTTAAGGTTTCATTATTTTATATTTTGAATATATAAACACAACAAGTAAAAACAATTTTTTAACTAAATTCAAACCAAATCAATTCGAACCGGATTCGGATCGAATTCAAATAGAATCGAATTTCGAATACTCTTAAAAAATTTAAAATTCGAAATCATTCGATTCGATTAACACCCCTACTGCCAATGAGCTTGTAGCTCTACTGACACTCTAAGGTTCTCATAAAGCTTAGGTTTTGTGAGGTCATGTGTTCAAATCCTGACCAAAGCGGCCAGTAGGGGGTTTTATGTCACACCCCCACCCCTCGTCACCTCGTGTCTGGTCTGACGTCACTGAATCGGTTGCGGAAGCATAGTGGTGATGTCTTCGAAGTGAGGGGTGACTTACTTGAACCAATATCATAAGCACACAGATTAACTTAAAGTAAATACATTACCAGGGTGTCGCAATCACAACCACATTACAACTATATTTATTTAATTACAATACTATTATTAAAGTGCAAATAACTCAAAAGTGCATCCTCACCCGGTGGTCACTGTCTCCCTGCAAAAAGATTTAATTTGAAACGTCAGCACAAAGCTGGTGAGATCGACAGTTCAATTTAAAACAATATGATATGATAAGCACGTTCTCAAAAGTTCAGTTCCGGATAACCATGGGACATGTATCTAGTTCCTTTCGGACGTCTAGTCTGTCTCAAGATATTACCCGTCGGTACATATCTTAGTGCCTCATTATCTTAATGTCTATCACACCATTAAGAAGTTCAGGAAACAGATAACAAACATTCACACAAGGGGAGATGCAATCCTCCCAGCGAATGGGGTGTCAACCAATAGTACTATCAATGTTTTCTGCTCGGCCACACATGGGTTCACTAGATACAGTTCAAAAATGAGGACTTTCAGTGTCATGATAGGGTTCAGTCTACAGGCCAAAATCCCATGAAATCCCACAAAAGTCACAACAATCACATGAAATCACACAGATATCAGTGATACATATCATATGTTCATTAAAAGTTCAACAATGTTCCCCGATGTTTATAAAAGATTAAAAATAAAAGGGGTTGTACGAAACTCACCTGATAATATAGGTGTAGCAGAGTTTCACCAAACTGATAGTACAGAGATGATTCTGCATTTAGTTATATTTAATAAATTATTTATGTTCTAGTTTACTGATTAGATCTTTCTGAACGTTCAATGTCAAAGACATTGCTTAGTAAATCATCAACTCGATACTAATTATATAATTAATTAATTTAATGTTATATCATACAATGTATGATAATGTAGGAACCTACATTGCATTAGATTCCTAATATAAAGTTGATGACACTCTTGATTAATCAGAATAATCTCTGATTAACCAGATAGTTAATGTTGTTGATTATGATACTGTGACAGTTGTATACGAGAATTACGTCATTAATAACGTGGGCACATTTGATCGTTCTAGAAATCCATGTTGTTCTAATACTTGCAATTGTTACAGATTGATAGTATGCGAGAAATGATGAACGTGGGTGAAAACCGTGCACAAAACGGAGTCCTGGATTGCCCGGAATCGAAAAACGAAGAAAAATTTCTAAGTATTGGATTTCTGGCCTCGTCGCGGTACGCGATGGAGGAGTTGAACTTCCTCCGCGGTACGCGATGCATGTAAAATATCTAAGATTCCTCCGGATTTCTTAGCGGTACGCGAGTTTACCTCGCTTCCCGAATCTGAAAATGCCTTTCCAAGGTGACACTTTCAACATTACCCGATCACCTATTTGAAATTCGAGTGGTCTACGGTGATTATCAGCATAACTCTTTTGACGATCGCGAGCAGCTTTGATTCGTTCTTGAATGAGTGCGATCTTATCAGTTGTTTCCTGAATGAATTCTGGGCCAATGATTTGACTTTCACCTACCTCTGACCAACAGATAGGTGATCTACACTTTCGTCCATAAAGTGCTTCAAATGGAGCGCATTGAATACTGGTATGGTAGCTGTTATTGTATGAAAATTCAACAAGTGGAAGATGAATATCCCAGCTACCTTCAAAATCAATCACACAGCTTCTGAGCATGTCTTCAAGAGTTTGATTTGTTCGTTCAGTCTGCCCGTCAGTTTGTGGATGATAAGCTGTGCTCATATTGATTTGCGTGCCCAGAGCATTCTGAAGAGTTTGCCAAAATCGTGACATAAATCGACTATCCCTGTCAGAAATGATAGAGATCGGTACTCCATGTCGAGATACGATCTCATTAACATAGAGTTCTCGGTCAGAGTTTATTATTCTTTTTAATCAGCGGAAGCGTTGTTTCATTAATTCATAATTTAATAAATAATTCACATGCACGAATGTGAAAAACATATGTTTCATGATTTCTAATAGTTCATACGCGTTAGAATAATCTTCTCGGATGGGTAAGAAATGCGCAGATTTCGTAAGGCGATCAACGATAACCCATATAGAATCATGATTACGTGATGTTCTGGGTAATTTAGTAATGAAATCCATAGAGATCTGATCCCATTTCCACATGGGAATCTCAGGTTGTTGTAGTAACCCAGAAGGTCGTTGATGTTCAGCCTTAACTTTGAGACATGTTAGACATCGATCCACATATTCAGCTACGTGTTTCTTCATTCCAGGCCACCAGTAAAAGTCTTTAAGATCTTTGTACATTTTATCAGCACCTGGATGAATAGAATACCTGGATTTGTGTGCCTCATCCAAGATAATTGTTCGAGAATTACCGAATAAAGGAATCCACATTCGGTCTTTGAAATACAACAGTCTATCAGCCTTAGTATTGAGTTTCTTATCTAATCCTCTCAATCCCTCAGCAGAATAGTTCGTTGCTTGTAAAGCTTGTTGCTGAGCGTCTTTGATTTGAGGAATTAGACTGGTTTGAATAGTCATACCTAATGCTTTCACACGTAAAGGCTTGACTCGTTCTTTGCGACTTAAAGCATCAGCTACAACATTTGCTTTCCCTGGGTGATAACGAATTTCACAGTCATAGTCGTTTAAAAGTTCAACCCATCGCCTCTGTCGCATGTTCAACATTTTCTGATCTAGAATGTGTTGGAGGCTTTTGTGATCAGTGTATATAATACACTTAGTTCCGTATAGATAATGTCTCCAAATCTTGAGTGCAAACACTACTGCCCCAAGTTCTAGATCATGTGTGGTATAGTTCTTCTCATGTACTTTCAGTTGTCGAGAAGCATAAGCAATTACCTTATCCTTCTGCATTAGAACACACCCAAGACCTTGACGTGAAGCATCACAATACACTGTGAAGTTATCAGTACCTTCCGGTAGTGCCAAGATAGGTGCGTTGCAGAGTTTGTATTTCAACAGTTGGAACGCCTCCTCCTGTTGAGAACCCCATATAAACGGTTGATTTTTCTGGGTCAATGTGGTCAGTGGCAAGGCTATCTTTGAAAAGTTCTTGATAAACCGGCGATAATAACCTGCCAACCCTAAGAATTGACGTATTTCAGTCGGGGTTCGTGGTGTCTCCCATTGTTTCACCGCCTGAATCTTACTAGGATCCACCTGAATACCGTTTTCGTTTACAACATGCCCGAGAAATTGAACTTCTCGTAACCAAAACTCACACTTGGAGAATTTGGCATATAATTTCTCATGTGCCAAAAGTTCTAAAATTAATTTCAAGTGTTGAGCATGTTCTTGTTGGCTTCGAGAATAAATAAGAATATCATCAATAAATACAATCACAAATTTATCCAAATAAGGCCTACATACCCGATTCATCAGATCCATAAAAACTGCAGGTGCATTGGTTAAACCAAACGGCATTACTAGAAATTCATAATGCCCGTACCGAGTTCGGAAAGCAGTTTTAGGAACATCATCTTCATGCACTCGTAATTGATGATATCCGGATCTTAAATCAATCTTTGAAAAGTAAGTAGCACCTTGGAGTTGATCGAACAGATCATCTATACGTGGCAATGGATAACGGTTTTTGATTGTTAATTTATTGAGTTCCCTGTAGTCAATACACATCCTGAATGAACCATCTTTCTTTTTCACAAAAAGAACTGGTGCTCCCCAGGGTGAGAAACTAGGTCTGATAAAACCTTTGTCTAACAGTTCTTGCAATTGACCTGAAAGTTCTTGCATTTCGGATGGTGCAAGCCGATACGGGGCTTTAGCAACAGGTGCTGCACCTGAAATTAAGTCAATCCGAAATTCAACTTGTCTCACTGGGGGTAATCCTGATATGTCTTCAGGAAAAACTTCAGGAAAATCCTTGACTACTGGAATGTCTGTGATTCGTTTAGATAAAGAATTGTGCTCAGTCACATGTGCCAGGAAAGCATAACAGCCCTTCCTTAAGAACTTCTGAGCTCGCATACAAGATATGATACCAAGTCTTCTGCCCGCTCGTTCTCCTTGAACTACCAGTGTATTACCGTTAGGTAATGGAATACGGATCACCTTGTTTTGACAGACAACTTCCGCTTGGTTATTAGAAAGCCAGTCCATACCAACAACAACATCAAAGCTCCCAAGCTCAATAGGAAGTAAATCAATTTTGAAAAGATGATCATTCAAATTCAAGGAACATCCTTGAATAACACTGTTAGTTTTGATCAACTTGCCGTTAGCAAGTTCAATAACATAAGGAGTTTCTAGATCTACCGTAGGCAATGAAATTAATGATGCAAATTCAGGAGAGATAAAGCTCTTATCTGCTCCTGTGTCAAACAAAACTGATGCGTATAGATTATTAAGAAGAAACGTACCAGTAACAATATTTGCATCATGTCTCGCCTCGGTCGCACCAATCTGAAAAGCTCTTCCCCTAGCTTCAGTTCCCGGATTGGTGTTATGGTTCGGACAGTTTC
Organism: Mikania micrantha; assembly: GCA_009363875.1. Taxonomy (NCBI): domain Eukaryota; kingdom Viridiplantae; phylum Streptophyta; class Magnoliopsida; order Asterales; family Asteraceae; genus Mikania; species Mikania micrantha. The sequence goes on along the minus strand of CM018695.1, from coordinate 50,170,736 downwards.
GTATGAGATGAACAGGGCTTCCACATTTGTAACATGACCGGTTGGTTTGAGTGGTTTGTCGCGGTGCTTGGTTTGGTGTCTGAGCAGGAAAGTTGCAATATTTAGCATAATGTCCAACTCGGTTGCAGTTCAGACAAACAGGACATGGTCCCGTGTGATGTAGTGGACACTTATTGCATTTGGGCGCCTGCCCAGTATAAGTTTTCCTCTCAGGAACATTTGCACCATAGTTTTTCACAGTTGGCTTGCTCTGGGTGATCTCATCCGGAGCCTTCGCCTTGGTTTTGCCAAACCACTTTCGTTTGGTACCTTTTGACACATTCGAGGTACCGACATCACTACGACTATGAACCGTCTGAGGTTTCAAAGACAGAGTACCACTCCTTACCGCCTCATTGGTAAGCTTAGTGGTCAAAAGAATCGTATGTTTCAGGGTTGTAGGTTCAGCAGCAGTCACCATTCCTCGTATCTGAGGAATCAGACCCTTAATGTACTTCTCGATTAAAGCGGCTTCCGTAGGAAACATATCGGGAAGTAGACAAGTGAGTTCATGAAACCGATCGGTGTAAGCAAGACAATCAGCACCGATCATAGAGTGATTCCAGAATTCCTCCTGGAGTTTTTGAATTTCAGTGATTGGGCAGTACTCTGATCTAATCAGAGTTTTGAAATCGTTCCAGCCCATCGAGTCAACTGTGGCTGAACCCAAAGTCTTGGCCTGGGTATTCCACCAGGTCAAAGCAGAGTCTTTCAAAGAACAGGCAGCATAAGACACCTTATGCTCCTCCAAACACTGACTGATTTTGAGCTTAGTTTCCATTTCCTCAATCCACCTTATTAGACCAGCCGCTCCTTCTTTGCCAGTAAAAGTAGGAGGGTTACAGGAAGCAAAATACTTGTAAGTACATCCCTGTCGAGGTGGATCAGGAACAATAGTAGTTGTACCGGTAGTGGTATGAGTTTCAACGTGACCACCAGTAGCATTATGTTCAACATGATCGTGTTCCCCACCAGAACCTGCAGTGATATGTGGTTGGTGTTGTGTCAGAACACCACAAGCAGATAGTTGTTCACGCACAATACGAGCTATCATAGCCTCATTTGTTTCAGATCCGCTTGTACCAGCAGGTGGAACAATGCCTGCTCCAGGGTTCACTGGTGGAGTAGTATGCGTTTCCAAGTTCCCAGGTGGAATTTGATTCGGTTCAGGGTTTGTAATGTTCTTAGTAGCTCTCTTAGCTGGTCGACCTCGTTTAGGAGCCATTATTCTGCTCACAAGCAGACAAAACTCAGGTCAGTTCAAGAACATTAAAGATATAACCCGTTCTATCACATAAATACAATCCCATTCAGTTACACTGAAAATTTGTATTAAAAGGTGATTATAAAGAATACAGTATAACTACATGAATTCAGTCCAGACATATACTCGATACACACAGATCACACAATTGTTCGTAGTTATACTTAGCCCTGTAATTTCAAAAACATGTTAGAGTCTTACCCAGCTCTTTGCATTGCAACACATGTTTTTAAAGATATGTTCATACAGGACTAGGACATGTTCTCAGACAAGTTCTCTAATATGTTCTCAGTTCATACATTAAGTTCTCATACAGACCATAGATATGTTCTCGTACAGTATGGCTCTCGTACTGTACTTTAGTTACAGACACATTCACAATTCAGGCACGTTCACAATTTAGACATGTTCTCGTACAGTATGGCTCTCGTACTGTACTTAAGTAACAAATATATTTGCATACAGTATTGCTCTGTACTGTATTCCAGCAAAATATATATTTTAGTTCGATATATTCGCATACAGTACTGTTCCCGTACTGTATTTCAGCGAAATATATATATTAGTTCAATATATTCGCATACAGTATTGTTCCCGTACTGTATTTCAGCGAAATATATATATTAGTTTGACATGTTCTCATATTAATTCGTTCGCATACGGTTATGTTTTCACACAGAAAAATTAATTATAGTTCACACACAAAGTTCATTGTACAACATCTATACAAAAACACCCATATATTACAGTACCATAGTTTTATACATACCAAGTTTCGATACAACCAAAAGTCATAATACTCTAAACCAACAACATCATACACTACATCTCACAACTCGGGATCTGTCCATACCAAAATATCCCGCTCTCACAACTACTGATCACTCTATATCACATCATATGTACAATAAAGTCACAACTGTTCCGCCTCCAATCAACCCTCACCGCAGAAAATACCATAATCCGTCCAACACCATGGCTATAATGACCAACCCTATAGCCACACATAATAACCTAGCATCTAAGCTCATGCCCTCTAGCACTCCCATCATCACTCCTCTCATCACTATCACTCGCTGCCAGAATGCAGCTATCATCCCCTGAATCATGGTCCTCCTCATCCTCTCCTCAATCATAGCTCGCCAAGCTTGCGAGCCAGCATCCAGTGCATTCATCTGTTCCATCAACAACAGATGAGATGTGAGTATCTCGAACACAGTGGTACGTGTATCTTCCCCAATAGCACGAGACTCCTGTAACTCTAGTCGAGTCCCCTGAAGATCTAAGGTCACCTGGCGAAGCTGTGCCCTAAACTCCGCCTGCTGTGAGGACTCTCCTACCTCATGTACAGTGTCAGGCTCATCCCTAGGCGCCATCTGACGTCTAATAGGAAGACCTGTCGTCTTGCGAGCTTGACCTCGCATACGTCTGAGTCCATCCCATGCTGGAACTCTCGGTGGAGATGGCATAGGTGCTGGTGCTGGTGCTGGTGCTGGTACTGGTGCATCAGCCTGAGAAGCAGCTGCAGATGCCTCCGATGGATCGGAGTCAGAACCCGAACTTGAGCTCGGGTATCGTCTAGTATCACGTAAGGAAACCGCTGATAAATGTATCTCTCTCCTTGGTCTGCCATCTCTGTATAAACAGAATACTCGAATCAGTACCATGAAAAAAATATATTGAATAATAACATTCAACATAATCATGATATGACATATCTTCCAATCTCAACACAACTATTCGTCTTTACTGTTATTAATGTTCTGCTTGTATTGAAATTTACTAGAACGTACAAGTGATGCAAATTCCAGTTGTGCTGGCCAGTCAAAACTGTAATTTGTACTACTTGATTATTCTGGCTTAATTCAAAACAAGTTTTGTTCAATATTAATGTTTGGTGCTCTCTGTGTAACTATACGAGCCTATGGTTATAGTCTAGGTCTCTAAGTCAACCTAATTCTCTATAACATGTGGCTCTGATACCACCCTGTCACACCCCCACCCCTCGTCACCTCGTGTCTGGTCTGACGTCACTGAATCGGTTGCGGAAGCATAGTGGTGATGTCTCCGAAGTGAGGGGTGACTTACTTGAACCAATATCATAAGCACACAGATTAACTTAAAGTAAATACATTACCAGGGTGTCGCAATCACAACCACATTACAACTATATTTATTTAATTACAATACTATTATTAAAGTGCAAATAACTCAAAAGTGCATCCTCACCCGGTGGTCACTGTCTCCCTGCAAAAAGATTTAATTTGAAACGTCAGCACAAAGCTGGTGAGATCGACAGTTCAATTTAAAACAATATGATATGATAAGCACGTTCTCAAAAGTTCAGTTCCGGATAACCATGGGACCTGTATCTAGTTCCTTTCGGACGTCTAGTCTGTCTCAAGATATTACCCGTCGGTACATATCTTAGTGCCTCATTATCTTAATGTCTATCACACCATTAAGAAGTTCAGGAAACAGATAACAAACATTCACACAAGGGGAGATGCAATCCTCCCAGCGAATGGGGTGTCAACCAATAGTACTATCAATGTTTTCTGCTCGGCCACACATGGGTTCACTAGATACAGTTCAAAAATGAGGACTTTCAGTGTCATGATAGGGTTCAGTCTACAGGCCAAAATCCCATGAAATCCCACAAAAGTCACAACAATCACATGAAATCACACAGATATCAGTGATACATATCATATGTTCATTAAAAGTTCAACAATGTTCCCCGATGTTTATAAAAGATTAAAAATAAAAAGGGTTGTACGAAACTCACCTGATAATATAGGTGTAGCAGAGTTTCACCAAACTGATAGTACAGAGATGATTCTGCATTTAGTTATATTTAATAAATTATTTATGTTCTAGTTTACGGATTAGATCTTTCTGAACGTTCAATGTCAAAGACATTGCTTAGTAAATCATCAACTCGATACTAATTATATAATTAATTAATTTAATGTTATATCATACAATGTATGATAATGTAGGAACTTACATTGCATTAGATTCCTAATATAAAGTTGATGACACTCTTGATTAATCAGAATAATCTCTGATTAACCAGATAGTTAATGTTGTTGATTATGATACTGTAACAGTTTCTAGATAATTTAATGGCTTAGGAATGATAAATCATTGTTGTTGATTACCCAAATATCATGAAATATCACAATGTAGCATCAAAATAGGTATAATAACCAGGTTTAACATACTAATCTGACTGTTATCATAAACATCAGATAATCATTCCAATAAGTATGTTAATGATCGTGATTAGTTTGAAACACTTGGATTTAACCTTGCATTTTTAAGGATTAATCCAACTAATCACCTACATTGTTATAATCAAATGGATTAAACCATTATAATCATGGGTATGGTTTCATGCAAACCGGGCATTACAACGGATCAAAACAAGGATTTAACCGTTAAAACTTCGTGTTCTTTGTTTATAATCAATCCTAGCCATTTTCTAGACAATAATCAACAATCCTAACTATGTCTTTACGTTCAAAATCAAGATCTAATCAATCAAAATCAAACTAGAAGGTTTAAACGGATCATTACCTAATCAGACGGATTTCCGACTTTAAAACCACGATCAGAACTTGTTATGATGATCCCTGGTGCGATCCTTGCGTTCAGAAGGCTTGAAAATTGAGTTTGGATGGTGGTTTATGTGTGTGTTTTCGCCTGGAAACGAAGCAGAAGCAAGGAGAAGAAATAATATTCTTCTGCATGCAATCTGATGAAGATAAGCAACTCATTCCACCGCCTCATCCGTCGCGTACCGCGACGGAGAGCCCAAAAATTCTTCGCGTACCGCTAAGAAATCCGGAGGAATCTTAGATATTTTACATGCATCGCGTACCGCGGAGGAAGTTCAACTCCTCCATCGCGTACCGCGACGAGGCCAGAAATCCAGTACTTAGAAATTTTTCTTCGTTTTTCGATTCCGGGCAATCCAGGACTCCGTTTTGTGCACGGTTTTCACCCACGTTCATCATTTCTCGCATACTATCAATCTGTAACAATTGCAAGTATTAGAACAACATGGATTTCTAGAACGATCAAATGTGCCCACGTTATTAATGACGTAATTCTCGTATACAACTGTCACATTTTACCACATAGTGGGTTTCCTCCTGAGGAGCAGATGGATTTGCTCGGTTCAACGCTCGCCAACACCTGGGCTTTAGATACCAAGGAGTTGGTAGCGTACTGTGATCGCAACGCGTTGGTTGTTGGATTCGAGAATCCATTTGGGCTATGAAGAGACATACCGCTGATCTCTCGTTAGCTGTTAGAAAGGAATATTAAATATACTTCTAATACATTTTAAATTAGGATTCTTCAAAAACACCAAACCATTTAAAACCCAAGACATATACATAACCGAAAAAACAAGCATAATTCTTAATTCGGTTTTCTGTTCGGCTCCTAGCGGAATACGAATTATGTTTTAGTTGGTTATTGATTCCAATTCCTTTTTTTTGGGAATTCGGTATACTCGGTTAACCGATTAAACAGAATTCGGATTTAAATATATTATTTTTATTAAAAATATACAGGGTTGAACTCGGCTTATTATGTTGAATTATGTTTATTCGATTTCTAACTGATTTATCTGGTTTTTAATAAGTTTATTCAGTTAAATTCTTTTTGTTTAGTTTTAACCAAAACCAAACCGATTGAATTCAGTTCGGATAACCACTTCCCGAATTTGGTTCAGTTTTTGGAAAGAAATTAAACAGAACCGAATAAACCGAACGAACTATTAACTGAACTGATGAACACTTCTATTTTAAATTAAAAAGTTTTTTTAATACATTTAAAATATATTAATGTTAAAAAATAAACTTTTTAATTACCAAATTATTATAAATATAAAATTTTCAAAAATAGTTTTTTAAAACGAAATGTTTAAACAAACAAACTTTGAAAAATTAGTGTTTAAAGAAATAATATTATTATTTTATTATTTTAAACAAACTTGCATCAAAACAAAAATAACCATAAGTATTCTAACAAACCTTACGTGGTCGACAAATTAAGCAAAACAAAAGAAAAAAAAGAAAAAAAAAACAAGAAAATCAATCAAAACCATGGAAGCAAGTTGTGAAATGTTGGCCAATCATATTTATAACACTCTTAGGTTAATATTTTGTTTATACATGGGTTTGATAAAAAATAAAAAATAGAAAAATACGATTTTTAATATAATATATGATTGAATTTTCATATAATTTAAAACTAATTTATTTGCTAAATAATATTATTATGTCTTTAAACGCATTTTTCATTTTTTTGACTTAAAAAAAAAAAAAACTATTTCTAAATATCTCTCTCCTAATTATATGTTTATATAGATATGACTATGTTGAAATCCCGATTATTACATGAGTTAAAAAAAATAATATATTACATATACATGTCTAGTAAAATAAAGTTATGTAACTAAAAAGCATGAAAATTGCATAATTTAATTAAACTTATTTTTTTACACAGGTAGGTTGAATAAAATAAAATATAATTTGTTGATACAAAAAGCCATCAAAATATGTTTAAAAAATTTTGATGTATAACTAAAAATTATGTTTTAATTTTTAATTTTTTTCCCAACTATATGTCATCATTTTTAGGTAAGGCAATTAACAAATGTTAATTTAATTAAATATACTTATTCTTCTTTATCACACTAAAATTCACTTGACTTAAAATTTATATTAATACATATAACTTGGATTTTTTAAAATTACTTATTTTTTATTATTTTATTATAGTGTATTTTTATAATTCAAATCAACCAATCATATTAAATGTTTAAACAATTTTAAAATCACTCATAAAGCCAATTAGTAACATGAATGTTTTATCTATCATTTGAATTTGATGATACTTAAATAATTCAATAGAAAGTGTTAAATAAAAATATAAGTTTATTTAAAAGCTTCATAATTAATTTCATTTTAAATACAATTAATTAATAATATATACATTATTATACATAATATAATTCATTATCCTTAATTCATATTCTAACTAAATAATAAACATTAGTAATTAAAGACGAGAGAAGCGGGAAAACCAAAATTTAGGTAACATTTTTATTTATTAGTATTAATAGATTAATAATCATACATACACATGTATCGTGTATAAGTTTTTATTCATGTGTATTTGGTGTAAATAATGCAATAAATAAAAGAAAAATAAATTTATTGTTTACTTAATTAATCTTTTCTTCTAACTTTAATTGGTTCAAGAAGAAACTTACATGGGAGCAAATTAAAGGGCCCAACACCCATAAAGTCTAACGTAACACATTACCGTGTCACTCTAATTCCCCTTTCACACTAGAGGTGAACAAAAAAACCAGTTTGGGTTCTTAAACCGATTTTCAAACCGGTCCAATCATGATCTCAAACCGGTTTCCAACCCGGTCCGAACCATGGTTTGAAATAGGTTTGACATCCTCATCTCCCAAACCGGTTCTATAGGTTTGACATCCCTCATCTCCCAAACCGGTTTCCAAACCGAACCGGTTTTCACTCAAACCGATTTTGACCATCCGTTGACCAAACCGGACCGGTTTGAAAACCGAACCGGTTTGAGCACCTCTATTTCACACCATAGATTACTCGTACAACGACCATGAAGTTTAAAAAAATTTTGAGGGACATTACTAGATCTTGCTTTGCACAGGAGCCAAGAGAGCCGAGTAGCTTCACGATATTATGTACACAACCTTATCATACGTAATATTTGTATAAGAGGTTGTTTCTCATTACTTGAACCCATAATCACAAAGCAGAAACCTTACCGGTTGTTCCAAGGTACTCTATACCGAAAATGAGTTAAAGTGTAGATCAAATATCGTACCAGTTTTGTTGGTTCATTAACAATACAATTGAAAATACCAAAATCTAAGTCAAAGAGTATCAATAACAAAAACATGAAAACAAATGCTTGTACTCACATAGATTCAAAAAGAAACTCACATGAGAACAATTTTGAATCATGGGCCCAACAACAAAGGAAGCATCTAACCTAACCCACATGCAGGCTCATGTTAGAGACACGCTCTAATTGTCATTTCATAGTGATTCACACTAGAGACAATTCATAACAAGAAACCCACATCCATAAAGACAATGAATATGAAATTGTTCCTACATAAACCATGAAATTTAAAAAATATTCCATGATATTACTAAGTAAAATCTTGAAACAATCACCCTACAATAACAATGAAACTAAGGTAGAAGTTCTACGATACTGGTAGGCTAAAACACACATACATAATTTGTGGAGGTGTGGTGTACTTTAACTTGTATATATACAAGCAATGAATCCCTCATATTTGCAAACTAGATTTGATACACATAACTAAGAATTAATTGTGATCGGGTTAAGGCAATGGCAAACAATGAGCAGCAAAATAACTACCAAACATACATGAAGGAAGGAAAGACGAAAGCTGCAACTGTTATTCCGGCAAAAAAGAAGCATGTTTCCACTAGAATGGGCGAGTATGTGGTGGATTCTTTCAGCAAAACTATTAAAACCGCAAAGAACAAAGCCAAGATAAAGCCTGAGAGTTCTGATTAATAAGACCCCAGATTTTAATTTTATACTGGACACCAAAAGATTGAGCCGGCCCAGGGCAACGACATAGGTTTGACTGTTAAATTTTTGGTGTCGTATTGCAATGACAAGTTGTCGCCGCCATGAAACTATAATGATGTCGCTTTTCATTGCCGCCATGAAACTATATTCATGGGTGACAATGAGCAATAAAATAATCGTTAGACAAACATGAAGAGAGGAACAAAGGCGAAAGCCACAACCGTTTTGCCAACAAAAAAAACAAACATGATTCTACTAAAATGGGAGCGTATGTGATAGGTTTTATCAACAAGACAACTAAAACTATGATAAACAAAAATAAGATTAATCCTTATAAATCTGGCTAATAAAACTATACTATTTCTTGTTATATGTATATTTTTATACCGTTGAATTTTTTTTATTGTGTTATAGCTTATAATTACTATGTACATGTAACAAAACTTGATTTCTATATTTCAAAGTTATTGTAAAATCAAATTGAGAGGCCCCGAACCCCGGGAGTTCTCTCGATTGGATTAAGCATCAAACACAAAGTTCTTAAACCGTAAATACCTTACCACAGCATCGGAAATTAAAGTAACAACATAACATAAATGTCTAACTACTAAACCACATTAACACATAGTCATTATTTCTACTAGTTCTATAATATAGCCAGTTTATGCTAGAGTAGTCTTCAACATATGCCACGAGCCATCTTGCTATCCTTTTTCAAATTATTCAACCTGAGATGCATGTAAAACAACTCAGTTTTATGCTGGTGAGTTCTAAGTTAAATTTTTAGAAATCTTTATGCATTTATATCATATCACATATCATATTCAAATACATAACATACATGTCATTAATACATCAATCATATTGTGAAGCAATTTCACCGTCAACTGCTGACCTGAAGTCAACAAGCTTGTGCAAGCACAAGACTTCCTCAACTGTCAACCCGTAGTCAACACGCTTGTGTAAACACAAGACTTCCTCAACTGTCAACCCAAAGTTAACAGGCTTATACCAATACAAGACTTCCTCAATAACAATCAATCACATAACATCATTTAACATATATCATTCATGTCTATAACATCATTCATTTACACATAACATCGTTTAAATCATTTAAACCGTCATAAGCATAAACAGTTATAGTCAATACATTTTAAACATGCATAACAACCCAAAAATGTTATTAAAATATTTTAACATAAATTAATTAAAAATGGGCTACTAGAACTCAACTTAATCCAACACTTGATTGACAATAAACTTTAAACTAGCCTTTGCTTTAGGAATTGTTAATAACCTGTATAACATTATCACTTTTAACATATAATTCGAGTTCTCCTATATAGAACTAATAGGACTAGTGGTTAATTTAATCTTTGACCTTACATTCATGATTTATCCTAACCACTCACACCCATGCTTGACATCTATACTTCACCTTACTCTCATTTGCATAATACCAATTTACTTTCTTCTAATCATACCACCTTTGGTAATTCACATCAAACCCCATACCCATTCATATCACCCATAAATACATAAAATATTACATGAATGAACTTTACTTGCTTCCTTCCTCGGATCCAAACATAACCACAACCTTTAGATTATATAAATGTTCACACAATATATAATCATACTAAACTCCCGGTTACACACACACTCATACAATCTATTGATCCATTCACATGCGTTGAAATTCTCTTGACTGATTTCATATGTATTAAAAGGATCTTGATCATATCAACAAATCCACATGTTCGTTCTTGTTTAGTGTTATTAATCAACAGTAATAACCATTGAATAACGTTCAAATATTAGATCTAATCCATACATTATCGAACTAGTAGGAGAATTCGAATTATTGCCTGTTCAGACGGATTTTTGGTTGCAAACTGATGATCCGGAGTTGTAAGGATGATTCCTAGCCCAAACCTGATGATTCTATAGCTTTTCAATAGAGTTTTGGTGGTAAAAATTCGATTAGATCGTGGTTTAAGAGCTGGTAGTTCAAAGGAAGAAGAAACGTAGCTTCTATCATGCATATCTAATGATTCTAGCAACTTATAGTCGCCGTCCCTTCGTCGTGTACCGCCATGAGGGCCTGAAAAGGGCTTGACGTAGCGCGAAGAAATCCGAAAAGTCTTAGATATTTTAGACACATCGCGTACCGCCAAGAGTTCCCAAAATGCTCTTGACGTACCACGAAGGATTACGGAACTTAATATTAACCTAATTTTCTTCCTTTTACGATTCCGGATAATACGAACTCAAACGATTATAAAATTTTTCGGTTGTTACACAAATGTAGTTGAATTCTTATGATTTAAGAATTTTTTCTTCAACATTACAAAAACTTGTGCTCATTTTTCATGCAAGACCTAATCATACGAGCCTATTTAATTACAAATATATTACAATAGTTGTGGGTGGTAGAAGCCTATCTATGCACATATTGAATGTCACCTTTTCTTTTTTTCTTTTTTTTTAACATTGTAAGGATCAAAATAATATCAAATCACAATAGACTTGGTTATTGAATGCTAAATGGGTCCGTTGAGTGTGATTGCAATAACACGTGTTGTCACATTTTACTGGAGTCTTGATAAGCACAAAGACATAATCTTGCAGTTGATGTCGGATCCTGCCAAAACATTTAAATCATTGGACAATCTAGCATGTATGTCTTTTTGTTTGAAGTAGGTAGAGGTGGCCAAACTGGGTTTTTTTGTGGAACCGGTTCCGGTTCCGGAACCGGTTGCAGTTCCAAACGGTTCCGGTTCCTGTTTCGGTTAACAAAGTCAAGAACCGGTTCCGGTTCAGGAATTTGACCGGTTCCTACCGGTTTTTTGCCGGTTCCGGTTTTGGCCGGTTCGGGTTTGGCCGGTTTGAGGGCGAAACCGGTTCCGGGTTTTCCGGTTCCAGTTCCAGTTTCTCTGAAAATCAAGAACCGCCCGTACCCGCCGGTTCGGGTACGACCGGTTCCGGGTCCGGGTCCGTTGGCCACCTCTAGAAGTAGGGACGAAAACCAAACAATACCAGTACTGAAAATATTGTTATTATAAATGAATGAACCGTTTTTGTAAGTTCGGAACTAATAAAAATACCAAGAAATACTAAAACAAAAGAATGTTGATACCAAAAACATGAAAGCGACTACTGATAACGGTACTAATACTGTTCATTCTGTTTCGATTTGGTAAATCAAGTCATTGTTTTTTTTTTGTTTGAAGAATGGGTTGCTTCGTAATATTTTTCCCTTTTAATTAGGGGTGTAAATAAGCCGAGCTGAGCTTGAGCTCATTAAGTCTTAGGCTCGACCTTTTATAACTTAAAAAACATGAGTTTGAGCTTGGCTTGGTTAGAGTTTTATTCATAATGATCGAGCTCGCCTCGTATAAATATTTGTGAAGCTCGAACTTGGATTTACTCGGTTCATTTATTATTAATTAATTTCTTTTTATTATTAATTAATTTCTTTTTATTATTAATTTTAAGTATATTTATGATTTTATTTTTTATTAATAAAATAAAATAAGGGAGAATTACATATATCCACCTCTAAACTTGAAAAATTCACATATTTCCTTAATATACAAGTTTTTAATGCACATATACAATACTATTAAAACATGCTTTGGAGAAATATGTAATTATGAAAGTTTAGATCGAGGAGAATATACAAAATTGTCCCATAAAATAGTATATATGAGTTAATTAAATCTAACATAATTTATTATACAAAAATAATTATCTATATAAATATACACTTATATTAATTAAATAAAAATTATATAAATAAGAAGCTCGTATAGACTCGCGAGTAGGCTTGAACTTAATATGTGAAGTTAAAGCTTACTAAATAAATAAAGCATATTTCAAAGCTGGGGCACAAGGGTCCTAGTACTATCCAATTGCGAAGAAGCCCGGAGGTGACTGCAATGAGCAGAACTCTAACTCACCGGCCTATTGAGTCACTTGAATAGCCAGAGTCAATTATAATTTCTTTATTCGTTTGATTTCTGTTAGTTATGTGATTTCTGTATTTAGATTTCTGGATATTTCTGTCAGACATTTTTTTTTTTGATATAGAGATTTATAGATGTTTTTTGTTGATTCCAAAGAAAGTTGAAGCTTGACTCATTCGATATTTTACCAATCTGGTTTCAAGTTTTTCACATTAGTTAGAACTCATAAGAGAACAATTTTGGATCATGGGCCCAAGTATTCCCTAACATAACCATGAAGCTTCTAACGTAACCCAGAGTCCCACACCCAAGTTAGAACTTAGGAGGGGTCCTGAGAATTCAGATGCCCCAGATGTACTGAGAAAAAAAGGCCTCTAACGAATTATAAATTTGTATTTTTTCGGTTTTGTATTTGTAGATTATAGGTAAATATATATAATTTAAAAATGATTTTTAAAATTTTTGTGCCCTTGCATAAATGGGCCCTGGACGAAAGTCGGGTTTGCCCCTCTTCAGGGCCTCCCATGGAACTTAGAACCACACTCTAATTTTCAATTTGTCATTTCACACCAGAGGGCAGAGAAACCATGCTAAGAAACCCACATCCACAAACACAATGAATATGAAATTGTTCCAACAGAAACCATGAAGTTTAAAAAAATATTCCAAGATATTACCAGACGAGTCATTCACACTTGAAGCATACTAAGTAACATCTAATAACAATTACCCAACAATAACAATGAAACTAAGGAATAAGTTCTGGGATATTGGTTATCTAAAACACACATACATGATGTGTGAAGGTGTGGCATACCTTAACTTGTATATATACTAGCATTGAATCCTTCAAATTTGCAATTTGGTTTGACATACAAAACTAAGAATTAATTGTGATCGGTTAAAGGAAATGGCAAACAATGAGCAGCAAAATAACTACCAGACATACATGAAGGGAGGAAAGGCAAAAGCTGCAACTGTTATTCCGGCAAAAAAGGAGCATGTTTCTACTAAAATAGGCAAGTATGTGGTGGATTCTATCAGCAAAGCGGCTAAAAACGCAAAGAACAAAACTAAGATAAATCCGGAGAATTCTACCTAATAAAACCACTATTAGTATTTGTTTTCTCTATATCTTTATGTCTATGAATTTTTTTGTTGTTGTGTTATAAGTAAGAATCCATGTACGTGTAACAAAGAATGTTTTATGTATTTCATAGTTATTGTAAAATCATAAGTAATAAATTATGTACTTTGTTAATTTTTTTTCACTTAAACACTAACTTATTCTATTGTGTGACTATATTAATTTATCATTTCAATCAACTTACTATTTAGGTAATTAAACTAATATAGTTGCAATTTTAATCTAGGAAATTTTAAATTTAAACTATGTTTGTCATCAATTTAATCATTCCATCATCTTCTTAAATTGTATGAAGTAAAAATGATTTAGAGTAAGATATTTCATTAGAGACGAAGCGTCAATTTCTAATTAAGTTCTTGAAGGGACGAAGGAATCGATTTCAGTACCTAATAACTATACATTATTATTCTTGTCTTCATATTGGCATATAAAGAAACTTGGAGCTTGTATTTCGACACAATCCTTTCTCCTTAATCATTGTACATGATCATTTTTGTATTTAAATTGATGTCTTAGCTCCTCATGGCTAGCTCAGTCATAGGTTCGTAGGTCACTCGCTAGCTCCTCAAATTTTATAGTGTACAAAAATAGTTAATTAACAAAACTGCTTTAATTTGATAGTTTACAAATTGGTCAACAAACTTTAAATTTGATACTTTGCTTGATCGTTAATTACTTGGTTTATTACTCGAATATCGATTAGTTTAACATTATTATTTGGATTATTGCGTAAATTATTGATTTTTAATTGATTATCAATTGGATTGTTGAGTAGTTGATTTCATGTCAATAGATATCAAAATTTAGAGAAGAAGGAGGGTTTTTAACAATAAACATTAGAAAAAGATCTTAGATTTTAATTTTATACAGAACACTCAAAGATTGACCAAACCCTAGCGACGACATAGGTTTGATCGGTAACAATTCCTATTATCATATTGCGATGCCAAGTCATCGACACAGGATAACCTATTATAACGTCGCTTGTCGTCGCGGTAGGCTTAAGACTCATATTTCTGTAGTAAAACTAGTATACACATACTTGATTTTGGAGATTCGGGATACTCAACTTGTATATTTTTATAGCATTTATTCTGTCAAATTTGCAAATTGGTTTCATACACAAAATTAATTAATGATCATTTGTGAACAACTATATTCATGGCCGGGTGCCAATGAGCAGCAAAATAACCACTGGGCAAATATGATGAGAGGAATAAATGCGAAAGCCACAACCGTTATGCCAACAAAAAAGAAGCATGTTTCCATTAGAATGAGGGAGTATGTGTTAGGTTACATCAACAAGACAACTAAAACTACGAAATACAAAAGTAAGATAAATTCTCATAATTCTAGCAAATAAAATTATACTAATTTTTGTTATTTGTAAATCTTTATGTTGTTGTTACTATTCAGTTTTCTATTGAGAGCAGAGTAGTTGTATGTTACATTCGGGAAGAATGAATCACTCCAAAAAAGTAATCTATTGATTTCTCCCAATTGATTGGACCGTAGTGCGATAGTTTACTTCACGAGTTGGATCTTTGGTTCAAGCTCAGAATTTTTTATTGTGCAATAGCTTATAAACCATGTACATGCAACCAAATTGTTTTCTATATTTCAAAGTTATTGTAAAATCAAATGCAGTAGAAATCTTATGATTTAAGATATTTTTTCTTCAACATACTAAATACTTGTGCTCATTTTTAATGCACGAGCTAATCATACGAGCGTACTTACAAATGAAATACAACTAGCGGATTCTCATGCATGATACGATGGGAATTCGGCTATAACTGCGAATATCAGAACACATATATGATCACATATATCAAATTGTAGATGTAAAAATTTGTCACAACGATTGTCACTCAGACATAAAACCCTAACGTGTACTTATCGTAAACGTATTCATTATACCAAAACGAAAAAGGGTCGTGCCTAGTCGTAAAATTTAACATCTATAAAAGAAACAAATATAAGACCAACAAATAAAACATCCAGGAACTTGTTCAGAAATACCGTAATGAAAGGAGATAGGAGGCATTCTCAGTGGTCATAACGCCTTTGATTGAAATTCCATTTGCACCCGTAATTTGTAAGTATTAAAGAATAATAATAATAATAATAATAATAATAATAATAATAATAATAATAATATAATAAATTAAAAACCACAGAAAACGTGTCTCATACAATATCATCCAACTAAAAAAAGTTTGAGCCAGGCATAGCCATCAAAACATTTGACTCATATGGCTCTTTGATCACAACAACCAACGACAAAGAAAGAATCTTTCAACAACTCTCGATCTAACATATAACTACAAATCAATTGAAAACATCTTAAAAGAAACCTTTACAAGAACAAAACATACTATATATTGGTTTAATTTAATAAAGTAATTTTTTAATTTAACTAATAATAAAATAAGTTGCTGTTTTTGTATCTGTACGAAACCAGATTTTTTTTAATAATAATAAACTTAGGCAAGTTTTGTTGTCTGTTTGTGAAGAGAAAAGAAAAATAAATGAAAAAAAAAAAGAAAAAAGAAAGACTTCACATTAATTCTAACTTGGGGCATTGAGATACCAACTGATCTAGACGTTGTTTGGATAACTTTTCAGAGCAAAATGTATTTATCTTAATAGTATTATTATTATTTAAAATAATTTAACCGTATACACGTAATGATTACCTTTTTTTTTCATATACCGAGTTATAGTTGTCGTAGAACCCTATCCATGCACATATTGAACGCCTCAATGTACATACACCATCCCTTATATGGCGGACCTAGGAATTTTTTTTATGGGGGTCGGAAATTTTGTCAAAATAATTATTTGTCGTTAATTTTTTTTATTGGACCAATTTAAACGAGGTCGGGTCGGGTCACCCAAAAAATGATGAAACTATCACAAATACATCATAAAAGTACGCCAAATCATCCAGTTAATTAGGATGACTGATGATATGATAAAATTGGTTTTCCTTCGACAGAATTCGAATGAATACTATTCAAATCAACAAATTCAAAATTCAACTAAACTTTATTTTGAAAAATTGTTCCATATTGCGTTATTTGGGTACCATTTTATAAGTTTTGTTTTTAAAATGCTTTAAAATGAGCTTTATTGGGTCTGTCAAATTTTTATGGGGGTCGGGAGAAAATTTTCTTGGGGGTCGGTCGAGATCGGATCCTATATATAACGTTAAAAATAGAAAGTTCATGGGGGTCGGTCGACCCCCATCCCTACAAGGTAGGTACGCCTATGCTTATATCCATACATTAGTGCTCACTTATTCAATTGTAAAAGTCTTATACAGGTATATAGAAGATGCTATAAGGCGTATAGGCCATATATGTGCGTATAATTTTTTTATTTTAAAAAAATCAATTTTAACGCTAACTTTTTATACGCTTTTATGACAAACATTTGTATGTTTCTATATAAGTTTGTACGCATATTTTTTCAACTTGCTTCATTACGAAAATTGTTTATAAATTGTTATGAAATCATCATCATCATCGTACTAAGTATATCTTACCATTAGCAAAGCTAACGTAGGGTCTGAGGAGAGTAAGTTGTAGACAGCCTTACCTCTAACCTGTAGAATAGAGAGACTGATTCAAATGAGACCCCAGATCATTATGCCTGATTAACCAACTGACTCAACGATTTTGACGTTATTTTTACAAAAAATAAGTAAAATAATTTCAAAATTAGTGCAATTTTACTTTTGTCTCTTAAGGGTCGACATATATATACATTATATGAGCGCACTGCACACGAGGGTGGTATAACATATGTTATTTATTTAAAAAATGTTATGACTAAACTTGTGTAAAAATAAATTGTATTAATATATTTTTTAAAATAGGTAATTTCACAATAATTTGATTATATAAATTATTAAAGAAGCACAAAAATAAATACACAAGCATATAACAACCAAATAAATTACACAGAATGAAATAAGAAACAAATAAGTAATACACAATCACATAACAAATATAAATATATATGGCCATATAAAAATGAACTATATGCATGTATAGGGCATATACGGCTGTATATAAATGAACTATATGCCCGTATAGGGCCTATACGATCGTATAGTTTCACTTCAAACCTGATAGTCAGCGGTAGCAGCTTTTGTCAGGTTGACTGACTTTATATGGGTCGTATAGGCCCTAGACAACCTTATAAAAAACAGCCGGATGGTGTCTCGCAAATGAGGGTGGGTTATGTTTAGTAGGATCCCATATTGAATGCCAATTTTTTTTTTTAATTTAACATTGTAAGGATCAATATAATATCAAATCTCAATATAAGTTGTTATTGAATGGTAAATTGGTATGTTCTTCAATTACACACGTGTGTAGGTGATGTCGGATCCAAGCAAACTTTATATCATTGGACCCATCTAGTGTCTTTGTTCTTCAATTGAAGCAGGGATGATAACCATACGATACCGGTACTAAATTATAACGTTACTGAAAATGAGTGAAAGTGTAAATTAAATACCGTACTGATTTTATCTGTTCGGTACTAGTACGATTGAAAATACCAAAGAATAGTGAAACCAAAAGGGAGCTAATACCTAAATTTTGAAAACAACTACGGGTAATGGTACCTATAGCTAGTTTGTTTGATTTGGTACAATCCAAATCATTGTTCTTTTTGTTTGAAGAATGAGTTAGTTAATATATCTTTCCCTTTTAACTAGGGATCTATACGAAGCTAAGCTCAGAGTATTCTAAGGATCAGTCTCAACTTGTTTTGACTTTAAAATGCTCAAGTTCGAGCTCGGTTCGTTAAAACTTTAGTTTTAAAACCCGAGCTCGACTTGTATTAAAATTTTAAATCTCGAGCCTGGATCAGCTCGGCTCGTTTATTATTAATCAATTAATTAATTAATTTTTTTTATCATTAACTATCACTACAAGAATCTGATCCTATCCAGTCTAACCCTATCCCAACTAAAAAAGTCGCTGGTAAAGGTCGGTCTGTGCCGACGACTTGTACAGGGTACCCGGAATTTTTTTTTTGCGAAGATCTATCCCGACGACTTATCGTCGCTATATGTCTATTTCAGAAAAATTTTTAATTACCCTGTCCCGACCAAAAGTCGTCGCTATAGGTCTACTTAAAAAAATTTTGCTTGCTCTGTCCTGACCACAAGTCATCGCTATAGGACTGTTTAAGAATTTTTTTAATTGGCCTATCCCGACCACCAGTCGTCGCTATAGGGCTATTTCTGAAAAAAATTTAATTACCCTATACCGACTGAAAGTCGTCGCTATAGGGCTATTTCTGAAAATATTTTTAGTGGAGCTATACCAACCAAAAGTCGTCGGGACAGGTCAAAATGCCCTATAGCGACGACAAGTCGTCGGGACAGGGCGTGTAAATTTCGTCGGGACAGGTCACGAATGTTGTAATGTATATATATATACACACATATATTTATAACTATTTTTTTTCTAAATAAAATATATATAATTTTATTAAATTTATCATAATTTTATATATAAAACAATCATCTATATAGATTATACACTTATATTAATTAAATAAAAATTACAGTATTAAAAAGTTTTGTTAGGCTTATGAGCAAGTTTAAGCTCAATATGTGAGCTAGAACTAAAGCTCGTTAACTAAACAAGCTGTATTTCAAGGCTCGAGATCGGGTCACTTAAGCTCGAGTCCTTCAATCTTTTTATGGATCTGATCTTAAGCTTTTAATAAATCAGTTTGATTCATTTACACCCTCTCCTTTTAACTTAGATAGATTCAAAAAGAAATTCACAAGAAATTCACGTGAGAACAAATGAACAATTTTGGAACATGGGCCCGACAACCATGAAAAATCTAATGTAACCCACACCCATGTTGGAAACACACTCTAATTGTCATTTCATCATTCACATCATAGATGACTCGTGTGCTAAGAAACCCACATCCACAAACACAATAGAATTGTTCATACAACATTTATGAAGCTTAAAAAAATACTCCAAGATATTAACAGATGAGTGTTTGGAAAACACTCATTCACACTTGAAGCGTACTAAGTAACATCTAGAAACAATTACCCAACAATAACAATGAAACTAAGGAATAAGTTCTAGGATATTGGTAGGCTAAAACACACATACATGGTGTGTGAAGGTGTGGTATACCTTAACATGTATATATATACTAGAATTGAATCCTTCATATTTGCAATCTGGTTTGATATACATAACTAAGATTTTTTTTGGTGATCGGATTAAAAGGCAATGGCAGAAAATGGGCAACAAAATAACTACGAGACACACATTAAAGGTGGAAAGAAGAAAGTTGCAACTATTATTCCGACAAAAAAGAAGCATGTTTCCACCAGAATGGGAGAGTATATGGTGGATGCTATCAGCAAAGCTGCTAAAAACGCAAAGAACAAAACTAAAATAAATCCGGAGAGTTCTGACTGTTAAAACCACTACTAGTATTTGTTTTCTTTATATCTTTATGTCTTTCAATTTTTTTTTTGTTGTGTCACAGGTAAGAACACATGTACGTGTAGCAAAGAATGTTAATGTATTTCATAGATATTGTAAAATCATATGTAATAAATTATGTACTTTGTTAGTTTTTTTTTCAGTTTAACACTTAACTTATTTTATGGTGTTGTTGTTATCTGTATGGATGTTGTAGTAACACTCGTTTGTATCAAACTCTATGATAGTGCTAATAAATGGTTGTTTTGTGTAATTAATTGTGTAATGGGTTATGTATGTTGCGTGTGATTGGTGTGTTAATATCAAATTCAAGTAATCAACAACTAGTGATTAAAAACAATTCCAAGTAGGAACATATCAACTACATATCTATTGCCAGTGTGGCAATGTATCATATCAAAGTCCTGTGTGGCAACATTTCAATTGTCTGTGTGACAACATTTCAAAGTCATGTGTGGCATCATATCAAAGTCTTGTGTGGCAACATTTCAATTGTCTGTGTGACAACATTTCAAAGTCCTGTGTGGCATCATATCAAAGTCCTATGTGGCAACATTTCAATTGTCTGTGTGACAACATTTCAAAGTCCTGTGTGGCATCATATCAAAGTCATGTGTGGCAACATTTCAATTGTCTGTGTGACAACATTTCAAAGTCCTGTGTGGCATCATATCAAAGTCCTGTGTGGTAACATTTCTATTGTCTGTGTGATAACATTTCAAAGTCCTATGTGGCATCATATCAAAGTCCTGTGTGGCAACATTTCAAAGTCCTGTGTGGCAACATTTCAAAGTCCTGTGTAATATTTTGCCACGTTGTTGAATTATCAGGACTGAGTATAACTACGAATATCTGTGTGATCTGTGTGTATCGAGAACATGTCTGGACTGAATTCATGTCGTTATACTGTATTCTTTATAATCACATTTCAATATAAATTTTCAGTGTAACTGAATATGATTGAATTTATGTGATAGAACGGGTTATATCTTTAATGTTCTCAAACTGACCTGAGTTTGTCTGCTTGAGAGCACATTAATGGCTCCTAAAAGAGGTCGACCAGCTAAGAGAGCTACCTAGAACATTATAAACCCTGAATAGAATCAAATTCCACCTTTGAATGTTGAATCAAATCCGGATCCGCGTGTTAATCCGGAAGTGAACGTGGTTCCACCTGGGAACTTGGAAACAAATACTGCTCCACCAGTGAACCCTGGAGCAAGCATTGTTCCACCTGCTGATACAAGTGGATCTGAAACAAACGAGGCTATGATAGCACGAATTGTGTGTGAACAACTATCTGCTTGTGGTGTTCTGACACAACACCAACCACATATCACCGCAGGTTCTGGTGGGGACCACGATCATGCTGAACATAATGCTACTGGTGGTCACGTTGAAACCCATACTACCACCGGTGCAACAACCACAAAAACAATTGTTCCTAATCCACCACAGCAATGGTGTACATATAAGTACTTTGCTTCTTGCAACCCTCCTACTTTTACAGGAGCGGATGGTCTTTTAAGGTGGATCGAGGAGATGGAAACCAAACTCAAAATCAGCCAGTGTTTGGCAGAGCATAAGGTGTCTTATGCTGTCTGTTCTCTAAAAGACTCAGCTTTGACCTGGTGTAATACCCAGGCCAAGACTTTGGGTTCAGCCACAGTTGACTCGATGGGCTGGAATGATTTCAAAACTCTGATTAGATTAGAGTACTACCCAATCACTGAAATTCAAAAACTCTAGGAGGAATTCTGGAATCACTCTATGATCGGTGCTGATTGTCTGGCTTACACCGATCGGTTTCACGAACTTACTTGTTTACTTCCCGATATGTTTCCTATGGAAGCAACTTTGATCGAGAAGTACATTAAGGGTTTGATTCCTCAGATTTGGGGAATGGTGACTGCAGCTGAACCTACAACTCTGAAACATACAATTCTGTTAACCACTAAGCTTACCAATGAGGCGGTAAGGAGTGGTACTCTGTCTTTGAAACCTCAGACGGCTCACAGCCATAGTGATGTCGGTACCTCTAATGTGTCAAAAGGTACCAAACGAAAGTGGTTTGGCAAAACCAAGGCGAAAGCTCTGGCTGAGATCACGCAGAGCAAGCCAACTATGAAAAACTATGGTGCTGCTATTCCTGAGAGGAAAACTTATACCGGGCAGGCGCCCAAATGCAATAAATGTCCATTCCATCACACAGGACCGTGTCCTGTTTGTGCCAACTGTAATCGAGTTGGACATTTCACCAAATATTGCAATTTTCCTGCTCAACCACAAAATCAAGCACCACGACAAACCACTCAAACCAACCGGTCATGCTACAAATGTGGAAGCCCTGACCATCTCATGTGAAACTGTCCAAACAATAACACCAATCAAGGAAATGAAGCTAGAGGGAGAGCTTTTCAGATTGGTGCGACCGAGGCGAGACATGATGCAAATATTGTCACTGGTACGTTTCTTCTTAATAATCTTTACGCATCAGTTCTCTTTGATACAGGAGCATATAAGAGTTTTATCTCTCCTGAATTTGCATCTTTACTTTCATTGCCTGTGGTAGACCTAGAAACTCTTTATGTTATTGAACTTGCTAATGGCAAGTTGATCAAAACTAACAGTGTTATTCATGGATGTTCCTTGAATTTGAATGATCATCTTTTCAATATCAATCTACTTTCCATTGAGCTTGGAAGCTTCGATGTTGTAGTCGGTATGGACTGGCTTTCTGATAACCAAGCGGAAGTTGTGTGTCAAAACAAGATGATCCGTATTCCATTACCTAACGGTAATACACTGATAGTTCAAGGAGAACGATCCGGTAGAAAACTTGGTATCATATCTTGTATGCGAGCTCAGAAATTCTTAAGGAAAGGCTGTTATGCGCACGTGATTGAGCACAATTCTTCACCCAAACAAATCACGAACATCCCAGTAGTCAAAGATTTTCCTGAAGTATTTCCTGAGAACATCTCAGGATTACCCCCAGTGAGACAAGTTGAATTTCGGATTGACTTGATTCCAGGTGCAGCACCTGTTGCTAAAGCCTCGTATCGGCTTGCACCATCAGAAATGCAAGAACTTTCAGGTCAATTGCAAGAACTGTTAGACAAAGGTTTTATCAGACCTAGTTTCTCACCCTGGGGAGCACCAATTCTTTTTGTGAAAAAGAAGGATGGTTCATTCAGAATGTGCATTGACTATCGGGAACTCAATAAACTGACAATCAAGAACTGTTATCCACTACCTCGTATTGATGGTCTGTTTGATCAATTGCAAGGTGCTACATATTTTTCAAAAATTGATTTGAGATCCGGATACCATCAGTTGCGAATCCATGATGATGATGTTCCTAAAACTGCTTTCCGAACCTGATACGGACATTACGAATTTCTTGTAATGCTGTTTGGTTTAACCAATGCACCAGCAGTTTTCATGGATCTGATGAATCGAGTATGTAGACCTTATCTGGATAAATTTGTGATTGTGTTTATTGATGATATTCTTATTTATTCTCGAAACCAACAAGAACATGCTCAGCACTTGAAATTAATCCTAGAACTTTTGGCACATGAGAAATTATATGCCAAATTCTCCAAGTGTGAGTTTTGGTTACGAGAAGTTCAATTTCTTGGGCACGTAGTAAACGAGAACGGTATTCAAGTGGATCCCAGTAAGATTCAAGCAGTGAAACAATGGGAGACACCACAAACCCCGACTGAAATACGTCAATTCTTGGGAATGGCAGGTTATTATCGCCGGTTTATCAAGAACTTTTCAAAGATAGCCTTGCCATTAACCACATTGACACAGAAAAATCAACCGTTTATATGGGGTTCTCAACAGGAGAAGGTGTTCCAACTATTGAAACACAAACTCTGCAACACACATATCTTGGCATTACCGGAAGGTACTGATAATTTCACAGTATACTGTGATGCTTCTCGTCAAGGTCTTGGGTGTGTTTTAATGCAGAACGACAAGGTAATTGCTTATGCTTCTCGACAACTGAAAGTACACGAGAAGAACTATACCACGCATGATCTAGAACTGGTGCAGTGGTGTTTGCACTCAAGATTTGGAGACATTATCTATACGGAACTAAGTGTATTATATACACTGATCACAAAAGCCTCCAACACATTCTAGATCAGAAAATGTTGAACATGTGACAGAGGCGATGGGTTGAACTTCTAAATGACTATGACTGTGAAATTCGTTATCACCCAGGTAAAGCGAATGTCGTAGCCGATGCCTTGAGTCGCAAGGAACGAGTCAAACCTTTACGTGTAAAAGCGTTAGGTATGACTATTCAAACCAGTCTAATTCCTCAAATTAAAGAAGCTCAGCAACAAGCCTTACAAGCAACGAACTATTCTGCTGAGGGACTGAGGGGATTAGACAAGAAACTCGATATCAAAAATGATGGACTGTTGTATTTCAAAGACCGAATGTGGATTCCCTTATTCGGTAACTCTAGAATTATCTTGGATGAGGCGCACAAATCCAAGTATTCCATTCATCCAGGTGCTGATAAAATGTATAAAGATCTTAAAGACTTTTACTGGTGGCCTGGAATGAAGAAACAAATAGCTAAATACGTGGATCGATGTTTAACATGTCTCAAAGTTAAGGCTGAACATCAACAACCTTTTGCGTTATTGCAACAACCTGAGATTCCCATGTGGAAATGAGATCAGATCTCTATGGATTTCATCACTAAATTACCCAGAACCTCACGTAATCATGACTCTATATGGGTTACAGTTGATCGCCTTACAAAATCTGCACATTTCTTGCCCATCCAAGAAGATTTTTCTATGGATCGACTCGCTAAACTCTATGTTAATGAGATTGTATCTCGACATGGAGTACCGATCTCTATCATTTCTGATAGAGATAATTGATTTATGTCAAGATTTTGGCAAACTCTTCAGAAAGCTCTGGGCACCCAAATCAATATGAGCACAGCTTATCATCCACAAACCGACGGGCAGACTGAACGAACGAATCAAACTCTTAAGGACATGCTCAGAAGCTGTGTGATTGATTTTGGAGGTAGCTGGGATATTCATCTTCCACTTTTTGAATTCTCATACAATAATAGCTACCGTACTAGTATTCAATGTGCTCCATTCAAAGCACTTTATGGACGCAAGTGTAGATCACCTATCTGTTGGTCAGAGGTAGGTGAGAATCAAATCATAGGCCCAGAATTCATTCAAGAAACAACTGATAAGATCGCATTCATTCAGGAACGAATCAAAGCTGCTCGCGATCGTCAAAAGAGTTATGTTGATAATCGTCGTAGACCGTTAGAATTCCAAATAGGTGATCGAGTAATATTGAAAGTTTCACCTTGGAAAGGCATTTTCAGATTCCGGAAGAGAGGTAAGCTTTCACCAAAATTTGTAGGGCCATTCAAAATTCTTGAACGAATTGGATCAGTAGCCTACAGACTTGAGTTACCTCTTGAACTTAGTAACATTCACGATGTTTTTCATGTATCCAATCTGAAAAAGTGCCTAACTATTGAATCATTGATCGTACCTCTAGAAGAGATTCATATTGATGAAAACCTTCAGTTCAATGAAGAACCAGTAGAGGTAATGGATCATGAAATGAAAGTGCTGAAACGTAGTCGCATACCAATTGTTAAAGTGCGATGGAACTCGCTACGTGGACCTGAATATACGTGGGAACGCGAAGATTAGATGAAATCAAAATACCCACATCTATTCTCATAAACAATTGTCATTATGTAAGTCTTCACTAAATTTCGGGACGAAATTTCTCTAACAGGAGGAGACTGTGACAATTGCAGTTAAGAAATCACGTCATTGCTGATGTGAGCACATTTGGTTGTTCTAGAAATCCACGCTAATTTGGCAATTGAAATTACTACAGGTTGATAGTACATGATAAATGATGAACGTGGTTGAAAACCGTGCACAAAACGGAGTCCTGGATTGCTCAAAATCGTAAAACTAAGAAAAATTTCTAAGTATTGGACGACTGGACTCATCGCGGTACGCGATGAATGAAAAATATCTTAGATTCCTCCGGAATTCTTCGTGGTACGCGAAGCCCCTATTGGCATTCCGCCGCGGTGCGCGACGGGTAAGGCGGTGGCATAAGTTGGTTATCTTTATCAGATTGCATGCAGAAGATTATATTTCTTCTTCTCTCGAACATCTTCAACCACCAGACGAAAAATCAACATCTTGAAGCCTTCAAAAAAATCTTTTGAAGCCATCAGAAGTTACCAATCGCACCAGGAATCATTTCTACAAGCTCTGATCGTTGTTTTAACCGCAGATATCCGTCAGATTAGGTAATGGTTCATTTTAACCTTCTAGTTTGATTTTGATTGATTAGATCTTGATTTTGAACGTAATGGAATAGTTAGGATTGTTGATTATTGCCTAGATGATGGCTAGGATTGATTATAAACAAAGAACACGATCTTTTAACGGTTAAATCCTTGTTTTGATCCGTTGTAATGCCCGATTTGCATGAAACTATACCCATGATTATAATGGTTTAAACCATTTGATTATAACAATGTAGGTGATTAGTTGGATTAATCCTTGAAATGCAAGGTTAAATCCAAGTGTTTCAAACTAATCACAATCATTAACATACTCATTGGAAATATTATCTGATGTTTATGATAACAGTCAGATTAGTATGTTAAACCTGGTTATTACACCTATTCTGATGCTACATTGTGATATTTCATGATATTTGGGTAAACAATAACAAGGATTGATCATTCCTAAGCCATTAAATTATCTAGAAACCGTTACAGTATCATAATCAACAACATTAACTATTTGATTAATCCGAGATTACTCTGATTAATCTAGAGTGTCGTCAACCTTGTATTAGGAACCTAATGCAATGTAGGTTCCTACATTATCATACATTGTATGATATAATGCTAAAGTTACCAATTAAACATTTAATATCGGTTTGATGACTTACAAAGCAATGTCTTTGACATTGAACGTTCAGAAAGATCTAATCAGTAAACTAGAACGTAAATAACTCATTAAATATAACTAAATGCAGAATCATGTCTTTGTTATCAGCTTCGAGATATTTTGCTACCTTTATATCATTAGGTGAGTTTCGTACAACCCCTTTTCTTTTTAATGTTTTATAAACATCGGGGTAACTCTACAAACCTTTTTCTGAACATATGATATGCATCACTGTTATCTGTGTGATTTCATGTGACTTTTGTGTGTGATTTCATGGGATTTTGCCTGTAGAACTTCATCACAGTATCAAAAGACCTCATTTCATGAACTGTATCTAGTGAACCCGTGTGAGGCCGAATAGAAAACATTGATAGTACTATTGGCTGACAACCCATTTGCCGGGAGCTTGCAACTCCCCTTGGTGAAAATGTTTGTTATCTATTTCCAAAACTTCTTAATGTAGTGATAAACATTAAGACAATGAGGCACCAAGATATTTACCGACGGGTAGTATCTTCACTGAACAAGAACATAATAGTCTGAAAGGAACTAGATACGGGTCCTATGGTTATCTTGAACATAACATTTTGTGAACTTATATCACATATCATATTGTGAATCATGAACCATATGATCTCACCAGCTTTGTGCTGACGTTTCAAACTCAAACATTTTTGCAGGTAAACCGTAATCGCCGGTGAGGACACTTGTGGAATACTTGCACTTGAATAAATTAGTTTTGTAATTAAATAAACTTAGTTGTAGATTGTAATGTAGATGTTAATGACGAACCTTCTAATGTATTTACTTTAAGTTAATCTGTGTGCTTGTGATATCGGATCAAGTAAGTCACACCTCACCTCAGAGACATCACCACTATGCTTCCGCAACCAGTTCAGTGACATCATACACGAGGTGACGAGAGGTGGGGGTGTGACAACCACACCTCTTGGCGACCCTGTAGTTGATGATGATTTTGACGTGCTCGATGGAAACTCGCCATTGCGTTGCATTGGGTTTGATCAAAATGGTAATATTGTTTTTAAAATATTGTTCATTCTGATGTTAAATATTTCTTTTTCATATAATCAGATGAGAATCTGGTTTTTATCACTTTCAGATGTGAAAGAATTTGGTTTACATAATGTCGAAGTTAATATTTTGATTTTTTGTGTTTGTTGTACATATTTTTGATTGTTTTTATTTGATTTATTTTATAACCGTTTTTTATTTCTTTTTTTGGGTTGTTTAGGTTCGCAATCTTTTTTAGTTTACCGGTCACCGAATGGCAGTAGGTTTTGGCGCCCTGATGTTAAACCTGACAAAAAACCAATTGTTGGTATGATTTACAATTCTTGAGATGAAGTTTATAGGATGTATGAAACTTATGGGCAGCTATCTAGTTTTGGCATTTATATAAGTGGATGTAAGAAATGGAAAGGTGAAATCACACACAGGGTGTTAGTTTGTAACAAATGGGGGAAGCCTAAGAACAAAAAGTATGATTCTGTGAATCCCAGCTCAGTGGTTCCTGCTCGTGGTAGTATGTTCAAAGTTACGGATTGTAAAGCACTTAATAGGTTAAAGGATGTAAAAGGTACATCCAAGTACATGCTTTATGACTTTTTTGAGAATCATAACCATAGTTTGGTTTCTACTGACAACTGGTCTTGATTCGTCATGGGAGACATCTAAACTTGGAAGACATACATTTTGTTTACACAATGAGTTTGAACAAAGTAGGTGCCACTGTTGCTCTTCATTTGCAGACTTCTTTAAAGGGAGGTCATCACAACATGCGCGCTACAAGGATTGCTTTCAAGAATGTGAGTGGTGACATCAGGATGTTCATTGGGGTTCACGACATTCAGCTGGTTGTTCAAAAACTGGAGCAACGGGCTAAAAACCTACCAAACTTTTCGTATGAGTTATGGCATGCTGGACACGAGTTGAAAGCAATTTTCTGGGCTGATGATGTATCTAAAGTCAACTATGGAATGTTTGGTGATGTTTTAGCATTTGATGCAACATATTCTACTAACAAGTAAGTTTGAGCAACAGTTTTTAAATTATTAAGTTGTATGATTTACTTTGGTTAAAACATTCCATTATACTTTTTTTGTAGGTATAACATGATATTTGTGCCTTTCACGGGGGTTGATCACGACAAAAGGTGTGTGATTTTTGGTGCTGGTTTGATTGCTAGCGAGACAGTTGAATCTTATGAGTGGTTACTTTCAGCATTTCTTAAAGTTCATAAAAAGCAATCCCTCTTAGTGTTAACTGATCAAGACCCGAAAATGAGGATTGCAGTCCCTTCTGTGTTTAACAACTCATTTCATCATCTATGCATGTGGCATATAATGAAGAAGCTTCCCTCGATAGTAAGATTAAAATATCAGAAATCATATGCTCTTTTGATTTATAATAACTGTTTTTACACTGATATAGTACAAGGACACACATCATGCATTCGAATTTTCAATGTATCTTATCAGTACATTAGTTTAATTTGTTTTTACACTGACACAGAACATAACTCACACACTTTTTTGCATTGATTTTTAGGTGCTTTATCAGTGCATTTGTTTTCCAGATATCTGTTGTCTTACATGTCTTTTTACTTGATTTGTTTTCCAGATATCTGCTGATTTAAATGTTGACACTACTTTAAGATCCTCGCTTCATAAGCTAGTCTGGAATGTCTATATATCACCCACCACTTTTGAAGACAGATGGCATCGTCTGATAGACACCTTTAAACTAAGTCTGAATGTTTGGTTAAGTGATATGTTTGCTATAAGAGATCTTTGGGTACCAGCCTATTTCAAGGAGATTCCTATGTGTTTCTTGATGAAAACCACCTCCTTGTGTGAGAGTTCAAATGCAATGTTTAAGGTCAACTCCAGTTACACAAACACTCTTGTGCAATATCTCATGTGTTTTGACACAGTTATTGACAATCAGCGGTACAACCAAAGGCTTGTAGAATTCCAATCAAACACGACCACACCTGGGTTCTGCACTGGCTTGGTTATAGAGGTACATGCATATAAAATTTACACCCGTTCTGTGTTTAAAGATGTTCAGAAAGAAATTATGAAAGGGATGATGAGTTGTTTCATATCAAATGTCGATCTTGTTGATCAGTCGAAGGTTTACACTATATCTCATATGGATAAAAAGATGGAATTTGTCAATCAGTTTAAGGTAACATTATCATTTATTTTTTACAATCTGATAGCAAATATGTTTTCAATTTTTAGTTATTAATTTACATCCCTTGTTGTAGGTTTTGGCACACATGCATGATAATTCTGTTGAGCGTACATGCATGGGCTTCACTCGCATTGGCTATCTATGCCGACATATTTTTTGTGTATTTCGCTTTATCAAGGAAAAAGAGATCCCTGATCGGTATGTTGCAAAGCATTGGCGGTTAGAGGTTCTTCCATGTCTTGTCTATGGAATATCTAGTAGGCTGGCAGTGGAGAATAATGCAGAATCTGTTTTGAGGAACGAAGAAATGGACTGTGTTAGTGAGTGTGTTCAGCAGCTGACATGGCACTTAGAAGGTTTGTCAACTTTTGTGGACAGGATGAAAGATCTAAAGGAATGTATTTTCAATGATTACCCAACAACATTCAACCCCAGGAAGCGTTCTAGTGCAATTGAGGAGTTAGTTGGGCAAGTAGACGAGAATTGTACTTTTTTGACACCGCCTGTAGGTATTCGGAACAAGGGATGTGGCACGAGTCAAAGGCTATTCGGGCCTGGGGAAAGGGCCGTTGAGAAGAGCAAGAAGAATATGAGGTTATGCCGTACCTGTAATCAGCTTAGTTACCATGACTCACACAATTGCAAGGGGAAGGAAGTTCGCGGGCCGTCTGTTTGATGAAATGGTGTTGTGATGACATTTTGGTTTGCCACCTAAAATCTTTTTTTTTGTTTAACAAACTTATCTAGGTGTGTGTTGTTGGTGCTTGTTTTGTACGCAGTAATGACTTTTTTTTTATGTATATAGGGTTGATATTATTAGGTGGGCAAACAATGATGGATTGTAAGGCTACTCCTATGGTTAACCTCTTAAATTAAATGTTTTTATGTATGCATATTGTGTTTGGGATGTTTTATGTGTGTACTTTCTGTTGGATGTTTTTATGTATGTATATTCTGTTGGGATGGTTTATTGATAACCTTGTTACTAATCTCTATTAGTTTTTTTGTATGAATGATTTTAAAGGTCAATATAAATTTTTTAAGTTTAGAAACTATTTATGTTAGGTTAGACTAAAAATGTTTAATGTCTTACAAAACTAAAAATACATGTGCATCACATGGACATAAGCACTTTACATAAGTTGTCCTTAAAAACATTGATATATGTCTTCCAAAATAAACCAATCCTAAACCGTTTAATGTCTTACAAAATAAAACATAAACTAAAGCCCACACGCTTTTTTCAAACTAATCTGACTTTAAACTAGCTTCCTTCAGCACCTTCTCCCTATGGACATTAATACTTGAAAGAAGTATTCTTGATGCATATTTTCTCCGCAGCGTGTTGATATGTTTTTTTGATGTGTTTCAACCTTTTTGAAACCACATTCAAATTTTTTGTAGCTTCCCATAAACATATCCATGTGTCTCATTGCGAATATCCCACAATCGGTGACATTATCTGTTGTAGCTCATTCCAACTGTAGTGCTTGAATGCTTTCCATCAACAAACGTTCTACTTTTGGGTTCTTCCACTGTCGAAGGTATAACATCATAAAGTGCTTCTGAAAAAAATACAAAATCACTCAATTAAGTAATGTTTTTTCTAAAGTAAAAGAATGGATAAACATAGCAGGGTGCATGTATGTTACCACTTTGTAGGGAGTACTTTTCCTCTGGTAATCACTGTCATCTTTGTATGTTACAGTTGACGCACCAAGATGCATGTTGTCCAATAGATAAATAGCAGGATTTTTAAACTCAAAAACAATAACATAGAAATGGTTGCCTTCAAGTATAGGGAAGAAAACTAAATCAAATGACTTCAAATCTTGTAGTTGCTTCATCCCCTCAACAGCTTGCAACATCATCTTGTTTATTTTTACCATTTTATGTCATCATTTACATCATTTTTAAACATCCAGTCCAACTTGGAAATAAAAACATGAAAACGATAAACCAATATGAGTTTTAAGTAACTACTGTTAAAAATGACATGCATTATGTTAAATTTTCTTACAAATACACGATGTCCACAAAATAGTCGATGAGGCGATTCTGCGCTGCGTAACTTTTCTTCGTCATTTAAGACCGCCGCCCAATAATCGATGATATTTCTATACACACGTTTGCCTGGTTCTAAAGTTTGGAGGAAAAATATTTTGGTCTTTTCTTGAGAGATTGTTTCAAAAACTTTATCCCTATTCAAACATTTATCCGACAAAGTACATTAGTTAGTTATTTTAGAGAAAAAATGAAGTTAATATTACTGAGTAGTGTAAATTATATTTACACTAGTGCAAATCAAGTGTAAATTAGAGTTACTCTCGTGCAAATAAAGTGCAAATTAGAATTACACCGGTGCAAAAGTAAGTGTAAACTAGATTTACACTGGTGTAACTTGAAATTACACAGATGTAATTAAGGTAATTTTGGCATACTCATCATATGACTCTCTGAGTCTCCTTCTTTTCATTATCTCCACCAAAGATTAGCTTCCAAATCGCCTTTTCCTTAGTTGTGTAACGATTTTTAATCACTACTTCTCGTCGCAAGAAAGGTGATTTACAATCTCTAGATACTACTTTTAGTCGTGTTGGGTTTCTCCTAGGCTCAATTTTGTCAACATCCAAGTTTCCTACAAAGATGTTACTTACAATTTGTAACACCCCGACCGATGGCGGAAACATCGGGATGCCACGAGGGATGTGTATATTGTTCAAAAGTTAGTGGGCATCTAAATACATATCATCATATATCAATCAAGCCAAATAAATGTTTATACAAAAATCATGTCCATCATGAATCAAATACATCAAATACACAAAAGATTTAGCTAAACTAACTAAACTCTAATCGCCAGAAATTTAGTTAATTAGCTAAGTCCAAGATCCTATATGATGATGTCCAAAATAGAAGAGATCACCCTCTTCATCCTACTTGTCTCCATCACCTGAAACATGTAAGAAATCAAGTGTCAACTACAAAGTAGTTGGTGAGTAATCATAAGTTTTTATACTTAAAAGGTTTTATAAACTGAATTTAAAAGTTTAAGTTTAAAAATGGTTTTATAAAAGGCTTAGATAAAACGAGTATAAATGCTTATGATTTTTCTGAGAAGTTCCACCAGAATACCTGTATGAGATAATCCAACCAATCTCCAAACTCAACAACCAAACACATACACAAACACATAATCACATATCCAATCAGTCATAGTCAATCATAAATAATCAAAGTCAATAATAGATAATCTTAATCAATCATAGATATTCAAACCACAAACAAATCAACCAATCCCAACATCAATATTCTCAAATAATGTTCGTGACTATACATGATCATTATGTAATTAACATAAGTTAAAAACATGATCCATGGAGTGCTAGCTAACCACGTGGCTATACATGAAGTCAAAGAAATTAACCGAAGTTAAAGGCGATGATTCACGGAGTGGACAACATCCACGTGACAATACATGATATCAAAGCAATTAACCGAAGTTAAAAGCAATGATTCACGGAGTTTGTGGCAATACATGTAATCGTTGTTATTGACCGAAGTCAACGACAATGTTTACACGGATATATAATTATAAGAGACAATCAAATAATAATGATAATTTATAATTATGAATATCATATTGATAAACAGGTATTAACCTTGTGTTATCAAAACAATATTTAATTTGGTATACATGCTTCACCTCCGAGTTTTAAAACCAAAACAGTTTAAAGAAAGGGAGGTTATGAGAACTCATCTGAATCCTTAGAATCAGTGTCTCTGTAATATGCGCGCTCGCGTAGATAACTCAAAGCAACTCAATGATCTGTAGTTTAATATGTGCTCATGATCATGAGTATATGCATTTTTTTATCAGTAAGTGTCCATCTATGTTTATTTTAACTCCTAATCATTCATTAACTTAGTTGATTCAATCTAAGTTATAGTAGTATACTTAGCATTTTATAAATGTTTCTCATTAAATATAGTTTAAACTTGTTAAGTTTTAACTATTTTGAAATGAAAATTGTACTATGAGATTATCTACGTATTACCTAGGCAATCTTAGTCATCCATTCATTTATGCATGCACGGTCTCATTTAAACCAACCACCACACCTTAAGTTCTTATATTAAATTTTCTTGTTTAAGAAAAATACATTTTAATTATCTTCATAAGAAGTTTGGTGTTACCCAACAAGTTTAACATGTATATCGATATACTTTCATGATTTTTAAGAAGGAAAATCAAACTTAGAGAGAGAAAAGGTGGCAACTCATGAACTCCTCATGCATGTATAATCATATGTGTATCTATAAGTGATCTCAATTCATTATGTAACCCTAACCCTAAGTTTGAGAGACATTTAGGTTTTCTTATAGCACAAACCAGCGAACCTATGGGTTGTAACCCTAGGTTCGGCTCATGGTTGCTAAGGTTCAGCAGTATGGCTAGGGTTCGGCCAGAATAAGGGCTGCCATGTAGAAGAAGGTTCGCTGTTCATAAAGGCAGGTTCGGCTAGCTTCCAGTCAGTCAGGGTTCGTCACTCTTAAATGGTTCGCATGGGCTAGAGGTTCGCCCCTTAGAGGATTCGCTGCTGGAAGGTTCACCTAAACCCTCTCAAGTTCGTGTGGAGTCCGAGGTTCGCCAAGCAGGTTCGTGGGGAGGCTAGGTTCGGCCCACGAAGGAGGGTTCGGCTGCTCAGCAAGAAGGTTCGTGGGCTATGGTGGCATAAGGTTCGGTCCAGGTTACCCGCGAAGGTTCGCCGACTTGTATAAGGTTCGGCCAGTCGCGAACCTGGCCTTCCATGGCTGCTCACCATCACCATCTCCACGTTTCTAGCTGATACAAGCTCAATCCAGGTTCCCGTAGGCTTATACAAGCTTGGTTTAAAGTTTTACAAGTTCTTAAATCGAATATAACATCAATATATTAAGGGTTCGTTAATTGTCATAAAACCGAACATAAAGACTTAGATCTACCTTGATTCGTTGGCTAAACTCGAGATTTTTTCGTGGGTTTGTGTTCTCCTCGATCACGCGGTCGTGTGGGCGCTAAGATCTCGTGAATCCGTTGAGTAACGAAGGAGAAATCATAGAGAGAAGTTTTAGTGAGAGAAAGTGACGGAAATTTGCTTTTAGAGAGAGAAAGAGAGTTGAGAAAATGAGGGAAAGAAGGAGGTTCATCCTTCTTATACTCCGCGTCGTTCCCGCGTGCTCGGTCTCGTTTGTTTCGCGATAAGGATTTATTAAATGTCTCGGTTTTTAACGTAAAATACTTTTACGAAATAAAACATTTAAATAAGTAAATTTTGTTTCAATTAAAATGATTTTAAATAAATAAATTTGTAAACGATTTCGTTATATTTTTACAAAATTAATTATTTTAAATAACTGATTTATTCGGTTTTGTTTTAGGTTGTGATTCCTGATAAATATTTTCAGTTTTTATTAATTAGTTTAATATCGTTAGATATTATTTAATTATCTCGTCGAAACGCGTTACTCGCGTACGTATTCGTAAAGATCGTCACCTTTGCGAATCCAACGCTCGTACCATATTTCGATTCGATTACTATATATGGAATATTATTTCAGAATATCATTATTAATATTTATATTCGTGTGAATCGTCACCCACGCGAATACATTTATTAAGTTAATATTTCTGAATTAATATTCACGTTTAAGTCATATTCGTAACCTCACCATCGCGTAATTAATCCAATTATTCTTCCATTGTTTTATTAATTTTAATATTATTTTCCCAAACCAGAATCCCCTAAACCCTAGTCACTGACACATCCATGATAGACCAAAATATGCATATGTGTAGGGCATATGCAGAGGTAGATCGCAACCTCCCCTACACCGTCCCACCGCTATTTCGATAAACCATGATCATGTGTCCTTGACTACGTTTAGCAACCCGATCATAACAAACTCCCAGTTCCATCCCAATCCATTCTCATTCCAAACCAATAATACATAATCATCAATAATATGACTGCGATAAACTCTATGTATCTGTTTAGTTGAGTTACAACTAAACTTCCCATGGTTTACGCGTATAATATGTTATAAACATGTATACCAGTAACAGTGATAATCGTCAAATAATGTGTCAATATTAATAATTACAAAATCTCAGGTCGTAACAGTTCAATTGTACGGATGTACGGATTGTACGGGCAACCGGAAGTACATTGATGTTATAGTCTCCCCTAGTTAACCGAAATTCAACTTGGAGTGACCGTAGTAAATAAATGTGGGTACTTAAGCTTCATCTGATATTCTCGCTCCCATGTGAACTCTGGACCCCCCTTCGATTCCCAACGTACTTTGACAATTGGAATTCTACTACGTTTGAGCTTTTTAACCTCACGATCCATTATCTCCACTGGTGTTTCAACAAAGTGCATGGTATCATCGATGCGAATGTCATCGAGTGGTACCTGAAGATCCTGATCAGCTAAGCACTTTCTTAAGTTGGACACGTGAAACGTCGGGTGCACGTTACTAAGTTCAGAAGGAAGTTCCAATTTGTAAGCAACCTTCCCGATCCGTTCAAGAATCTTAAAAGGGCCAACATAACGTGGAGCAAGCTTTCCTTTCTTTCCGAATCGAACAACACCCTTCCAAGGCGACACTTTAAGCAATACCATATCTCCCACTTCAAATTCTAAAGGTTTCCTTCGTTTGTCCGCGTAACTCTTCTGTCGACTGCGAGCAGCTAATAGATTGTCACGGATCTGGCGGATCTTGTCAGTCGTTTCCTGGATAATCTCAGGACCAGTAATCTGCGAATTGCCAACTTCGGTCCAACAAATAGGTGACCGACATTTCCTGCCATAAAGAGCTTCAAACGGTGCCATACCAATGCTCGCGTGATAACTGTTGTTATATGAGAACTCAACCAATGGTAAATGGCTATCTCAATTGCCACCAAAATCGATGACACAAGCTCTCAACATGTCTTCCAATGTCTGAATCGTTCGCTCCGTTTGACCATCCGTTTGAGGATGATAAGCGATGCTAAAATCCAGTCTTGTTCCAAAAGCTTCGTGGAGTGATTCCCAAAATCGTGCCGTGAAACGAGCATCACGATCCGATATTATGCTTAAGGGAATACCATGTCGGCTAATGATCTCATCAATGTAGATACGCGCTAACTTCCGCACAGGGTACGTTTCGCGTATCGGTAAGAAATGAGCCGACTTGGTCAATCTATCAGTAATCACCCAAATGCTATCTTTACCGTTTGCGGTTCGTGGGAGTTTAGTAATGAAATCCATGGAGATATTCTCCCACTTCCACATCGGTATTTCGGGTTGTATTAACAATCCAGAAGGTCGCTGGTGTTCTGCCTTGACTTTAGCACAGTTAAGGCATTTAGACACATATTCAGCAATGTCCTTCTTCATTCCAGGCCACCAGTACAAGCCCCTAAGGTCTTGATTCATCTTGTCAGAACCTGGATGGATTGAGTAAAGAGACTTATGAGCTTCATCCATAATCACCATTCTAAGATCACCTCGGTTCGGTATCCACAACCGATTCAAATAATACATCAAACCATCATCCTTAGTTTCCAATAAAATTTCAGCCCCGCAAGACATCTCATTTTTCAAGTCATCTTGAGCTAATGAGTATTGTTGGGCTGTGAGAACATCATCACGGAGGCTAGAGTGCACTCGGACACTATGGATCTGAACTTGACTCTTGCGACTAAGCGCATCTGCTACTACATTCGCTTTACCAGGATGGTAGCGAATTTCACAGTCATAATCATTCAACAGTTCAACCCATCTCCGTTGTCTCATATTAAGCTCCTTTTGATTGAGGATGTGTTGTAAGCTCTTATGATCAGTAAAGACTACACACTTTGTGCCATAGAGATAATGTCTCCATATCTTTAAAGCAAACACGACTGCACCAAGTTTCAAGTCGTGTGTAGTGTAGTTCTTCTCATGAATTTTCAGTTGTCTTGATGCATAGGCCACAACATTTCCCCGTTGCATGAGAACACAACCGAGACCTAGGTTGGATGCATCACAATAGACCACGAAATCATCATTTCCATCAGGCAATGTCAAGACAAGAGCATCACAGAGTTTCTGCTTCAAAGTCTGAAACGCCTCTTCTTGCTTTGGTCCCCACTCATATGGCTTATTCTTCTGTGTCAAAGAAGTAAGCGGGACAACAATCCTGGAGAAATTCGAGATGAACCGCCGATAGTAACCGGCAAGTCCGAAAAATGATCGAATCTCCGTGGGTGTCTTCGGTGTACTCCAATTCTTCACCGCATCAATCTTTGCTGGATCCACGTGAACACCATATTCGTTGACTATGTGTCCCAAGAATTGAACTTCCTTAAGCCAAAATTCACATTTAGAGAATTTGGCATACAGTCGCTCTTTTCTTAGGATCTCCAAAACCAACTTAAGGTGTTTCTCATGTTCTTCCTTGGTCTTTGAATAAATCAGAATATCATCAATTAATACAATCACAAATTTATCCAAGTATGGCCTGCATACACGGTTCATGAGATCCATGAAAACCGCAGGTGCATTGGTAAGGCCGAAAGGCATCACCAGAAATTCATAATGGCCATATCTTGTCCTGAAAGCTGTCTTAGGAATATCATCTTCTTGTACGCGAAGCTGATGATATCCGGACCTAAGATCGATCTTTGAAAACCATGCCGAGCCTTGAAGCTGATCGAAGAGATCATCAATGCGTGGCAACGGATATCGATTCTTGATTGTAAGCTTGTTCAATTCGCGGTAGTCGATGCACATCCGGAATGACCCGTCCTTCTTAACAAACAGGACCGGTGCACCCCATGGCGAATGGCTCGGGCGAATGAATCCTTTATCAGTAAACTCTTGCAGCTGGCTCGCCAATTCTTGCAACTCTGAAGGCGCAAGTCTGTAGGGAGCTTCAGCAACTGGATTCGCACCAGGTACTAAGTCAATTCGAAATTCTACTTGACGTTCTGGTGGGAGACCAGGCAGATCATCTGGAAATACTTCTGGAAAATCTCTGATCACAGGAACATCTTCAACTCTCTTTCCTTTATCCTTTTTCTCCACAATATGAGCTAAAAATGCGATACATTTCTTCCTAAGGTACTTGTGTGCTTTAGTGCATAACATAAGCTTAAGACCTTTGCTAGAAATTTCTCCAAATACTCTTAAAGTTTCACCAGAAGGTAAGGGGATACGTATGTATTTCTCATGGCAAACTATCTCCGCTTTGTGGGTGGCTAACCAATCCATGCCTATGATAACATCAAAGCTACCAAGATGCATAGGTATGAGATCAATTGGGAAAACGTGATCACTTAAGTACAGCGTACATCCAATAATAATAGTGTCAATATCAATGGTGTTTCCGTCAGCCACCTCCAAGTTAAACGGTTTATCTAAGTATGTACGTGTTCTACCAAGCAAGCATTCAAAATCATATGAAACGAAACTCCTATCGGCACCAGAATCAAATAAGACAGATGCATAAGAGTTGTTGATCAGAAATGTACCGTTGACCACGTCCTGGTTGGCTTGAGTAGCTGGAGCATTCAGTTGGAACGCCCGGCCTCTTGCTACCCTCTGACTGTTCCCGGTCAACTTTGGGCACTGATTTCTGAAGTGACCCACTTCACCACACTCATAACAGGCTCTTGCCTGTGCTTGAGGTACCTGGCGAACGGGTACAGCTGGAATAGGTTGCGGAGCAGGCAGTGCAAGCGGTGCATGTTGCATCCTTTGTGCTTGCGGTGCACTCCGACAAACATTAGCAAAATGGTCGTACTTGCCACAGTTGTTGCAGACGCGACACGGCAAGTTTGGCATGTGATGATATCTTCAAGTATTACATTGGTGAGTATTCCCAGTGTAGTTCCTTGCAGTGGAGTTGTTTGATGATTGCTGCACGGATTTAGCAGCAGGAGCAGTGACCATGAAGTTTCTGCTCTTCCTCTTTTTGTTGCTGCTCTTCGATGAACTAGCAGCTTCAGTCTTGATCTCAGTCTTTGCTTCTTTTGTGGTATTCTTCACCTCCGTCTTCTTGGTTCCCTTCCTTGTAAGTGTTCCATTCTTCACATGATTGTCAGTAAGAGTTGCAGATAATCGGATCGCAGCCTCAAGTGTTTTGGGATTGCTCCAGTAGACTGTGTCCTGAATCTGCATCGGCAGTCCGCCGATATACTTTTCAATCGCTCTCTCCAAAGGTGTCACCAGATGAGGCACCAGCAGGCTATACTCATGAAACTGAGTATTGTAGATAACATTCTCTCCGCTATCCTGCTTGAGTTCCCAGAACTCAGTCTCCAGTTTCCTCATCTCACTGCGAGAACAGAATTCAGTGGTCATCAAAGTCTTGACCTCAGTCCAAGTCAGTGCTAGGGCAGCATCAACTCCCCTAGTTCGCTTCTCCCCATTCCACCAAGTTAGTGCTCTCTTCTGGAAAACACTAGTGGCATAGCGAACTTTCAGGTTATCGGGGTAGTCACTGTTGATGAAGGTATTCTCCATGCTCTCAAACCACTGCAGTAGCCCAGTGGCAGTCTCAGACCCCGTAAACTTCAGTGGATTACAGGAGTTGAAGTTTTTGAATGTGCAAGTTGGTGGGTTTGCACCACCTCTGTTCTGAGTGAGTGACTGGTTGGCTTGTGTCAGTTGATTCACCAATCCAGTGATCAGTGTTGCTAACTCTTGGATGCCGGAGTTGGCATTACCGTTGTTAGCATCCCACTGTTCGAGTCATCTTCGTTGTGACGACGCGGCGGCATGTTTCTGTAAAAAATTAGAAACATGTTACTACCGTTTACAACGTAAGTCAAACAAACAATGGTCAATTGAGTTCATTTAAACAGTTAGGATTACATATAGGAACTACATTTCTCTCCTATCTGTTATTAAACTCATAACATTTATAAATTTCCTATTATTATACTAAGTGTCCTAGTTGGTCATAACTAATATTAGCTAGTTATTCCTAAGTTCTATACATTCCCCACCCTATACCAACACTGACAACCTCCCGATGCAATGCAACAAGCTTATATATAGGGCATATGCAGAGGTAGATCGCAATCTCCCTTACACCGTCCCACCACCGTTCCATTGCACCACGATTATGCCCTTGTTAGTGTTTAGGGTGTATCATGTATTTCACCATATTCTCACTTCACAAACCTTATCCTAGATAGGATAATTTTGAGTGAAGTGGTCTTTAGTTCCATTAGACAATTAGGTTCGCCTAATGTCTAAGTTCACCTGACATGTAGGTTTGCCTATTTCTAAGTTCACCTAATGTCTAAGTTCACCTGACATTAAAGTTTCCTCTAATGTCTAAGTTCACTAAATTTCATACCAAATCTCAATGTCCATAATCATTAATAAGGGTTCATATCATCACTGAGTGCTATTATTGTCACTAAGTGTTCATATCCTCCCTATAATTTATTCTCACCAAGTGTCCATACCATCACTAAGTGTTAGTATCATCACTCTGCGTTTATATATTCTTCAAGTGTCTATATCATCATCCAATTCTACAATTCAATCACTAAGTGTTCGCGTCGTTCATTGATCCTATGCACCCTACGTGTCCAATGAGTGTGTTTATAAATGAGTTTATAAGTGTTCATCAAATGTGATCATCCAAGAGTCAATCCAAACCATTCTCAATAAACATAGTATTAACAGTCCATCAATCATATCCTCACAACAATTCCTTGTAACTTCCTAATAATATCCTAAGTTCCTGACACTGACAGACCCCAATATACTACAAATGGTATATGTATAGGGCATATGCAAGGGTAGATCGCAATCTTCCTTACACCGTCCCACCACCTTTGTAGTATACCACGAGTGTGTCCTTGTCTGGTGATCAATAGATCTAGCGGATAATTTCTAAAGCAGATAATTTCCTAAGCAATTAAGTTCTTAAACAGATAAGTGTCCCAAACGGGTAGTTCCCTTATTCCTCAATACTGACATCCACCCGATGTACTGTAAATGGTATATATATTGGGCATATGATAAGGGTAGTTCGCAACCGCCCAAACCACCGTCCCACCACCTTTACAATACACCACGAGTATGTCCTTATCAAGTCATTAGGGCACCAGTAGCAAACAATTAATAATCAGCATATATAAGCAGGTGTATAACAGGAGTTCAGTTCACATGTGATAAACACATAAGCATGAAATCCTGAATATACTAACTAGTGTATGAATTTCTTCATACTAGGGTATCATACGGTTATAGACTAGGTCAACTATTTCTAGTAACCTAATTCCCTATAACCCAGGCTCTGATACCAATCTGTAACACCCCGACCGATGGCGGAAACGTCGGGATGCCACGAGGGATGTGTAGATTGTTCAAAAGCTCGTGGGCATCTAAATACATATCATCATATATCAATCAAGCCAAATAAATGTTTATACAAAAATCATGTCCATCATGAATCAAATACATCAAATACACAAAAGATTTAGCTAAACTAACTAAACTCTAATCGCCAGAAATTTAGTTAATTAGCTAAGTCCAAGATCTTATATGATGATGTCCAAAATAGAAGAGATCACCCTCTTCATCCTACTTGTCTCCATCACCTGAAACATGTAAGAAATCAAGTGTCAACTACAAAGTAGTTGGTGAGTAATCATAAGTTTTTATACTTAAAAGGTTTTATAAACTGAATTTAAAAGTTTAAGTTTAAAAATGGTTTTATAAAAGGTTTAGATAAAACGAGTATAAATGCTTATGATTTTTCTGAGAAGTTCCACCAGAATACCTGTATGAGATAATCCAACCAATCTCCAAACTCAACAACCAAACACATACACAAACACATAATCACATATCCAATCAGTCATAGTCAATCATAAATAATCAAAGTCAATAATAGATAATCTTAATCAATCATAGATATTCAAACCACAAACAAATCAACAAATCCCAACATCAATATTCTCAAATAATGTTCGTGACTATACATGATCATTATGTAATTAACATAAGTTAAAAACATGATCCATGGAGTGCTAGCTAACCACGTGGCTATACATGAAGTCAAAGCAATTAACCGAAGTTAAAGGCGATGATTCACGGAGTGGACAACATCCACGTGACAATACATGATATCAAAGCAATTAACCGAAGTTAAAAGCAATGATTCACGGAGTTCGTGGCAATACATGTAATCGTTGTTATTGACCGAAGTCAACGACAATGTTTACACGGATATATAATTATAAGAGACAATCCAATAATAATGATAATTTATAATTATGAATATCATATTGATAAACAGGTATTAACCTTGTGTTATCAAAACAATATTTAATTTGGTATACATGCTTCACCTCCGAGTTTTAAAACCAAAACAGTTTAAAGAAAGGGAGGTTATGAGAACTCACCTGAATCCTTAGAATCAGTGTCTCTGTAATATGCGCGCTCGCGTAGATAACTCAAAGCAACTCAATGATCTGTAGTTTAATATGTGCTCATGATCATGAGTATATGCATTTTATTATCAGTAAGTGTCCATCTATGTTAATTTTAACTCCTAATCATTCATTAACTTAGTTGATTCAATCTAAGTTATAGTAGTATACTTAGCATTTTATAAATGTTTCTCATTAAATATAGTTTAAACTTGTTAAGTTTTAACTATTTTGAAATGAAAATTGTACTATGAGATTATCTACGTATTACCTAGGCAATCTTAGTCATCCATTCATTTATGCATGCACGGTCTCATTTAAACCAACCACCACACCTTAAGTTCTTATATTAAATTTTCTTGTTTAAGAAAAATACATTTTAATTATCTTCATAAGAAGTTTGGTGTTACCCAACAAGTTTAACATGTATATCGATATACTTTCATGATTTTTAAGAAGGAAAATCAAACTTAGAGAGAGAAAAGGTGGAAATTCATGAACTCCTCATGCATGTATAATCATATGTGTATCTATAAGTGATCTCAATTCATTATTTAACCCTAACCCTAAGTTTGAGAGACATTTAGGTTTTCTTATAGCACAAACCAGCGAACCTATGGGTTGTAACCCTAGGTTCGGCTCATGGTTGCTAAGGTTCAGCTGTATGGCTAGGGTTCAGCCAGAATAAGGGCT
The DNA here is from genome assembly GCA_009363875.1 of Mikania micrantha. Lineage (NCBI taxonomy): Eukaryota > Viridiplantae > Streptophyta > Magnoliopsida > Asterales > Asteraceae > Mikania > Mikania micrantha. Next base: position 50,125,790 of record CM018695.1, on the reverse strand, counting down.
GCCATGTAGAAGAGGGTTCGCTGTTCATAAAGGCAGGTTCAACTAGCTTCCAGTCAGTCAGGGGTTCGTCACTCTTAAATGGTTCGCATGGGCTAGAGGTTCGCCCCTTAGAGGATTCGCTGCTGGAAGGTTCACCTAAACCCTCTCAGGTTCGTGTGGAGTCCGAGGTTCGCCAAGCAGGTTCGTGGGGAGGCTAGGTTCGGCCCACGAAAGAGGGTTCGGCTGCTCAGCAAGAAGGTTCGTGGGCTATGGTGGCATAAGGTTCGGTCCAGGTTACCCGCGAAGGTTCGCCGACCTGTATAAGGTTCGGCCAGTCGCGAACCTGGCCTTCCATGGCTGCTCACCATCACCATCTCCACGTTTCTAGCTGATACAAGCTCAATCCAGGTTCCTGTAGGCTTATACAAGCTTGGTTTAAAGTTTTACAAGTTCTTAAATCGAATATAACATCAATATATTAAGGGTTCGTTAATTGTCATAAAACCGAACATAAAGACTTAGATCTACCTTGATTCGTTGGCTAAACTCGAGATTTCTTTGTGGGTTTGTGTTCTCCTCGATCACGCGGTCGTGTGGACGCCAAGATCTCGTGAATCCGTTGAGTAACGAAGGAGAAATCGTAGAGAGAAGTTTTAGTGAGAGAAAGTGTCAGAAATTTGCTTTTAGAGAGAGAAAGAGAGTTGAGAAAATGAGGGAAAGAAGGAGGTTCATCCTTCTTATACTCCGCGTCGTTCCCGCGTGCTCGGTTTCGTTTGTTTCGCGATAAGGATTTATTAAATGTTTCGGTTTTTAACGTAAAATACTTTTACGAAATAAAACATTTAAATAAGTAAATTTTGTTTCAATTAAAATGATTTTAAATAAATAAATTCGTAAACGATTTCGTTATATTTTTACAAAATTAATTATTTTAAATAACTGATTTATTCGGTTTTGTTTTAGGTTGTGATTCCTAATAAATATTTTCAGTTTTTATTAATTAGTTTAATATCGTTAGATATTAATTAATTATCTCGTCGAAACGCGTTACTCGTGTACGTATTCGTAAAGATCGTCACCTTTGCGAATCTAACGCTCGTACCGTATTTCGATTCGATTACTATATATGGAATATTATTTCAGAGTATCATTCTTAATATTTATATTCGTGTGAATCGTCACCCACGCGAATACATTTATTAAGTTAATATTTCTGAATTAATATTCACGTTTAAGTCATATTCGTAACCTCACCATCGCGTAATTAATCCAATTATTCTTCCATTGTTTTATTAATTTTAATATTATTTTCCCAAACCAGAATCCCCTAAACCCTAGTCACTGACACATCCATGATAGACCGAAATATGCACATGTATAGGGCATATGCAGAGATAGATCGCAACCTCCCCTACACCGTCCCACCGCTATTTCGATAAACCATGACCATGTGTCCTTGACTACGTTTAGCAACCCGATCATAACAAACTCCCAGTTCCATCCCAATCCATTCTCATTCCAAACCAATAATACATAATCATCAATAATATGACTGCGATAAACTCTCTGTATCTGTTTAGTTGAGTTACAACTAAACTTCCCATGGTTTACGCGTATAATATGTTATAAACATGTATACCAGTAACAGTGATAATCATCAAATAATGTGTCAATATTAATAATTACAAAATCTCAGGTCGTAACAGTACAATCGTACGAATGTACGGATTGTACGGGCAACCGGAAGTAAAGTGATGTTACACAATTGGCCAATTGTAAAATATATGTTTTTTTTATAATCTATTAATGATGCAATAGGGTTACCTGATTTTTTATATTGTCTGTTCTTTGTGCTTCACTCTTGTCTTGGGTCATGCCAAGGCTAGAACTAGGCCCGTCTAATGACTTCTTCTCAGTTGCATGAACTTCTAGAATTTTAGTTTGCTCTTCATCAACCGGTGTTTCTATCACTACAAACAAAATGTCATTTAATGGCATACAAAAAGTGCCTCAAAAGACCCAAAAAGTGCCACTAGAAACCCCTTGAAGATTGTGTGGCATACAAAAAAAGTGCCACTAGAAGCGGTGACACTAAAGCTCTCATCGTATATGTGTGTTTATATATATAGTCACTAGTAGGAAACCTACGCGATTTGGCAGCGTCATTTGGAATTGGAAATAAACCTGATCCGTAACTCCACTCTCATTATGTCCAAAGCTTGTGCTATGAATCCTATGATCACTTTGTGTATACCTTGAAGCTTGACCTGGACCGTTTTCTTTAGCAACTGGACATGTTTTTGCAATGAAAACATCGCCACAAAACCATAAGTCCCCTAATCGCCAAAAAAAAGAACGGAACTTACAATAAGCTAAAATTTACTCAATATTTAAAATGATGCAGTAAAACTTTTTTTAACTCACCGAAAGTGCAATAATAAAGGCACCCTCTCTACACACCTCTTGTCCTAGGTGACAACTTAAAAGCTAAGGCTTCATGAAACACTTGGTTCAATGTGGCTTTACTAAGCCTTATAGATCTCTCTTTTTCAACTTCACTTGCAGCAACAATGATTCTAGAATCCCATTGCAATTTGAATCTTTTTAGCAAGTTCAAAAATACATTATGAATGACTTAAAAAATGAATCATTTGCATAAAACTTAATTACGTGACAACGGAGTGACCTACTAAACCTGCTGCCAAGATCCATTAAGAAAACGTACTTATCAACCCTATTACCATTACCATAATAAGCCTAAACATGTAAGGTTGTAGAAATTGAGGTAAAGTATAACATGAAAATCGTTTTTCATATTTTGAAGATTGCTTGAAGCAGGACATGGAACAACTTAATTATGTGAGGTTTTTTTTATTTTTTTATTTGTTTTTTTAAGTCACTTGCTTTAGTGACTGATGGTGGTGATTATACACTTATACTCTTTTCTGAATATGGGTTTTGTTGCATTTTATTCGACATAAAATCAATAGGTAAGAGATAAAAAAACAAAAAGCAAGTGATATCAAATAGTGTTATTTTTATTGTGCCATAGTATCATCCATGGCAATACACATTTCATACATCTAACAATTGTACAATACGAATGGTTTCAAGAATGCATAGCTATTAAAACTAATGGATTATGTCTCTCTCTCTCAAAAACCTACAAGCGATAGAGAACAATGAAAAGTGATGAAGAATGACGGTAAAATTGGTTTATAGTTAACTTTGATAAATAGTTGAACACAATAGATGCAAATCTTGCTTACTAGTTTGATGTAATAATAATGTCAAGAGTGTGTGGTGCTGATTAAAAAATCTACAAGTCGTAGCATTGACTTATTTGCCCTTGATTCATTTACAAAGGTTTTCACATTGCTTCATTTCTCAATCAACACAAACTCCCACCTCATTTAATGAACTACAGCTGAGTTGCTATGTGGAAAAGAATATAAAAAGGTCATGTTTTGTATGCTTAGGTCTAATCCTAGTTACATGAGTCTAATGTTTACAATAATGGTGAACACTACAATTTAAACTCATATTGTTGTTTAGTTACCATTTCGTTATCTAACACTGCAATAAAGAAGCTAAATATGTTATGGTTTTGTTCATCTATTTCTAACCTGCACTACATTTAATGTCTCCAGGTACTTGTTAATTATATTTCTACCATATGCAAAATCAAACTTGCAGGCACTTAACCTTTTAGGATGCATTCTGAGTTATTACTTGAAGTTATAGATTTCACGAGGGCTGGGGAAGAGAGCTCACCTGCTAGAATTCCAAACCTCCTTCAGCTCAGGTATTCACTTTAATTCTTTTTCTCGGGGATGTATTATGTTTTTCTCTGGAAACTTAACCTACTTATATCAGCAGACTTATTATGGTGCTGGAGGCACTCCTTTATTTGCCTCAACTGTTAAGGAACAAGAAGAAAATTACAAACCTTATTTTGGCCAGAATTGTGAGGCTGGTGCCCAAATCATGACAAGAAGCCACCTGGGCATGCTTTCGCTGCTATCTAATCTCCCTTAGGACCTGCAAAAACCATCTAATTTCCCTTAGGACTTTCAGCCACCACCCAACAGACATAACTTCATGAAACAGGGGCTTAAATCATTACTAACAATAGCCATCCGGGATTGCCTTCGTCGCCATCGAACCTCATGATCTGCGGCTATCGAGGCACAACCCTAACCACCGAGGTGCGACTATCGTTACCAGAACCGTCGTCACTATTGAAGTGCCTCCTGAGCCCGAACCGTCATGGTGTATGCGGAGGTCGCAAGCATGTTTTGTTGTCGCGAGGGAGGGGAGTGTAGGGCTGGTCGTGGTGTTCGTCGGAGAAGCCGGTCGTCGCCCTTGCCCTTGCCTTTTCAATTTTTCATTTGGTCTGCGTATATTGGAAAAGAAGAGGACCAAAAATAGAAAATAGGGACTAGGTAGGGTTTTTGGGTTGGGTTAATAAATTTCAAATTTACATTTTACACCCCTCACCATTCCTCTATGATTTTTAAAACACCCTCCTAGTTTCTTTTCTTATTTTCTTTTGACTTACAAACTTTTTCAAACTCGAGTTTTCTTATATTACGTTTCTGGACATGAAATCCTATGTTAATATATGTGTATGTTCATTACTGAAATTTTGGGGTGTTGCGTTTAGGAGGGAATTAATTTTAGTAAAATTTGTTTTAGTGAATTTTAAGAGAAAATGATATGTGTGAAAAATATTAAATTGATTTAGTGGTATAAATTAAATGCCATAAAAATACATGTTAATTAAGTGTGGCATATTTAAAGTGCCACTAAAAATATAATTTAAAGTCATAAATAATAAGTGCCACTGAAAGTATGGGTCAAACAAATATGGCACACTCAAAGTGCCACTAAATCCTATAGTAGTGGCACAAAACTTAAATGCCGCTAAAAATGTGTGCCACTAAATGACATTTTATTTGTAGTGTATTACAGGTTTCTCTAACACTTCTTGTGTCATGCCCAGACTAAAACTTGGTGCATCTACTTTCATCTGTCCACTAACATCAAATCTTACATGACCATTTTTTTTCAAAACACTCTGTTTAGACAATGTTGAATGGACATGTACTACCTCCTTAGACCCTAATGACACTCCAAACAAAATCATACCACACATAATAAAAATGTGTAAAAATTATATCTTAAATTAAATATGTGAAAAATGTGTAAAAGGAAATCAATTTACTCAATTTTTACCAGTTGTTTGCAACTCCACCTGCCCACCATCATCATCTGTGACATTAAATTGCCGGGTCTTGAATTTATTTTCGTAAACCGGGCTGCTAGCAACATGTACTGCATCTAAAAAATCCAAACCCCTACCTGATTAAAAACATGTTCATTTGCTATATTGTAAATCATTTGAATATATTAACTTATGGACAATGAATTTTAACCTGCTTTGTTAACAAAGACTTTTGGAGTCACATTCCCTATGCCTTCTTGCGTCATGCCCAGATTGAAACTTGGTTCATGTATGTTACCCAAAAACACTCCTATGATTAGATCAATAATTAATATACTACATACAAAAGCATACCTCACATAATAAACTTTGTGAAAAAAGTAGATCTTAAATAAAAGAGATGCAAAAATGTGTAAGTTCAAAACATTATACTCAATTTACCAGTTGTTTGTAACTCCACCTGCCCACTATCATCAACTGTCACATTAACTTGCCAGGTCCTGTGTTTATCTTCGTCAACCGGGCTGCTATCTACATGTACTACATCTATAGAATCCGAAATCATACTAGTTTATAAACATTCTCATTTCCTAAGCACAAATCATTTGAATATATTAATTTATGGACACAACCAATGTTAACCTTTTTTCCATAACAAACACCTTTGGAGTCACATCCCCTATGCCTTCTTGTGTCATGCCCAAACTGAAGATTGGTTGATGTATATTACACAATGACACACCTATGTTTAGATAGATAATTAATATACTTTGTGTCATTACACACATATGTTTAAGATAGAATTATGTTACCAGACTTTGCAGCAGATGCCAACTTTAATTTCTTTATGTCCGATTTTCTAATGCCAACAACTGCAGCCTTCACTTTTGGGGAGCTATCACTAAGGTTAACAACAGAGTCGGGAGACTCTTCATGTGATTTCTCCAAACGTTTTTTACCTACTAAGTTCAATTTACAATATTTCATTAATTCAACTAAGATTAACAATATCAAAGCAAACAAATAGTATAACTAAAGCATTTAATACATGAATGTGGACTCTCACCATCATCTATGTTATGTTGATGATAAGCTTCTGCCTCAGGCTTACTTATTGTTACATTGACCCCATTGTGTGGTTCTGCTTCTTCAACAATAATTTTTTGTTGGAAAATTTCCTCAAAATCAACCATCAGTTTTTTAACTTTTTCATCAATCGGATGTTGATGAATCATACTGCCAAGATCAACCTCTAGTTTTTTTTTTTCTCTAGTTACCTCCAACAGATTATTCAAGAATGACAGTTGTTTTATGTAAATATTAAATATCTATAATGATCAAGTATCAATAGTGATTGAAATATGTAGTTTAGTATGAATAAGTTCTTCATACCTCCAATTCATATATGTCACTTGAAAATGGTCTATCTTGCAAAGTAGTCTCGTCTTTCTTTTGACAATCACCAGCTGACAAAGGAATATATTTTCCATTTCCAAAACCCACCACCTGAAATTTCAAGTGCCTCTCGCTTATGCAGCATGTCCAACATCCAGAATTCGATTGTTGTTTTTGTCTCATCCACATCTATACCTTCACATGAAAACCTTTCTACATGCAACAACTACAAAATAAATAATAATATTTTTAAAACATTTATTTCATGATTTTAGAGTTCTTTTATTACAAATTTTTATCTGACTTGATTAAAAAGGATGATTGTACCGTTAGTATCGTCAATGCTCCTTTGAAATGTTTTTTTTGTAAATGGTTCCCATCCACTTTTACATCTCTTGATGCAATCCAAAACATATCCTGACCAGTTAATAACAGAAAGATCTATATAATCATCAAAATAATTTTACATTTATAATCTACACTTCCCATGAACCTGGCATTCTACCATTGTTGACATAAACAACACCAAGAAATCCAATTCGAAATCCAACAAATCATCACTTACATCAACCGACATCCTTGATGCTATGTCTCTTGGTGACATGCATTCCTTACCATAGAGATCTCTCCATTGTTGTATCCTGGGACAAAGCCTTCTCCTTGCAGGCATTGACTTCAGATTCAATCATGTTTTAGGAATGCTAAGCAACCTATGAATTGCTTCAACATCTATCTTTATAACTACATTTTCTAAGCAAATTTCCATTTTCACTTCATTAAAAGTTTTGCACCACAAAATGCCCAAGCTTTTGAGGTATGCCATCAAGTTGTAATGATAATAACTTCCCAAAACCCAAACGTTCAATGATTTCTTTTTCTCTGGACATTAATGATTTAACCACCTTTGTTAGTTGAGTTAGTGAGCATCTATTTTTTATTGAAAACGAAGTATCCACGACTGAAGTTTTTGGTTTTCCAACTTTAGAATCTTTTGCGTCAACAACATAATTAAATCACTTAGGTTAGCTTTATTACACAACTATTATAAATGTAAACCTATACTGCATCATGTAAAAGTAGACAACCATGTTAAATGTGTTTACCTTGTTTCTTTTTTGCTTTAATGGTTGTATCCACATCAGAATCATAAATAACAAATCGTTTGCGTTTCTTCCTTCGTCGGACAGGAACACTGCTTTGCAACGAACTTTCACAATCTTTTTTGCGCTTCTTCTTTTTCCTAATCATATGATTATCTTTGCCTGTAGATTGTTTCTTTCTCAGTTTCTTTCTTCTCTTTACTTTCACCATTTTATATGATGCTGCTTTATGAATAGAAGCAAATCCACGTGTAAATGTGATTGTTTAATAATACTTCAGTACTAGGTTAGCTTATTTTAAAATTAAATCCTTATAGTGGATTCCTCTAATAGACATATGAATAGATGTTAATGGTAATGACATCTAGTAAAACAACATAAGAAAAGTAGAAGGTATTTACATTGTTTTTTGCTGGCTGCAATTGTAGTATCCTTATCCGAATCAGAAAACATCGACCGTTTACCTTTCTTCTTTTGTTGTAAAGAAACATCGTCTTCATTAACATCTGATTCTAACAACCTTGTAATTTTCTAAAAAAATCCTGCTACAATGTGCATTTTGGGGAATTTCCTTTAAATTAAAATAAAATTACCATTATTGTATCAAATTTAGTCATATTTCTTCAATACCTGGATCTTTGCAAACAGAATCGATCTCTGCATCACTATCAACCATTACTGGATTGTTTGATGTATTTTTAAACCTACCAAGTGAGTTTATCGCCAAACGTTCACTTGACCTCCCTAAAATGAAATGTAAAAAACTTTAACATTCAAACAATTTTATACAGTATTTAAGTGTAATGGTTTTACTTACTTTTATACAATCCTCGCTTCATTTAGATCATTAATTTTACTTCTAAATTGGTTCCTGAAGTTTAAAATGAAAATATTGTAAAATGCAATAATGCTGACGCATAAACCCTAAAAAAAGATAGACTAAATCAGTTGCATTCCGATACCCAGTTGATGCATAACAACATTATCCTATTGTAGACAAAAACTCAACTTGATGAGGATAAAATTACTTAACTTGAAGGAGAGAATCTAATTTTACTTGTACAAACTACAATCGGAAATTCACATGTGATATTCGGAACGATCTGTACATTGAAACAAAAAGTGAAATTGACGGGAGGAGAAAGTGCTTTTCTGAATTAGATGAAGGAACGATCTTCAAGCTTCTATGATCTTCGGCATTCTTTGATCTTCAAGCCCCAATTTTTTTCAACCAGAGAGATGAATTTTTGGGTGTTAGTCATTTAAAATTTGCACATCAAACGAAGAAGATGACAGAGATGTCATTCAATGACATGAATGAAAATTACCAATTTAACCTTTCTGCTTTAAAAAGTGTAATTAGTACACAATTTTAAATTCAGTTAATTCAAGACCATTAGATTAGTTTAATTAATTAACACTGATAGCTTTAGATTGAGTTATTAAGTTACCACAATTAACATGGGTTACCATTGGAACCTTTCCCTATATGTGTGTATATATATATTGTATACAGAGGTAGGTATAGATACAAAATGAGATTTTTATAAAAAGTGTAAAAAGCAAGGTGCTATTATAAATAACAATGTGCTATTATTGACAAAGAACTATTAAATATTATAATAACACTTTGCTTTTTATACTTTTTACAAAATTATCACTTTTACAATAACCTTACCTTATGTGTATGTGTGTGTGTGTGTATGTATGTATATGTAGGATTTGGTTCAAATAAGAACCTGCTTAATTGCGGTAACCCAAATAACTCGACAAAAAATGTCTGAATCTTTGGTTTTTTCATGGTCTTTATTATACATATTTAGGGGAGTTTCTTTTTTGTGTTTTGGCTAATTCGCAAGGCAAATCGAATTTGCATCGGTGTAAAAGTTTTGCAATTTTCGCAACATTTAGAAAATTACAAAACTTTTACACCGATGCAAATTCGATTTGACTTGCGAATTAGCCAAAACACAAAAAATAAACCCCCCTAAATATGTATAATAAAGACCATGAAAAAAACCAAAGATTCGGCAAATTTTTGTCGAGTTATTTGGGTTACCACAAATAAGGTGGGTTAACAATGGAACCATCCCCTATATATGTATGTGTGTGTGTATAGTATAAGTTTTGGCTAAAAAGGATAAAAACCCTAAAAAGTCTAAGAAGGGATCTCAACCATTAGATCACTTGATTTTGTGGTTGAGATTAATCTGGTGGTATTTTCCTAAATAATTATAAATTAAAACCATCAGTAGGGGTAGAATTGGAAGATCTAGGCAAAAACCGGCACATGCAAGTTACATGCATTTTCCTCCATCTTTTTTAAACGTTCATAACTTCTTTATACGTTAGTATATTTTAAAAAAAATTATACCATAAAATCGAGCATTTCTTTATCTTTCTAACAATTATAATATTAATATATTTTTTAAAAGTAAAATAACAATCTAAACTGGGTTTCACGAACCGTATGTTTTGTGGTGTTTCTCCAATATAAATTAAACTGACTTTTTATGACGTTTTTTAATATGTTTTAAGAAACTGGTTGTTTACGGTGTTTTTTTCGTAGGTTAATGAAACTTAGTGTTTTATGGTGTTTTTTGAATGCTCATATAACGCGTTGATGTTTTTCACTAAATAAACAAAAAGGATAACAAATGTTTTATGGTGTTTATTTTACGTCCCTACTAAATTTTTTTCAGATAACACCATAAAACATTTAGTTTCATTCTGCAAAAACACCATAAAATCAAGCATAAATGTGCTTTATGGTGTTTTTCAATATATTTTATTCGATAATACCATAAAACGAAGCTTAAAAAACACCAGGTTTAACTTAAGTGTTTATGGTGTTTTTTTGTATTTAAAAACACCATAAAATGCCATATGGTGTTTTATGTTCTGCTAGTAGTGTTAAAAACGTCATAAAAACGCAAGTTTTATGAACATCTAGTTTTGTTACTTTTTTTAATATAGCAATATTATTCTCGTTAAAAAGGTAAAAAAAAGCTTGATTTATGGAGGAATTTTTCAAAAAAACGTTAACTTGTAAAATAGTTACGAACGTTTAAAAAATAGATAGAATTGCATGTGACTTGCATGTGCAACCTCCTTTTTTATTTTGACATATATACCGTTTAACTTAATGTAAACATCTCACTTTCTTCTTGTTGTTTTTCACACTTTTTATGGTTTTCCTCCTTTGTAAATATCCCTACCCTATATATATATATTGAGAGGATCAAATGTGAACCCATCTTTATTGCGTTAACCAAATAACTACATTTTATTGCTTTGGGACACACATTAAAGTAAATCTAAAGGTGTATGTTTTTTTTCTTTTTTAATTAATGTAGGGCCCACTTACATTAATAAAAAAAATAAGAAAAAACATACACCTTTATATTTATTTACTGTGAGCCCCAAAGTAATAAGATGTAGTTACTCGGTTATCAAAATAAGTAAGGGTTAACAATAGAACCATCCCCTATATATATTGTTAACCCATTGGAATTGCGGTAACCCAAATAACCCTGCAAAAAATGCCCGAATCTTTGATTTTTTTTCATGGTCTTTATTATACATATTTAGGGGGGTTTCTTTTTTGTGTTTTGGCTAATTCGCAAGGCAAATCGAATTTGCATCGGTGTAAAAGTTTTGCACTTTTCTAAATGTTGCGAAAATTGCAAAACTTTTACACCGATGCAAATTCGATTTGCCTTGCGAATTAGCCAAAACACAAAAAAGAAACCCCCTAAATATGTATAATAAAGACCATGGAAAAAAAAGATTCGGGAATTTTTTGCAGGGTTATTGGGGTTACCACAATTAAGCAGGGTTCTTATTTGAACCAAATCCTACATATATATATATATATATATATATATAGGGTAAGGATCCGTTGTTAACCCTCTTTATTGCGGAAACCCGAATAACTCCGACAAAATCAACTCAAATCTTTGGTTTTTCGTTTTCATGATTTTTATTATACATGTACAAGACTATCTTATTTTATGTGTTTTGGCAAATTCATCTCCGTTTGGGATTCAAAACAAGTGTAAGTTTGTGTTACACTGTAAATATTTGTTTGCTGTAACGACCATTTATACTGACGTAAGATCTCAAACGGTGATGAATTTGCCCAAACACATAAAATAACATATTCTCGTACATGTATAATAAAGATCATGAAAACGAAAAACCAAATATTTGGGTTGATCTTGTCGGAGTTATTCAGGTTTCTGCAATTAAGGTGGGTTATTATAGGATGCCAATCCTATATATATATATATATACATATATATTTATATATGTATATATATATTTATATATGTATATACATATATATATACATATATAAATATATATATATGTATATATATATATAAAGCCACGGTTTGAGTTCAAGAGATCAGGGTGGAATAACCTTGTTAAGAATCTTTAAGGAAACACAATATATCAAGAAACATCATCTCATAACCATTCTAGCCTAGGAATAACTACTTTTTCTTCTCCTCTTTAACTTGGCAGCCGACGTGATCCGCCTTCTCCATCCAAACACCAACTCCCTTGCTTTTTTCCAGCCATTCTTCGGTAGAGCAACAAGGGCAACCAAGGGTTCAATCAGTGAACAGACTCCAAGAACCACGATTAGCAGCAGTTCCAAAACCACTTTCTCCATCCAAACACCACCCTATCAAAATACTAACACCCCTTCTCTTGTCTTGACCCATGAACGAAGCTCCCAAGCCCTTCAGTTTCGATGATAGCAAGTAGTAAAAGTCACGGTTTTCACAAGCTGCAACATTGCTCTCTCCTTGAATCCAATCCTTGCCTGTTAAGGTGAGAATCATAACTCAAAAATAAAGAAAATGAGTGTAAGCGAAATTTCGAAACGAGGCTCCGATTTCAAGATACACTGATTCGAATATAGCGTTAAATAAGAGACCATATAATTTGAACTTTCCAGGTCTTGAAATTATAATGGTTGGAAAGAGCTCGAAAAATCGTGAACGTGTGCGAAAACGGCGCGTAAAACGGAGTTCGTATGCTCCCGGAATCGCGAAAACAAAATTGAAATCTGACTAAGGCGGTGGAGGTACGCGAAGGAACCCATTTCAATCCTCGGCGGTACGCGACGGACTAGCAGACATAAAAATCTGATTTTCTTGATCATATTTCATTTCTGGTCGAATACTCTCTACTTTCAGACGAACCATATCAAGTTTTAATCCCCAAATCTCCATTTTCAAGCTACTAAATCATTAGGATCAAGCTAGGAAACATATATACAACTCCTGATCTTCATTTCTATCCGAGAAATCCGTCCGAAAGGGTAAATATTCGACCTCTTCTATTAGTTTGATAATATATGAATTAGATCTAGATTTTAATAGTGATATCATGGTTATTGTTGTTGATTATTGCCTAGATGATGGCTTGGAATAGTTAGAAATGAAGAACTTGACAGGTTAATGGTGAAATCTTTGTTTTCATCTGTTATAATGTCCGATTATCATGAAACCATCTCATAGATCATAATGGTTTTAACCATTTGATTATAACAATGGTTGTGATTGTCCTGATCATTCTTTGGAATGATCAATGACAAGGATTAACTATTTCTAAACCTAGAATCCATTGAGAAACTGTTTTGGTGATATAATCAACAACAATACTAATTTGGTCAATCTGGAAATGTCCTGATTAAACCAACAAGTTATAAGTTTCTTAATAAGAACCTAAATCATTATAGGTTCTCAGTTAACACTCAGATTAAGCTTAAGTAACTCAAAGAACTCTAATAACATACAGGTTTAGAGTTCAAGAACTAGTGATACGAACGCTGTGCATTGTTACTGATTTGAAGCAACTCAGGTGAGTTCACGAACCCCTTTTCTGTATTTTGGCTTTTGAACTCGGGAAATGAGAAAACATAAAAACTCATTTAAAACACCTTGATTATTGTGAAGCTTTGAAACGATTTTGATACATTTTGTGAAACATGAAACCTGATTTGATCAGGTGAAACTCTGAAACGCTTTTGATACATTTTGTGAAACATGAAACCTAATTTGATCAGGTGGAACTTTGAAACTCTTTTGATACAGTTTGTGAAACATGAAACCTGATTAGATCAGGTGGAACTCTGAAACGATTTTGATACATTTGGTGAAACATGATACCTAATTTGATCAGGTGAAACTCTGAAACGCTTTCGCTACATTTTGTGAAACATGAAAACTTATTTGCATCATGTGAAACGCTGAAACATTTTTAAACATTTTGTGAAACACGAAAACGTAAGCGTTGTAAAACATTTGGTCGAAACACGTGACAGTGGGGCGAAACATATGACCAAATTCAGGAATATAGTTGACATTTTCGAGATTTAAAGCTCCATTTGAGACCGTTCCCCTTTGAATGATCTTTCCTTTACTACCTCCAGCAAAAATCATATCTCCCCCATCATAATGCTCAAGATTTGTAAACATGGAGATGTCTCCTGTCATGTGCCTGGAACAGCCACTATCCAGATACCAAAGTTTGAGGATATTTCTCCATAGCCGTTCCTACACACATTGCATGATTAATTAGTTTTTGGAACCCATACCATCTTGCTTCTGGGTTGTCCAAACCAATATGTGGATGTAGCAACATCAAGCAAAATTAATTTGAACTTAGGATATTTTGTGGATGATTGGGGTGAAGATGTGAATTTTTGAAATTTGTGGGGTTTTAAACTACGAATTTTTTCCTACGCTACCTTTGGTTTGGTCTGATGATTCACTTTTCGCCAATTACCATCATAGGGTGTTGGTTTAAAATGAGATATAGTTGTAGTCTTAGACTTATGCATTTTCATTCACTTGGACTGTTTTTCATTTCGTGACTTGGCCTTATGATTGGTTCTTGCGAAAGAAGCGTACGAGTCATGTTTGCAATTTCGTGCAATGTGTCCGGGAACTCCACAGTGAAAGCATGTTTGACGTTTTACTAATTGGTTTGCACTATGATGTTCCCGTTGCTTCATAGAAACCTCATGCTTGACACCCCTTTGTTATATTTTTGAAAAGAGCTAGAAAATGGAGCTTTAATTTCTGTTTTAGGTTTGGGTGGCACATATCTAGTCCCCTTAGGATTTTCAATATCTGTATCAATTTTATGAAGTTTAATGTCACTTTGTAAATCATCACCAGGATTTGAGACAACATTTTTACTAATTGTACTGCTAGAACTTGAACTAGATGCATTCAACGTATTAATGAAATCCCAATCATCCTTTTCAACCCAACCTTCTACTATTACTTGATCTGCGCAAGAATCAGGCATGTTTGAAGATGTTACATGGACTTCAGGTTCAGTTGTTTTCACTGAACATGAAGTTGAAACAGACATGTTTTCCTGTCTACCATATATCAAAGTGGCAGACTTAGCAAGCTCTTCTTCTATTATGGGAGTGTGAACAAAACTGTTACTCAACGATGGAGGTTTGTTTAAAAAAAATTGCCTTTTGCACTGATTACAGTCAAAGGAGTCTCTTCATTAGAATTTAACCCAAATTCCTGACCTTTAACATTTACCCAAAATGTTGGTTTAACCAACCCCTCATGTACACGATTCACATACCCCACTCCCTTAGTTTCTTGCCATTTCTTTTGTTTTTGAATCATATCTTCTACCACTACGAATGATACATCAAATTTTTTAAAATTCAATTCAGAGTTTTCAAATTTGTTTTTGTATCGTTCTGCTTCAGATTTAGCTTTTTCGAGTATGGTTTTTAGAAGATTTAATGGCACATTTTGCATTGCTCAAATCTCTTGTTAAAACAGTGATGTCAATCTTTTAAGCTTCAACACTTTTAGTTAAATTTTTGTTTTCCCTTTTTAATTTTAGGTTTTCTTGCTCTAGTCATGACATATCAAGTAAGAGATTGGTGTTGTGAACTCGGTACATAGTCACTTTATCAATGCATGTTTGAGTGCATAAAAATGTTCTTACATCAGCATCAACAGGAGGGTTTTCCATGAATGCATGCTCCTGATGATTATGAGTAGAATTGGCCATCAATGCTGCTGTAGATTCCTCATAAATGTTTAGAGGTTTGATCTGATCATCCCATCCAAAGGTATTGTCTTGCATCACCACTAGCGCTTTAGAATCAGCCCCCTTGTTATCACCACTTGTTGCCCCACTTGCTAGAATCAGATTACGCTCAGAAGTATCAGGATTTTTCTTTGGCTTGGTACATTCTCGAGCCTAATGTCCGGGCTCATGACAGTTGAAGCATCTATGCTTGTCTCTAGTAAATTTCACCTTGCTTAAGTCAGATTGACCCCAGGGATTTCTTCCTGTTGCTTTTGTGAAGTTTTTTGCTCTGAAAACAACATTAGCGATATGCCAAGTGATATCCATCTCCTCCATATCTTCAGAATGAATATGTTCCAGTTCAAATCCTACCAAAACAAGTGGTGGCAACAGATCACCAAATCCCAAAGCAGTTGAACATTTAAGAAATCCTGCAACTAAGGCAATGTTATCCAGAACTTCCTTAGTGAGTTTGGCAGGTTATACTGCAATTGATCCAGATGAACTTCCTGAATTGGCTCCAGAAGCTTGAAGAACAGGAGTAGATGATCCAACAGCAGATGACAAAACAGACTTGCCAGAGGAGACCAAGGAAATATAGGGCAAAGCAACTTTATGAACAGGATATGAAGATGATGGCTGAGAGTTAAAAGCACAGTTGACACTGCTAATGCCTGTAGCATTGTAACTGTTTATATGATTCATGGCTCTCTGCTGATCATTCCTTTCATAAGACTTGATAACTGACACCATCTCAGTTAATGACAAATTGTCTAGATTCTTGGTTGATTTGATGATACCAACATTCATGTCCCAGTTCCTTGGTAGAGCATTTAGAAGCTTTTTGTTTATCACACCTGCTTGATTGTCAATTTTTTGCAATTCACATCTCTGTGATCAATGTGACAAATCTCTGAATCTGACCATCCAGACTTTCCCCGACGATGTAATTGAAGGTGTTAAATTTATTGTTTAACATTTCTTTTCGAGATTCCTTCATCTCAGTATTACCTTCATACATATCAATGAGCACCCTCCAAAGTTCTCTTGCATCAGTTGTCTCCCTGAAACACTGTGAGATTTCAGGAGTAAGACCTTGAGTAATGTATCCGAGTGTCTGCTCATACTCCTCTATTATTTGAAAGTCCTCTTCAGTATAGTGTTCAGGATCTTTAATCAGCTCATTTCCTTTAATGTCTTTATATGTGATCTTTCGTTTGCCACTTAAAATTACCCTCCATAGTCTTGGTTCTTTAGTCCTTATATGTTTTTCAAATCGAAATTTCCATTCAGGAAAGCCATCAGCGAAGGAAAGTCAAGGAATACGGGTAGTGATACCCATGATGGCATCAAGCTCATTTTGCTTACCGGACAAAGCAGCAGCCAGTATACTAGAGGAATCCATTTGAGAACAAGACAAAAACTAATTGATAAGACAAATAATAATGAATCGAGAACCAAAAGTTCGATTCGAGAACCAAAAGTTTGATTCGAGAACCAAGCAGCAACAATTGATAATTTGAGAAACAAGATAAAACAGAAGAAAATTCGAGAAAGCTAAATGAGTTCGAGAAAGAAGATAAAACAGCAGAAAATTCGAGAACAACACTCGAATTCGAGAACGGCAAACTGATTCGAGAAGCTATTCAATTCAAGAATCTCTAATTTTTCGAGTAACCCAACTCTAGAGGATCATATTCGAGAACACCAATTCGAAAAAGTAAAATTAAAAACACACAACTCGAGTTTTAAATAATGTATTCTCGAATTCTTTGACCCAACTCGAGAATGATCACTTCCCAAAATACTGAGGATTTAAAAATTAAATACCGAACTTGTCAATCTCGAACAAGTTTAAACAGATCTGAGTAACACTAAAGTGAAGTCGAGAAAGACTCTTCCACATATTAAAACACCTTCTTTTAACCAAATATTTCACGAACACTATGAACACCACCAAACAAAAATTCTTTCTCTTGCAATATCGATACCACAATGAGCCACAAAACTGGATCTTGAGGCTCTGATACCAATTGTTAGTCCCAGTAAAGGATCTAAAAACGATATCGAAAGAAACAACACACGTGAGAGTGCGGAATGGTATCACGTGTGTGCTAGAGAGACAATAATAAAGATCAATATGAAAGACAATGCAGAATATCCAATTGAATTGCACTCGGCTTCAATGGAGCCGACTAGTACAAGTTCAAAATCACCAAGAACAAAGAAAGAAAAGTTTTATCAAGAAAAGCTCTAACCCTAATTATGACTTAGAAAAGGGTTTATATACTACCCATACATGACTTAGGTTTCTCGGCCCACCAAGACTAAGACCAAACCATTTCGAGAACCACCAAGAATGTGGAGAGCCTATTAACTAAACAACTTGCAACATCAAAATTTTAACATATACCAACAAAACTTAATGACAGTTGAGTTTTTAATGGCAGTCCCTTTTGGGTGCAGTTGTTATTTTGATGGTGATGGTTTGGGAGACTGGTTGGTTATGTATTGGATAAGTTTTGTAGTTCTTGGTTGCAATGTATGCTGATGGTGAGCTCGGTATTATAGTTTTTCTTTATTCTAGTACTGGATTTTATAGTCCTATGACCATGTTAAGTTGATTGCCTTGTATGGGGTTAAAATAGGCATGTATGTGCTTGAATTTTTAAACATTACAGTTATGTATTAAGTAATTTTGACTTTGTCTAAAGAGCATAATATGTGAACCTTGTTTATTAGATCTTGTGATTAGCATGATTGAAAAAACTACCTAATTAGATTTGGAATGAGTATATCTTGACAGGTCTAAAGTTATGTTACCTTATAAACAAAAACATTATGTTAATGTTTTGATAAGTAGTTTATGTATGTTTGTCGGTAACTAGGATTTTGCAATGACTTTGGATAAAAGATGGACTAATATTACGAATAATGATAGTAGAATTCATTGTCCTTGTAGAAATTGTGTGAATACAAGAAGGCATGTTCCCACAGTTGTTGCTAGTCATATCACACATAATGGTTTTGAACCTACATACAACATATGGATATATCATAGTGAACATCTGCCAGGTTATGAAACAGATGAAACGAATGAGTGTGAAGAAAGTGAAAATGAACCAAATGATGGTGTGGATGAGTTGCTTAGGTGGTGTTTGTTTTTTAAGAAGTAAAATGTCTGCAGTCTGCGGATTACATCTGTAGACATTTGTAGGAGAAGAGATGGATCAAATGTCTGCAGTCAACAAGAAGAAGAGTGTTTGTTTTTAACGTTTGTTGACTCTTAAAATAAATTGGTGGTGGTGTACGGGTGATAATCACACTCTATTTTACTTAGTTACCTTCGTGATTTTAGGCTACACTCTAATAACATGAATACATTATTTATATTTATAACAGACCCGAGATATGTACATGCAAAATCTATCTAAACTTAATGAGGAGTTGTACCGTCTTCCCTTCCTCATAACCGTGTTTCGTCACATAGGGGGTACATACGGGGCATTTGTAGCATACTAGTACTAAAACTCAGCTAAATGCTGCAATTAATGTTAAACACTTTACTTACAAGTGGATTTTGATTTCAACCATTGTGAATGGCTGAATATTTTAATTTCAATCCATTAAATTATGTTGCATGCGGTACATTTCAAATTTTGTATTCAAGTTACTTGCTTCATCTGGTATAGTTTCAATCCATTAAAAATCTGATGGCAACCACATGCCAGCCCAGATATTGACCGGTATCATCAGTGTTAGCCTCATAATTGTTTGACCGAGTTCGGTTTAAGTTAATGGGTCATATTATAATTAGTTTAAAGTTGTATTTAAAGTCAAATATGTAAAGATGTAAATTATAGGGTCCTAGATGTCAAGAAGTAAAGTTGAAAACTGTAAATAGGGTTATATATACCCATTGTTCGATGTCTGTAAACAACAATTCATATCAGTTTATATGAATCAGAAAGTTCACGTATATTCATTCGAATATCAATCTCTTGAAGATTATCTTTACAATTCATTTGTTCTTGATCAATTCTGGGCAACAATTGGCATCAGAGCCTAGGTTGATTCAATCATTTTCCTTTCAACAATTCGTTCTTGAAGCCACTATAAGAAAATCGATTCAGTATAATCGATTCAGAAAGAAAAATCGATTCTGTAAAAATCGATTCAGAAAGAAAATTGATTCAGTAAAATCAATTCAGATGGAAAAATCGATTCTGTAAAAATCGATTCAGAAAGAAAATTGATTCAGTACAATCAATTCAGAAAGAAAAATCGATTCTGTAAAAATCGATTCAGAATAATCACAATCAATTCAGATTAAATTGATTCAGACTCAAGAGTGGCAACCAAAAATCGATTTAAGATAAAATCGATCAGTCTTGAACGAATCAGAGGAAACATAATCGGTTCAGTAAAATCGATTCACAAAAGAATCATATTGATACAGTTTAATATTGATTCAGAACAAATAAGAAATCAAAATCGATTTCTGTATAAATCGATCGGAGAGAACCAGAAGCCAAAAAAGATCGATTTCTGAAAGAAAGATATATTCAGGATACTTGATAGGAAACAAAATCGATTCAGTATTAAAAATCATTTCAGTGTTGAAAGAAAGGAAAATCAATTCAGTACCAAAACGATTCAGAGCATTCAAATCGATTCAGTGATTAAAAGGGATTCGATTTCAGAACAAAATTGAAAGAGAAACACACCTTGTTGTGTTAGACGATCCAGAAGCCAGCGAAAAAAGAATAAACCGAGCGAACCTCAATCTTTGTGCCCTAATTCTGACGCACACTCAGAAAACCGATTGAGAGAAGTTTACTCGTGTTTTGCTCTAACAAAATCAAACTCAGTTTCTTGTGTGTGTTGCGCACCAGGGAAAGAAAAAGATCGAAGTCAGAAGGTATCCATTCTTCTTGCTTGCTACTTAAATATAGCAGACGAAAGGGTGAGGAACAAAAAAAAAGTATTCGGGAAAGAAAAGTTACGTGAATTCTTGATAGAAGGGATTTTTTTCATTAGTGTTGAAAAGTCAAAAGAAAACACAAACTTGTCAGTTGTGTACTGACAAAAGATTGAAAATATAATAAAAGGCAATTGTGTTTATTTACTTTGTCACGTAACCAGAATCTTGAAACTTTAATTCCAGTTTGATTTTCTTTATCAGCAAATAGTGCTTGTGAAACTCAAAGTTTTATTAAGAAAACTTGGAGTGGATAATCTCTATTGTCATAAAATTTAGTGTTCAGATTAAACACTAGTTATGGGAGACGAATCATCAAAGAATAAAGAAATTGTAATACACAAGGATGTAGGATCCTTGACTCATTTTCAATGTCCCATACTAAAATCCACAAATTATACGATATGATCAATCCGAATTAAAACCATACTTGAAGCAAATGGATTATGGGAAATGATTGAACCAAGTGCTAATACGCAACCGGATGTCAAGAAAGATAAGACTGCAATTGCGTATCTGTTTCAAGCACTAACAGAGGATCTTGTATTACAAGTTGCAAATTGCAAAAGTGCAAAAGAAGTGTGGGATGCACTAAAAATTAGACATGTTGGTGTGGACATGGTGCAAAAGGCACGATTACAAACTCTCAAAAATGAGTTTGAGATGTTGCAGATGAAAGAAGAAGAATATGTTGATTCATTCACTGCAAAGTTAAATGGTATTGTTTCTAAGGCAAATAGCCTAGGATCAACATTTGATCAACCTAGTTTAGTCAGAAAATTACTGAACTCAGTACCAGAAAGGTTTATTCAAATTGTTGCATCCATTGAGCAATTCAATGATTTAGACACAATGTCTCTAGATGAGGTTATTGGCAGACTCAAAACCTTTGAAGAAAGGATTAAGTCAAAGAAATCCATCTTAGTAAACAAATCAGATGAACTCTTGTTTACAAGTCACGATAATAATATTGGTCGTGGACAACACTTTGACAATCGTGAACAAAAAAAGATTCAATCCGTCACGAGGTCAAGGCCGTGGCAGATTCAGACAAGGAAGAAAAGAAGACGTGTCACATGATGATTATGATAAAAGGGGGAGATACCCAAGAAACCAAAGCAAGTTTGTGGTTGACATAAGTAAAGTGAGATGCTTTAATTGTAATGATATTGGACATTATGCCTCAAATTGTCCTAAACCAAACAAAAAGGAAGAAGCATCAAATCTCATTCAAGAAGACGAAGAACCAACTCTTCTAATGGTACAAGTTGAAGATGGTGTTACTCAAAAGGAAATTGAAGACATGAAGGAGCAAGTTCTTGATGGAGATAAAGGAGGTTGAAGATGAAGACTCAAACTCGGGTCAAAAATTAGGGGGGTGATTGTTAGCCTCATAATTGTTTGACCGAGTTCGGTTTAAGTTAATGGGTCATATTATAATTAGTTTAAAGTTGTATTTAAAGTCAAATATGTAAAGATGTAAATTATAGGGTCCTAGATGTCAAGAAGTAAAGTTGAAAACTGTAAATAGGGTTATATATACCCATTGTTCGATGTCTGTAAACAACAATTCATATCAGTTTATATGAATCAGAAAGTTCACGTATATTCATTCGAATATCAATCTCTTGATGATTATCTTTACAATTCATTTGTTCTTGATCAATTCTGGGCAACAATCAGCCCCAGACTGTGATCCATCCCCCTCCGTGGCCAATTCAGCAGGCTACCAATGCCAATAAGACTATGAGCAGGAGGCCATTGCCCCTTGCGAGCAGCATGGCATGCCTGAGATAGACAAGAGCTGCAGCAAGGTCCAAGCAGTTGATGGGGTCATTCGACCTGCTATTGCTGGGCTTGAGTATTCCAAAATTTTTGAACGTGTGCACCAAGTTCAGATTTTAGTAATGTGAAATTTAGTAAATAAAAGAGCAATTTATAAACCTGCAAGTGTTGAATGTAACCTGCAGTTATGTGAAATAATAAGTCACGTGCATGTGTTGAATGTAAATGGGAGATCCATAGATTTCTTATTTTCTGCAGGTTAACATTAGTTTCATGTGCTACATTCCAGACTTTTTTTTTGGATACAATGCATTTGCCCAAAAACCATGCCATAATTATGCCATATGTGGAGTCTAACATGTGTGAAGCCCATTGTCACATCTATATCATCCCCATGCCACCAATAGTGCCCATGAGCAGTGGGCCATTGCCCCTCAAGCAACAAGCATGCCTGAGACAGATGAGAGCTGCAACCACTCCAATTTTGGTGCCACCCCCGAGCCTTTATAGTGTCAGAAGTATGCCGTGGCCCACCCTGCAAAACATATCCCCCCATGTTCAACTTCATGTAGCAATTAGGACCAAAAATGGGTGAAGGTATAATCACTATATGGTTTGGGTTTTATCATTCAACCCATCCCCTCGCACACAAACCCGAATCAATAGTACTCAGAACCCCATACCTGTCCCATTTACCCAGCCTCTTCCTATCACCATGTTGACCTTGAACTGTTCCAAAATTATTTGCAGTTTTCAATTCCAAAGTTAGATCTTATTATGTAATTGTGATACATTTGATATTTTGCCATAAACCATGTAAATTCAGCTACATGTAATCTACAGTTATGTAAAGTTGATCCCGGACCATCTGATGTTTGTGATAGGTTGTTCCTTTGCAACCCACCCCATGTTCAACTCCATGTAGCAATTAGGACCAAACATGGGTGAAGTATAATCACAATCGGGTTTGGTTATGGTCCACTTTTAAATTTTAAACCTGCATGTGTTCATTTTAAATGATCAAATGGTCTTCAATTTTATGCAGGTCTGGAAGAGTAATGTTCTTCATCTATCATTAATGAATTTTCTTTTACAATAGATGCTATTGATCTTCAAGTAAGTATGATTTAGGAGTATTTGCTTTAGTTTTTGATTCAAATAACTGCCTCTGTTCAAGTTTCAAACTTTTTTTTTTCAACGATACAAGATTTCTATTAACTACAGATGCTATATGTGTTTATTCGGTGTTCAAGTATGTGCAATTGCACCTGGTCGGGTTTATGCACCTGCATCTGGTCAGCTAAACTCGTGGCAAGAACCCTTAAACACCAATTCTCCTGTCCTCAGATAGTGCCTGTTGGACTTAAGCTTGATATCATGGGTTTAATACAAGGAATGTTTACTGATTGTTATAAATATGTTTAGTATGTTAATGGGTCAAACATATTCAATGTTAGTATGGTAGTTACAGGTAGTTATGACAGTCAAATAACTGTCAAATAACTGTCCATATTGACAACTATAAATAGGTTGTAAAACATCATTTGTAATAGTCGTATGTATGCAGTATGTATTTGTTGTTTATTCATTCTGCACACACTTGGATTGTTCTATCGTGAAGATATTCCAATAATTGGCATCAGAGCCAGACATCACAAGAACAAAACAACGAAATCCACATAACACCGGTGGATTATAAACGAAATCGCAAGAACATCAAGACAAAGGACTGTTGGACTAAAAATCTCAAAAACACAAATCTTAAGGGACGAAGATTTGAAAACATACCCCAAAGTCAAAGGCTTGAGCGATCATTGGAGTCAGAAACGAATCATCTCGCCTAATCATCACAATCCATGGATTAAACCTGATTCAACGAAGGACTGTTGATAAACATCACGATCCCTCGAACATCGTGACGACAGGATCGTCGAAGGCTATTCAACAAAGGGAAGGAAAGAATAGGAGGTTCAAATTATTTCGATCAAGGAGTAAATTAATCAACAGCAGTTTGGCGGGATTGATTAAATCCGGAAGTGACCGAAAAACCAGGTTATTCTTTCGCAAGAGTCAAGAGGTTAGAAATTCGATCCGGGTATAAATTGATTAAACAACAGTTTGGCGGGGTTTGATCAAATCAAAGTGATCGAAAAACCGGGTTGTTCTTGCAAAGTTTTCATAATTCGACTAAACACTTTACATAGACAAGGATTAGAAAGGGGAGTATCAAATTTGATCCAATATAGGAAAAAAGAAGAAACAAACAATGTCTGAGAAAACACCTAAGAACACTGAAAATATAACAATTAAAGAAGGAGGAACAGCAACATTCCAATGTCCGGTTCTCAATTCTACAAATTATACAATTTGGGCAGTCAAAATTAAAGCAATCTTCAATGTTCATGGGATATGGGAGGCAATTGAATCTAAAGGAGAAGTTGATGATAAGAAAAATTCAATGGCTATCGCATATCTTTTTCAAGCAATGCCTGAAGAACTTGTTCTTCAAGTTTCTCAACACAAAAATGCTAAAGATATTTGGGAAGATTTAAAGGCACGGTTTGTGGGCGCTGACAGAGTCAAAGAAGCAAGATTACAAACACTTGAATCTGAATTTGAAGCGTTAAAGATGAAAGACTCTGAATCTCTTGATGATTTTACCGGGAAAATTAGTCAAATCGTATCAAAAACTAACAATCTTGGATCCACTATTGATAACAAAAGATTGGTTCGGAAACTATTAGGATCCGTACCAGAAAAATATATTCAAATTGCTGCTTCAATTGAACAGTTTGCGGATCTTAATACTATGCAATTTCAAGAAGCCATCAGGAGATTATACGCCTACGAAGAACGCATCAAGAAGCCAAACAAGGAGGAGGATACACATTATAAACTTTTGTTCACAAAAGAAGATGCAAAGGAGAAAAATAAAGAACGTAAATGTAAGCATTGTGGTCATGGGAGTTGAAACCTAGGAAACTTTGGACATGGCCGTGGGAGAGGTCGGTGGTCCGGGAAAAGTAAGGTTGGTGAACAAGTCGATAAGAGCCATGTACGATGATACAAATGCAACAAGTTTGGACATTTTATAAACGATTGTCCAAAATGGAAGAAAAAGGAAGAAGTTAATTTATCCCAATTCGAAGACAATGAACCAACGTTACTATAAAGAAAATTGGGTCGTGAACAAAGATGTGAAGATTCGAAGATTAATATCAAGCTTAAGGGAGGCATTGTTTGACTTAAGCTTGATATCATGGGTTTAATACAAGAAATGTTTAGTGATTGTTATAAATATGTTTAGTATGTTAATGGGTCAAACATATTCAATGTTAGTATGGCAGTTACAGGTAGTTATGACAGTCAAATAACTGTCAAATAACTGTCCATATTGACAACTATAAATAGGTTGTAAAACATCATTTGTAATAGTCGTATGTATGCAGTATGTATTTGTTTTTTATTCATTCTGCACACACTTGGATTGTTCTATCGTGAAGATATTCCAATAGTGCCAAACCCCATGTCCCAGGTATGCCATATGTGACACCCTCCCTGTGCCAAGCTAGTGCCACTGCCAGGCCACCCATGGGCTGGATGCGTGGCACTGATATGCCATCCCTGTGCCCAGCTAGTGTCACATCAATGTCCTTAGCCCTCATCCCCCCGCAACCCCTCAGCCAGCTGCTACACCTGGTTAACTGATGTCAAGAAGGTCTGATCCGGAACCAGCAGGAGCTGAACCACCCGGAACCCAACCATCTGAACAGACCCATCCCACACTTGTTGTTACCGATTTTCAATTGGCACATTTTAATGTTACCTTGGATAGATTGACCTAAAATAACCAACTGGTCTTCAATTTTATGCAGGTATGGAAGAGTAGTGTTCTTTCTCTATTGAGTATGAATTTTGTTTTTCTACAACACGTGCTAATGATCTTCAAGTAAGTACGATTTAGGAAGCTTTGCTTTTGTTTTTGATTCAAACAACTGCATCTGTTCAAGTTTTAATCATTTTCTTTAAATTATACATATTTATATTCACTGCAGATGCTATAGGCTGATTTGGCATTCATGTATGTGCAGCTGCAACTCGTCAATGGTCAAGTTAGAAAGTTTTATTTCGTCTTTTCAATGCCAGATCTACATCTGATAGCATCATCATCTAAACTCTTGTATATGCATCATCTGGTCAAGTATCTTTATCAACTAAGCTAGAATTTAGGGATTGTACTTTTGTATAAGAATGCATCCATGTATCAGTAAATGATTTACTTTCTATAAGCCTTGTTTTGGGGAAATTTATCAATTTACAGTACCTTCCTAGTTTACCAAAAATGAAATAGTTCATATAAAAATATGAGTTGGGATTCTTGAATAATTGGTTTGTAAACTCTGAATAATATAATATGCTTAATATGCCATATAAACGATCAAGACATGAACGGGTTACTCTAAATTGTCGGTTATGGTTATTTGCTCTCAACTACGTCAACTAAGGATTTTAAAAATTATTATGCTTATAATGACTCATATGTCATTGTTTAATACATAAATCATTTATTCGAATATGAAAAAGTCTACACTTTTTCCATTCAATATACATGAAAATAGTAACATAAATGACAATTTGGACAAATACGACTTGCTGTAACTCTGAATAATATAATATACCATATAAGCGATCAAGACATGAACGAGTTACTCTAAATTGTCAGTTATGGTTATTTGCTCTCTACTGCGTCAACTAAGGATTTTAAAAATTATTATGATTATAATGACACGAATGTCATTGTTTTATACATACATCATTCATTGCAAGTGCTAAAAGTCTACACTTTTGACATTCAATATATATGAAAATATAACATAAATAACAATTTAGACAACTACGACTTGCTATAACTCTGAATAACATGATATACCATATAAGCGATCAAGACGTGAATGGGTTACTCTAATTTGTCGGTTATGGGTTATTTGCGGTCAAGTGCATCGATTACGGATTTTAAAAATTATCCGGTGACAGTTACCACACTACCTAGAATATTAGTGGAGATGTTTTTTAATTTTATTTCAATGTCAAGTACTTTTTCTTGTTTTTGAACGGATAAATTGGTATTGGTTTGATTGATTATTGCTATAATGTTAATGCTTGAGTATATTGAGATTCTTGAACATAAGAAACAAAATTATGAATGATGTTTATGATATGTATTACAGAATGTTAATGCATATTGAATACTAAATCAAATTGTATTAGAAACTATTTTTCAGTATTAAAATTAAAATAAATTATTCATTTGAGACTAATTTTATTTATTAACTAAACATATTGTAGACTGAAATTAACTATTATCGTGAACTGATTATTCGTATCTAATAATATGTATAAGAGACTAAAGTACAACACTAACAATGATTAATTTTCAATCCTTAAAACAATCATATTAACGACTGAAATTGACTTATATCAAAAACTAAATTTCAGTCTTAAAAACCTATTATTGGAAACTGTTAATTTTAGTCGCAAAACTAAATAAATGTATCTGGGACAACAAATATATTTTTACACGACAGATTTTCAGTCCCTCTAATCATCCATTAGGGAATGAAATATCATACTTACTAAAACTGAATTGTAGTCGCTAAAACATGCATAGGTGACTAATTTGGTGTGGTTTTATTGTCCATATTAAGGACTAAGTATTTTCGTATCGAGTGCTGAATATGATTCCCCGTTGTGCAATACATATAGGGACTGATTTTCAGTTAGTAGCACTACTATATAGTACTTGGCATCCATCACTGACTTGTGACTCGCAAAATCAGTCCCTGATAAACATTAGCAACTGATTAACAACTATCAGAGACTAATTTTTCACTCCTAAAAACATTTTTTTTTGTAGTGGTTATTTGGATGCATGAATTTGGGTTTTCGGGTTGGATAATATATTTTGAATTTCGGGTCGGGGCGGTTTTTGAATATATAAAAAAAATTTTCAAACCCGAATAACTCATTATCCGACCCGATGAAAACCCCTAGCTGAATCTGGGGTTCGAACCCTCGACCTCTTAGATGGGAACCAATAACTTTAACCGGCTGATCTGGAGCTTTGCTCTTTAAAGATTTCCCTTCAATATACTTTTAACATAACTGAAATTCTCTGCCCAAAATCAGATCCCCAAAACCGAAACCCTAGGTTCGCTTTTGGACCCAAATTCTTTCAAATAACTATCGAAATAGATCTATAACCATGGGGCTTTTGTTTAGGGAGAGAAATCGAGTAGAATGAAACGTAAATCACTAACCTTTATATGTGTTTAGACGCATTTCGATTAAAAGTTCCAAGAACTTCGAACAAACGCTATGTAGGTCTCAATTTTTGATTCCAGTAATCTTGTGAGTGTGGTTTGTTTGTACAGAAAGACTCATTTGAAGAGCATGAAACAACAGGTAGATTTAATTTGGGTTTTATACGCGTTCTTAACCGATTCAATTTAAAAGTCAAGGCTTTATTTTTGGTCACTCGAATCACTAATAATGGT
Organism: Mikania micrantha; assembly: GCA_009363875.1. Taxonomy (NCBI): domain Eukaryota; kingdom Viridiplantae; phylum Streptophyta; class Magnoliopsida; order Asterales; family Asteraceae; genus Mikania; species Mikania micrantha. The sequence continues at coordinate 50,096,678 of CM018695.1, read as the reverse complement.
TATCAATTCTCTATATTGATAATTGATCTTGATTAACGCGTTCGAATCATACCAAATATATGCGAATGAGCTGTAACCGCTTTTTATTGAGTTGGATTGGAAGAACGGGTCGAGTTTGGTCGATGGGTCGGACCATGGGTTGGTTGAGTGGAGAAGAAAGGGAACTAAGGGAGTTTGGCAGTTTTGGTTGTGACAATTCGCAATTCCAGGTTAGAATTTCGTGTCTTAGTCTTAATTAAGTCCTATTAAGATTAAAATAATCTAAACAAACCATTAGAATCAAATAAAAACTCTTGAATCATTGAATCTCTAAGTTCAATAGGTCAAATCGCGAAAATCTGCGAAAAGGCAACTCGGCATGCTAAATTGGCAGATTCATGACAACTCGAACTTCCTAATCACATTAGAATCATAATGGGATGTAATTGGAAGCATGAAAATGAGAATTGATCATTTTTAGCAATTCCTGAAATTATACACGAAAAGCCGAACAAACAATTGCGAAAACGGCAAAATCAAGCAAACCCTTGATTTAATTTCATCCTTATCCTATTGCCCCATGTCTATCCCATCTTATCTGATAAAAATAAGATATTTATGAAGGAAAATAGGTGGACAAATGTAGACCACAAATCAAAAGTCATATATGGCCAAAATCTTGACTTTAACCAACATTTTCAACACTTTTTCTTTCTTCCCAACCCCTCAAATTCGACCAGGCCATCCCCACCACTTTCTGGATTTTCAAACACATCTCAAACATCATTTCTAAGTAGATCCAAGAGGTACTCAAGTCCAAGATCAAGTAGAACAAAGAATCAAGCTTTAAAAGTTGATTTTTAGTGAGTTTTCAAGCCAATCCTCAACCAAGTAAGCTCTTGTGTCAATTTTTGATTTGAATAGATTAAGATAGCTTAAACAAGTGTTATGAAGCTTGTTTGAACATTGGTTATGGGCTGGAAATCATCAGATCTTGAAAATCCATGAAAAAGGGCAAAATTGTCCAAAAACCCGATTTTTCAAATTTGTCTAAATCGAGATTTTTCTTCACAAAACTCTAGATATATGTTAAATATTAGGATCTGGAGATTTTGGCCCGGCAAAAATGTCAAAATATTGATTTGGCCCGCAAAAACTATGTTTGGTCTGTGTGTCTCGGCCAGCGGCCCCAGGCGGCCCCATGCGGCCTACGCGTCCCGGCCATGCGGCCCCATGCGGCCTGTGCTGCGGCCCGTGCGTCCCGTGTCGCGGCCCATGCGTCCCTTGTCGCGGCCCCATGTGTCCCGGTCGTTACCGGGAACGCTTGGCCAAAGGACCAACCGGCTAGCCAAGGCCAAGGCCAAGCCAGGCCGGCTCGAGCCCTTGCCCAGCCAACGGCCCAGACCACCAAGCCACCACCCAGACCACCGAGCCACCACCGGACCACCACCGGCGACTTTTCCGGCCAAGACTCCGGTGGAAAGGAATATTCCGGCGGAATATTCCGGCGGAATATTCCGGCAAAAAGGAATATTCCGGCGACTTTTCCGGCCAAACCCAAATTTCGTCCGTTTTGCGCTCTGAACTTCGTTTCGCGATCCGATTCGCAATCCGGTGATCCGATTTTGATAAAAATGACATATTTTTAATCGATTTCGCGTTCCGGACTCAATTTTTTTGTCCGTTTCGCAATTCGAAAATTCGATTTCAGTCTGAAAACTGATCAAGTCTCCGATTATTACACGAAATTCAGCTTTCACGTCGGTTTTCAATACAAATAACCATTTTCAGTCGATTTCGCATTCCGGACGCAGTTTTGCGATCTGTTTCGCAATCCGGAAACCCGATAATCGATTTAGAAGCAGATTGGAGTTCCGATTTTGACCGGAATTCAGTTTTATTATCGGTTTTCAATATAAAAACCTATTCCTTGTCGATTTCGCATTCCGGACTCAGTTTTGTGATCTGTTTCGCAATACGGAATCCCGACAATCGATCTAGAAGCAGATTGGAGTTCCGATCGTGACTGGAATTCAGTTTTATTATCGGTTTTCAATATAAAAACCTATTCTGGGTCGATTTCGCATTCCGAACTCAGTTTTATGATCTGTTTGGTAATCTGATAGTCAGATTTCCACCCAGAAGTCGATTGAGAATACGGATTTGAAAACAAAGTAAATTTCTCACCAAATTAAGTGCAAACAACTCACCGAACTTTAATAAATTACAGATTTGGAATCCAGGAACTAGCAATACGAACATTGTATTCTGTTTATTGAGTTATAGCAACTGAGGTGAGTTCACGAACCCCTTTTACTGTATTTTGCCTTTTGAACTCGGGGAATGAGAAAACATAAAAACTAATTTGAAACATCTTGATTATTGTAAAGCTTTGAAATGCTTATGAAACCTTTTGTGAAACATGAAATCTGATTTGATCAGGTGGAATTCTGAAACGCTTTCGATGCATTTTGTGAAACATGAAACCTGATTTGATCAGGTGGAACTCTGAAACGCTTTTGATGCATTTTGTGAAACTTGAAACCTGATTTGATCAGGTGGAACTCTGAAACACTTTTGAAACATTTTGTGAAACATGAAAACGAAAGCGTTGTAAAACATTTGGTTGAAACACGTGACAGTGGGGAGAACACATGACCAAACTTGTCATTATTTCACGGGTTACACATTTGTCGCTAAGTCCCCTATTCTGTAACCGTTAACCGTGGGGGGGCGTGATTATTGAGAATAGATTCTATTTGTGATTGACAATCCTCGCCCGTGGTTCGTAGCTAAAACCACGACTGGATGTCGAGCGGGCGCTCAATAAGGCTATAACACACAATGTCTTGCGACAAGGACATTGGGAAGGGGCAAACACTGAACTCGTCAGCTCGGTTACGGGAGCCCAGGAGTTATAATTGGACAGTTGGTCGGGAACTAAACACGACATTGTTGGAAGGAACAATGTTCGCACTGGATACCAATGTTTTACACCCAGTTTGAGACATGAATGTTATTTAACTTATTTTATGAAAACATTTGAATTGTTTGGATACATTACATACGTTTTGATAAATAAATTTGTGAACTCACCAGCAATATGCTGATTGTTTTAAAATCATGTTTTCTCATATGCATAATGATACAGGGGTGGAGCTGGGAGCTCAATCTTTGGAGACCTATTGTAGAGTCTATGAGAGATAGACTCAACAGTGTGATACATAGCATATTATATATGTGTAATAGCATTATGTATATATGTGTGTGAAACTCAGTTAAAACTATTATTACATTAGGCTTGTGGCTAATGTAGTTGTAACATGGGTTTGTAATATAGAAACATATGTGTATTTTGTTATAAACAATGACTGTGAAACCTTGAAAGTCACACGGTACGCTTCCGCAACGACAAGGGTGTGACAGATTGGTATCAGAGCCATTGATTTATAGCGAATTAGGTTGCATGACTAAGACCTAATCTATAGCCATATGACTCTAACACGAAACATTAATGTTTCATATTCAGAAACATGCTGAGAGGACGACCGAGGAGAAATCCGCAGGGAAATCCACAAGGAAATCCGCAGGGAAATCCACAAGGAAATCCGCAGGGAAATCCGCAAGGAAACCAGCATGGCAATCCTGAAATTGAGCAACCGGTTGTCTCGGCAGATATGGACCAGCTTATAAATAGACGAGTGGCTGATGCTATGGCCACCTACAGAAATCACCAACACACAGGAGAGGGAGGATCTGGTGCTAATGGCAACAATACCGGAGGCGGAAGTGGAGCTGTAGGTGGCAATGGTGCTGGAGGAGGCAGCGCAACTGTCGAAACCACTGCTACTGCACCAAAAGTATGTTCTTACAAGGATTTCCTGAACTGCCAGCCTCTTAGCTTTAATGGAACCGATGGAGCTATCGCACTGATCCGATGGTGCGAAAAGATGGAAACGGTATTCCGTGTCAGTAATTGCCCTGAGGAATGCCGAGTCAAGTATGCCACTTGTACTCTGAATGGAGCAGCACTTACATGGTGGAACAACCATGTTCAAGGTTTAGGCATTGATGAAGCCTATCAGATTCCCTGGTTAACACTGAAGCAAATGATGATGGATGAATATTGTCCACGAAGCGAGATCCAGAAAATGGAAGAAGAATTCTATAATCTGAAAGTGCAAGGGAGTGACATTGCCAGTTATACTACTAAATTTCACGAGCTGGCACAACTTTGCCCAACGATGGTCACTCCCAAGTACAAGCGAATAGAACAGTATCTGAAAGGGCTTCCTCCAAGTATTGAAGATATGGTGACTTCTTCTAAGCCAGATACCATTCAAAGTGCAATTCGGTTGGCTCATCGCCTGATTGATCAGGCAGTTCGTCGTGGAACCTTGGGAACAAAGGTACAAGAGGAAAAGCATAACATTGGCAACAAACGAAAATGGAACGGCAATTCCCCAAATCAACAACAAAAGAAACCGACTCAAGTTAGAGTCAACACTGCTGTGACAACTGATAAGAAATCTTATGTGGGAAAATTTCCCAAGTGTGAAAAATGTGGGTACCATCATGAGGGTGAATGTAGGCCCTTCCTGTGTAACAGATGTGGAAGACGTGGACATTTAGCGAGGAATTGTCGAGCTCCTGTACCTACATCGGTGACAGATAGCAACAGGGATAATAGGAGTTGTTTTGAATGCGGAGTTGTAGGTCATCTCAGGAAGAACTGCCCAAAGCTGACAAATCAAGGTGGCAACAATGCTCAAGGTAGGGCCTTTGTTATTGCAGCCGGAGACGCTAAACGAGATCCAAACCTCGTGACGGGTACGTTCTTTGTCAATAATCATTATGCTTCGGTCCTATTTGATACGGGGGCAGATAAGAGCTTTATGTCAACTGAATTTAGCACATTAATTGGAGCCAATCCAACTGCATTACACGATAGATACACAATAGAACTAGCCAACGGAAAACTGATAGAAACTAGTGAGATAATTCAAGGGTGTACCTTAAAACTAGGAGATTATGTCTTTGCTATAGATCTTTTATCGGTGAATTTAGGAAGTTTCGACGTGGTTTTCGGAATGGACTGGTTGTCCAAAAACCACGCAGAAATTGTATGCTGTCAGAAGGTGGTCCGTATTCCACTCCCAAGTGGGGAGACTCTCTCAATTCATGGTGAAAAGAGCGAAAAGGCGTTACAAATCATCTCCTGTATGAAAGCCCACAAGTACCTACGCAAGGGATGTCAAGCAATATTAGCACACGCCATGGAAAGGAAGTCAAAAGAGAAGCGATTAGAAGATATACCGATTGTACGAGAGTATCCAGAGGTATTTCCTGAAGATTTGCCTGGATTACCACCTAACAGACAAGTCGAATTTAGAATTGACTTGGTGCCTGGCGCAGCACCAATAGCTCGATCACCGTACAGATTAGCCCCAACAGAGATGCAGGAGCTATCTAACCAACTACAAGAGTTACTGGACAAAGGTTTCATAAGACCAAGCTTCTCACCGTGGGGAGCACCCGTTTTATTCGTAAAGAAGAAAGATGGAACCTTTAGAATGTGCATCGATTACCGAGAGTTGAACAAGCTGACAGTCAAGAATCGGTACCCGTTACCAAGGATAGATGATTTATTCGATCAGTTGCAAGGTTCCAGTTTCTATTCAAAGATCGATCTGCGTTCAGGATACCATCAGCTAAGGGTCAAGGACGAGGACGTTCCAATCACTGCTTTTAGAACCCGGTATGGTCATTATGAGTTTTTGGTTATGCCGTTTGGATTGACGAATGCCCCGGCAGTTTTTATGGACCTTATGAATAGGGTCTGTAAACCGTACTTGGATAAATTTGTCATTGTGTTCATCGATGATATACTTATTTATTCCAAGACCAAAGAAGATCATGAGCAACACCTAAGGCTTATTTTGGAGTTGTTGAGGGACGAAAAACTGTATGCCAAGTTTTCCAAATGTGAATTTTGGATGAGAGAAGTACAATTCCTTGGGCATGTAATTAATCAAAAAGGCATACATGTTGATCCTGCCAAGATTGAGGCTATCAAGAATTGGAATGCACCCGAAACCCCGACTGAAGTACGTCAGTTCCTTGGCTTAGCAGGGTATTATAGAAGATTCATTGAAGGTTTCTCCAAGATTGCTTTACCACTGACTACATTGACGCAGAAGGATAAGAAATTTGAATGGAGCAACAAGCAAGAGGCAGCATTTCAATTGTTGAAGCAAAAACTATGCAGTGCACCTATTTTATCACTACCAGAAGGAACAGATGATTTCGTAGTGTACTGTGATGCATCACATCAAGGATTGGGTTGTGTACTGATGCAGAAAGAAAAAGTTATTGCATACGCGTCCCGACAGCTCAAAACTCATGAGAAGAACTACACTACGCATGATTTGGAACTAGGAGCTGTAGTGTTCGCACTCAAAATCTGGAGACACTACCTTTATGGTACAAAGTGTACAATTTACACTGACCATAAAAGTCTCCAGCATATTTTCGATCAAAAAGACTTGAATATGAGACAACGTCGCTGGGTTGAATTACTCAATGACTATGATTGCAGCATTCGCTATCATCCTGGCAAGGCAAATGTTGTTGCAGATGCTTTAAGCAGGAAAGAGCGAACCAAGACATTACGAGTGCGAGCTTTGGGGATGACTATTCAAACAAACCTCACTGCCCAAATTCGAAATGCCCAAATTGACGCCCTTAAGGAAGAAAACTTGCGAAATGAATCCTTGCGATGCTTGAATAAGAAATTTGAGGTCAAGATTGACGGAACTCGCTACTTTGCAAATAGAGTCTGGGTACCAAACTTTGGGAACCTAAGGAGCTTAGTAATGGATGAAGCTCACAAGTCTCGATACTCTGTACACCCTGGCTCTGATAAAATGTATCATGACCTCAAAGAACTGTATTGGTGGCCTAACATGAAGGCTGACATCGCTCTGTATGTTAGCAAATGTCTAACCTGCTCTAAGGTTAAAGCTGAGCATCAAAAACCATCAGGGTTGTTGCAGCAACCAGAGATTCCACAATGGAAGTGGGATCAGATTACAATGGATTTTGTCACGAAACTACCCAAAACTTCTAGTGGCTATGACACTATCTGGGTAATAGTCGATCGTCTCACAAAGTCTGCACATTTCTTTCCTATGAAAGAAACTGATAAAATGGACAAACTCACAAGGCTTTACATCAGGGAAGTAGTTTCCCGACATGGAATTCCAACCTCCATCATCTCTGATCGAGACAGCAAATTCACCTCACGAGTATGGCAGACCCTACATGAGGCATTGGGTACTCGTTTGGATATGAGTACAGCATATCATCCTCAAACGGATGGTCAGAGCGAAAGGACTATCCAAACTCTGGAGGACATGCTTCGAGCATGTGTGATTGATTTTGGAAGCAGTTGGTGTGACAATTGCAGGTAAAGACTACGTCATCAATGACGTTCACACGTTTGGTTGTTCTAGAAATCCGCGCGAAATTGATGATTGTAATTATGGCAGGTTTAAAGTATGCGAGAAATCGAGAACATAGGAGAAAACGGATCGCGAAACGGAGTTACGGATTGTCCGGAATCGAAAAACGAAGAAAAATCTCTAAGTATTGGTCGAAAGGGCTTATCGCGGTACGCGGAGGTGGGCTTGAGAGTCCTCCGCGGTACGCAATGATTGTAAATATCTCAGATTCCCGAAAAACTTCGCGGTACGCGAAGCCAAAATAGACTCTCCGTCGCGGTACGCGACGGATGAGGCGGTGGAATGATCTGATCCTTTTAATCAGATTTCATGCAAGAAAGAAGTTTATTCTTCTTCTTCGCTTCTGCTCCGTTCCCAGACGAAAATACACACACATACACCATCAAAACACCATCTTGAAGCCACCAGATCGTATCTTTGAAGCCAGAAAACGTGTATACAAGTACTGATCGTAGTTTCATCCGCAGATATCCGTCTGTTTAGGTAATGATTCGTTTTAACCTTCTAGTTTGATTTTGATTGATTAGATCTTGATTTTGAACGTAATGAGATAGTTAGGATTGTTGATTATTGCCTAGATGATGGCTAGGATTGATTATAAACGAAGAACACGAAGTTCTAACGGTTAAATCCTTGTTTTGATCCGTTATAATGCCCGGTTTCCACCAAATCATAACAATGATTATAATGGTTTAAACCATTTAATTATGACAATGTAGGTGATTATTTTGGTTAATCTTTGAAATGCAAGGTTAATCCCAGGCATTTCAAACTAATCACAATCATTAACCTACCCATTGGAATAACTGTCTGGTGTTTATGATAACAGTCAGATTAGTATTTTAAACATGATTGTTTAACATATTCCAATGTCACATTGTTATGTTTTATGATATCTGGATAACCAGTAACCAGAATTAATCATTCCTAAGCTGTGATTTCATCTGAAAACTGTTTCAGGTGCATAATCAACAATATTACCTAACTGGTTAATCAGAGATTATCTTGATTAATCAAGCATGTCATCAACTTCATATTAGGTATCTAAATCAGTCTAGGTACCTACATTATCATACATTGTATGATATTAGATTCAATAACTAATTAAACACCGAATATCGGTTTGATGACTTTTCATTACAATGTCTATGACATTGAACGTTCAAACAGATTTAATCAGCAGGTTAGAACATAAATCATTAATCAAATATAACCTAATGCAGATTTACATTATTAGCACCAGTTACGCGAGATCTTAGCACTCATCTGAACTCAGGTGAGTTTCGTACCACCCCTGTTCTTTTAATGTTTTATAAACATCGGGGTATAACTGCTAAACTTTTCTTGATCATATGATATGTGTCACTGTTATCTGCGTGATTTCATGTGATTAACTGAATTTGTGGATTTCATGGGATAGTTGCCGTTAGTATCTCTATCATGATATCAAAGTCCTCATTCTTGAACTGTATCTAGTGAACCCATGTGTGGCCGAGCAGAAAACATTGATAGTACTATCGGTTGACACCCCATTCACTGGGAGGATTGCATCTCCCCTGGTGTGAATGTTTGTTATCTGTTTCCTGAACTTCTTAATGGTGTGATAGACATTAAGATAATGAGGCAATAAGATATGTACCGACGGGTAATATCGAGAACTGAACATATCGTCCGAAAGGAACTAGATACGGGTCCCATGGTTATCCGGAACTGTGAACATGTATTTGAACTTAACTGTCGTATCATATGATTTAACTAAACTGTATGAACTCACCAGCTTTGTGCTGATGTTTTCGAAACTAAAACTTTTGCAGGCAATCAAGGACAACGGTGAGGATGCACTCACAGCACTAGCAATAACTGTAATTAAATAAATTGTAGTATGTATAAACTGTAATAATATTTGTAACCACGAACCTTGTAATGTAAGTTTCACTTTTCGTAATCTGTGTGCTATGATGATACCGGATCAAGTAAGTCACCCCTCATGCTCTGAGACATCACCACTATGCTTCCGCTACCCTTTTGATGACATCATTCTCAGGTGGAGAGAGATGGGGGTGTGACAGGGTGGTATCAGAGCCACAGGTTATAGAGAATTAGGTTGACTTAGAAACCTAGACTATAACCATAGGTTCGTATAATGACACAGAGAGCACTGAATACAACGAACGAACAAAACTTGTGTTGATTTAAGTTAGGATAATCGAGTGATCCAGGTTTCAGTTATGAGTGGCCAGCATAACTGAAATTTGCAATACTTGTGCATTCTAGTTTAAGTCAATCCAAGCTGAACTATAACAATTCTAAAGACTAATAGTTGCTTTGAGATAGGAAGAGATATCATATCATGTTTGTATTGAATATTATTATTCAATGTTTATTTCATGATACTGATCTAGAACTTTGCTTATTCAGCAATGGCGAACCCGGGAGAAAACTATATTTACCAGAGATTCCCTTACATCATCCTTGACGACACACCCAGTGACAGCTCGGGATCGAGCTCGGGTGCAGTACCATCTCATGCGTCTTCTGTATCATCTCAGGTGGGACCACAGCTACCAGCTACACCACCCGGATCTCCTTTTGTACCACCACTACCGCCCGGATCTCCGTTCATACCACCACCACCACCGGGATCCCCACCGGTGCACAGTCCACCCCACTCACCGCTGGTCGACGCTTCGGCCATGAGGAGGCAGAGCTCCTCACCACACAGAGCTCCGGCATGGGACGGACTCAGGCGTATGCGGGGCCAGGCCCGCAAAACCACGGGGTTACCTCCACGACGCCCTATGGCTCCACGGGACGAGCCAGCACCAGTATACGAGGTGGGAGAATCCTCCCACCAGGCTGAGCTTCGGGCTCAGGTACAGCAGGTCTCTCAGGACCTGCTGGGCCTCCGACAGGATCTGCAGCAGCACCATGCCACGATGGAGGACACCCGTAACACGGTGTTGGAGATTCTCACGTCTCACCTGGCTCTTATGGAGCATGTGACTACTCAGGGTGCGGACACCCTAGCCTGGAGGGCGACCATTGAGGATCGCCTTCGGAGGACCTGGTGGAGGGAGATGATTGCCGCATGTAAGCAGCGGGTGGCAGCCTTTGGGGAAAGGCTGCAGGGACTGATCTGGATGCTCGGTACGCTGAGCACCGAGGCTAGACTTATCTGGTTAGCTATAGTACTTGCTACTATAGCTATAGTACTAGCCTGTTTACCGTATTTCTTACGGTAAGTCAGATCAGTTGACCCACATTTTTGGGATTTTCATTGTACATCTCATAGACGGATAGGTTGTTTGTATGGATATATTATGAGGGCACTCTTTGTATCATAAACTTTATGGTTCTATAATAACAGTGTTGTTTTAATCAAACGTTTGTTTCTGTATATCTGTTGTATGTTATGTGAACACTATATCTATATCAGTATGAGAACGTATCTATGAACATATCAGTATGAGAACATATCTATGAACATATCAGTATGAGAACATATCTATGAACATATCAGTATGAGAACGTATCTATGAACATATCAGTATGAGAACGTATCTATGAACATATCAGTATGAGAACGTATCTATGAACATATCAGTATGAGAACGTATCTATGAACATATCAGTATGGGAACGTATCTAACTGAAAACATATTGCGCTGATATACAGTACGAGAGCCATATTGTATGCGAATATGTCGAACTAAAAATATATATTGTGCGAAAATACAGTACGAGAGCAATACTGTATGCAAATATATCTAACTGAAAATATATTGCGCTGATATACAGTACGAGAGCCATACTGTATGCGAATATATTTAACTAAAAACATATATTGCGCGAAAATACAGTACGAGAGCCATACTGTATGCGAATATATTTAACTAAAAACATATATTGCGCGAAAATACAGTACGAGAGCCATACTGTATGCGAATATATTTAACTAAAAACATATATTGCGCGAAAATACAGTACGAGAGCCATACTGTATGCGAATATATTTAACTAAAAACATATATTGCGCGAAAATACAGTACGAGAGCCATACTGTATGCGAATATATTTAACTAAAAACATATATTGCGCGAAAATACAGTACGAGAGCCATACTGTATGCGAATATATTAACTAAAGTACAGTACGAGAGCCATACTGTACGAGAACATATCTGAACGAGAACGTATCTGTAATGTGAACGAGAACATATCTAACGAGAACATATCAGTAACTAAAAATACAGTACGAGAGCCATACTGTATGCGAATATGTCGAACTAAAAATATATATTGTGCGAAAATACAGTACGAGAGCAATACTGTATGCAAATATATCTAACTGAAAATATATTGCGCGAAAATACAGTACGAGAGCCATACTGTATGCGAATATATTTAACTAAAAACATATATTGCGCGAAAATACAGTACGAGAGCCATACTGTATGCGAATATATTAACTAAAAGTACAGTACGAGAGCCATACTGTACGAGAACATATCTGAACGAGAACGTATCTGTAATGTGAACGAGAACATATCTAATGAGAACATATCTGTAACTAAAGTACAGTACGAGAGCCATACTGTACGAGAACACGTGAACATATCTGTTGTTGTGTGAAAACATATCTAGTACATGAACTGAGAACATATCAGAGGATTTGTGTGAGAACATATCCTAGTCCTGTATGAACATATCTCTAAAAACATGTATTGCAAGGCAATGAGTTGGGTTATACTCTACACATGTTTGGAAACAACAGGACTAAGTATAACTACGAATATCTGAATGACTAGTGTGAATTGAGAACGTATCTGGATCTTTTCAATGTAGTTATACTTGAATACTTGAATGATCACATTTCAACATGAAATTATCAGCATGTCTGAACATGGTTGAGTTATGTGATTAAAAAGGGTTATATCTTTAATATTCTTGAACTGACCTGAGTTTGTCTGCATGTGAGCAGAACTATGGCTCCGAAAAGAGGTCGTCCAGCTAAGAAAGCTACCGAGAATATTACTTCCCCTGAACCGAATCCAGTTCCACCACCTGTTTTTGAAACAAATACCGTTCCTCTGGTGAACCAGGACCCAAACCCGACACCAATGGCAGCTCCTAGTGGGTCGGTATTGAATGAAGCAGCTATAGCCCGAATCGTAAAGGAACAGTTATCGGCTGCTGGCATTGTAATACCACCACAGCCACATGTCACTTCTGGGTCTGGTCATGTGGAACATAATGCCACAGGTGGACATGTTGAAACTGTTCATACCACAGGCACAACTACTACTGCTCCTGATCCACCACGACAGGGATGTACGTATAAATACTTTGCTTCCTGTAACCCACCTACTTTCACAGGTAGGGAAGGAGCGGCTGGACTCCTTAGGTGGATCGAGGAGATGGAAACAAAACTGAAAATTAGCCAGTGTCTGGAGGAGCATAAGGTGTCTTATGCTGCCTGTTCTTTGAAAGAATCAGCTCTTACCTGGTGGAATACCCAGGCTAAAACTTTGGGTTCTGTTACAGTTGATTCTATGGGCTGGAATGAATTCAAAACTCTGATTATGTCAGAGTACTGCCCAATCACTGAAATCCAAAAACTTCAGGAGGAATTCTGGAGTCACTCAATGGTCGGTGCTGATTCTTTAGCCTACACCGATCGTTTTCATGAACTTACTTGTCTACTTCCCAATATGTTTCCAACTGAGGCAGCATTGATTGAGAAGTATATCAAAGGGTTGGTTCCCCAAATTCGGGGAAATGTAACTGCTGCTGAACCCACAACCCTCAAAAGAACCATTCTATTGACCACCAAGCTTACCGATGAGGCGGTAAGAAGTGGTACATTGATCTCAAAATCTCAGACGGCCGTGGGCCGTAGTGAAGCTGGTACCTCGAACGTTTCTAAAGGTACCAAACGTAAATGGTTTGGCAAGTCCAAGACCAAAGCTCCAGCTGAAACCAGTCAGAACAAACCAACCGTGAAAAACTATGGAGCGGCGGTACCGGAGAGGAAAGTTTACACTGGGCCGGCGCCCAAATGTGATAGGTGTCCCTACCATCACACAGGACCATGTCCTGTTTGTGCAAAATGTAATCGGGTAGGACACTATGCTAAATACTGCAACTTTCCTGCTCGTCAACCAAACCAAGCTCCACGACCCACTGCTCAAACGAATCGGTCATGTTACACTTGTGGAAGCCCTGATCACCTCATGCGCAATTGTCCAACCAATAACACCAATCCAGGGAATCAAGCTAGGGGCAGAGCTTTTCAGATTGGTGCAGCCGAGGCAAGACATGATGCAAACATTGTCACTGGTACGTTCCTTCTTAATAATCTTTATGCATCAGTTTTATTTGACACAGGAGCAGATAAGAGTTTTATTTCTCCTGAATTTGCATCATTACTTTCATTGTCTACGGTAGAACTAGAAACTCCTTATGTCATTGAACTTGCAAACGGCAAGATGATCAAAACTAGCAGTGTTATTCAAGGATGTTCCTTGAATCTGAATGATCACCTTTTCTGTATCGACTTACTTCCTATTGAGCTTGGTAGCTTTGATGTCGTAGTAGGCATGGATTGGCTTTCTGATAACCAAGCGGAAGTTGTATGTCAAACTAAGGTGATCCGTATTCCATTACCTAACGGTAATACACTGGTAGTTCAAGGAGAACGAGCCGGTAGAAAACTTGGTCTCATATCTTGTATGCGGGCTCAGAAATTTTTAAGGAAAGGCTGTTATGCTTTCCTGGCACACGTGACCGAGCACAATTCTTCACCTACACGTATCACTGATATCCCAGTAGTCAAAGATTTTCCTGAAGTTTTTCCTGAAGATATATCAGGATTACCCCCAACAAGACAGGTTGAATTTCGTATTGACTTGATTCCTGGCGCTGCACCTGTTGCTAAAGCCCCGTATCGGCTTGCGCCATCTGAAATGCAAGAACTTTCAGGTCAATTACAGGAACTTCTTGATAAAGGTTTCATTCGACCCAGTTTTTCACCCTGGGGAGCACCAATTCTTTTTGTGAAAAAGAAAGATGGATCATTCAGGATGTGTATCGACTACAGGGAACTCAATAAACTGACAATCAAGAACCGTTATCCATTACCTCGTATTGATGATCTGTTTGATCAGTTGCAAGGTGCTACATATTTCTCAAAAATTGATTTGAGGTCCGGATATCATCAGTTACGAATCCATGACAATGATGTTCCAAAAACTGCTTTCCGAACCCGGTACGGACATTACGAGTTTTTAGTAATGCCGTTTGGTTTAACCAATGCACCTGCAGTTTTTATGGATCTGATGAACCGAGTATGTAGACCTTATCTGGATAAGTTTGTGATTGTATTTATTGATGATATTCTCATTTATTCCCGGAACCAGCAGGAACATGCCCAACATCTGAAACTCATCTTAGAACTTCTAGCACGTGAACAGCTATATGCCAAATTTTCCAAGTGTGAATTTTGGTTACGAGAAGTTCAGTTTCTGGGGCATGTTGTGAATGAGAATGGTATTCAAGTGGATCCCAGTAAGATCAAAGCGGTAGAACAATGGGAGACACCCCGAACCCCGACTGAAATACGTCAATTCTTGGGGTTGGCAGGTTATTATCGTCGATTTATCAAGAACTTTTCAAAAATCGCTCTGCCACTTACCACTTTGACTCAGAAGAACCAACCGTTTATATGGGGTTCCCAACAGGAGGAGGCTTTCCAACTGTTGAAACATAAACTCTGCAATGCACCTATTTTAGCACTACCGGAAGGTACAGATAACTTCACGGTTTATTGTGATGCTTCCCGTCAGGGACTTGGGTGTGTTTTAATGCAGAACGATAAGGTGATCGCTTACGCTTCTCGGCAGTTGAAAGTACACGAGAAGAACTATACCACTCATGATCTAGAACTTGGTGCAGTTGTGTTTGCACTCAAGATTTGGAGACATTATCTGTACGGAACCAAGTGTATTGTGTACACGGATCACAAAAGTCTCCAACATATTCTAGATCAGAAAATGTTGAACATGCGACAAAGGCGATGGGTTGAACTCTTGAACGATTATGATTGTGAAATCCGTTATCACCCAGGCAAGGCAAATGTTGTGGCCGATGCCTTGAGTCGCAAGGAACGGGTCAAACCCCTACGTGTGAGAGCGTTAGGTTTGACTATCCAAACTAGTCTAATTCCTCAGATTAGAAATGCTCAGCAACAAGCTTTACAAACAACGAATTATTTTGCTGAGGGACTAAGAGGATTAGATAAGAAACTTGATACTAAGGTTGATGGACTGTTGTATTTCAAAGACCGAATGTGGATTCCTTTATTCGGTAACTCTCGAACTATTATCTTGGATGAGGCGCACAAATCCAGGTATTCTATTCATCCAGGTGCCGATAAAATGTATAAAGATCTTAAAGACTTTTACTGGTGGCCTGGAATGAAGAAACAAATAGCTGAATACGTGGATCGATGTCTAACATGTCTCAAAGTTAAGGCTGAACATCAACGACCTTCTGGGTTACTCCAACAACCTGAGATTCCCATGTGGAAATGGGATCAGATCTCTATGGATTTCATTACAAAACTACCCAGAACGTCACGTAACCATGACTCGATATGGGTTATTGTTGATCGCCTTACTAAATCTGCGCATTTCTTACCCATCCGAGAAGATTACTCTATGGATCGACTGGCTAAACTCTATGTTAATGAGATTGTATCTCGACATGGAGTACCGATCTCTATCATTTCTGACAGAGATAGTCGATTTATGTCACGATTTTGGCAAACTCTTCAGAATGCTTTGGGCACGCAAATCAATATGAGCACATCCTATCATCCACAAACGGATGGGCAAACGGAGCGAACAAATCAAACGTTAGAAGACATGCTCAGAAGCTGTGTGATTGATTTTGGAGGTAGCTGGGATATTCATCTTCCACTTGTGGAATTCTCGTACAATAACAGCTACCATACCAGCATACAATGCGCTCCATTCGAGGCACTGTATGGGCGCAAGTGCAGATCTCCTATTTGCTGGTCGGAAATAGGAGAAAATCAAATCATTGGCCCAGAATTCATCCAAGAAACCACTGACAAGATCGCACTGATTCAAGAACGAATTAAAGCTGCTCGCGATCGTCAAAAGAGTTATGCTGATAACCGTCGTAGACCACTAGAATTCCAAGTTGGTGATCGTGTAATGTTGAAAGTATCACCCTGGAAGGGCATTTTCAGATTTGGTAAACGAGGTAAACTCTCACCGAGGTTTGTAGGGCCATTTAAAATTCTTGAACGAATTGGATCTGTAGCCTACAGACTCGAATTACCTCTTGAACTCAGTAACATTCATGACGTTTTTCACGTATCAAATCTGAAAAAGTGTTTAAACGATGAATCTTTGATCGTACCTCTCGAAGAACTTCAGATCGATGATAAACTTCAGTTTACCGAAGAACCGGTAGAAGTAATGGATCGAGAAGTTAAGGTACTCAAACGCAGTCGCATACCAATCGTTAAAGTTCGCTGGAACTCTCAACGAGGACCTGAATATACCTGGGAACGTGCAGATCAGATGAAAGCAAAATATCCTCACTTGTTCTCATAGACAATTGTCGACAGATAAGTCTTCACTAAACTTCGGGACGAAATTTCTGTAACAGGAGGAGACTGTGACAATTGCAGGTAAAGACTACGTCATCAATGACGTTCACACGTTTGGTTGTTCTAGAAATCCGCGCGAAATTGATGATTGTAATTATGGCAGGTTTAAAGTATGCGAGAAATCGAGAACATAGGAGAAAACGGATCGCGAAACGGAGTTACGGATTGTCCGGAATCGAAAAACGAAGAAAAATCTCTAAGTATTGGTCGAAAGGGCTTATCGCGGTACGCGGAGGTGGGCTTGAGAGTCCTCCGCGGTACGCAATGATTGTAAATATCTCAGATTCCCGAAAAACTTCGCGGTACGCGAAGCCAAAATAGACTCTCCGTCGCGGTACGCGACGGATGAGGCGGTGGAATGATCTGATCCTTTTAATCAGATTTCATGCAAGAAAGAAGTTTATTCTTCTTCTTCGCTTCTGCTCCGTTCCCAGACGAAAATACACACACATACACCATCAAAACACCATCTTGAAGCCACCAGATCGTATCTTTGAAGCCAGAAAACGTGTATACAAGTACTGATCGTAGTTTCATCCGCAGATATCCGTCTGTTTAGGTAATGATTCGTTTTAACCTTCTAGTTTGATTTTGATTGATTAGATCTTGATTTTGAACGTAATGAGATAGTTAGGATTGTTGATTATTGCCTAGATGATGGCTAGGATTGATTATAAACGAAGAACACGAAGTTCTAACGGTTAAATCCTTGTTTTGATCCGTTATAATGCCCGGTTTCCACCAAATCATAACAATGATTATAATGGTTTAAACCATTTAATTATGACAATGTAGGTGATTATTTTGGTTAATCTTTGAAATGCAAGGTTAATCCCAGGCATTTCAAACTAATCACAATCATTAACCTACCCATTGGAATAACTGTCTGGTGTTTATGATAACAGTCAGATTAGTATTTTAAACATGATTGTTTAACATATTCCAATGTCACATTGTTATGTTTTATGATATCTGGATAACCAGTAACCAGAATTAATCATTCCTAAGCTGTGATTTCATCTGAAAACTGTTTCAGGAGCATAATCAACAATATTACCTAACTGGTTAATCAGAGATTATCTTGATTAATCAAGCATGTCATCAACTTCATATTAGGTATCTAAATCAGTCTAGGTACCTACATTATCATACATTGTATGATATTAGATTCAATAACTAATTAAACACCGAATATTGGTTTGATGACTTTTCATTACAATGTCTATGACATTGAACGTTCAAACAGATTTAATCAGCAGGTTAGAACATAAATCATTAATCAAATATAACCTAATGCAGATTTACATTATTAGCACCAGTTACGCGAGATCTTAGCACTCATCTGAACTCAGGTGAGTTTCGTACCACCCCTGTTCTTTTAATGTTTTATAAACATCGGGGTATAACTGCTAAACTTTTCTTGATCATATGATATGTGTCACTGTTATCTGCGTGATTTCATGTGATTAACTGAATTTGTGGATTTCATGGGATAGTTGCCGTTAGTATCTCTATCATGATATCAAAGTCCTCATTCTTGAACTGTATCTAGTGAACCCATGTGTGGCCGAGCAGAAAACATTGATAGTACTATCGGTTGACACCCCATTCACTGGGAGGATTGCATCTCCCCTGGTGTGAATGTTTGTTATCTGTTTCCTGAACTTCTTAATGGTGTGATAGACATTAAGATAATGAGGCAATAAGATATGTACCGACGGGTAATATCGAGAACTGAACATATCGTCCGAAAGGAACTAGATACGGGTCCCATGGTTATCCGGAACTGTGAACATGTATTTGAACTTAACTGTCGTATCATATGATTTAACTAAACTGTATGAACTCACCAGCTTTGTGCTGATGTTTTCGAAACTAAAACTTTTGCAGGCAATCAAGGACAACGGTGAGGATGCACTCACAGCACTAGCAATAACTGTAATTAAATAAATTGTAGTATGTATAAACTGTAATAATATTTGTAACCACGAACCTTGTAATGTAAGTTTCACTTTTCGTAATCTGTGTGCTATGATGATACCGGATCAAGTAAGTCACCCCTCATGCTCTGAGACATCACCACTATGCTTCCGCTACCCTTTTGATGACATCATTCTCAGGTGGAGAGAGATGGGGGTGTGACAGTTGGGATACACATCTGCCTTTGATCGAATTCTCATACAACAACAGTTATCACACGAGCATCAAGGCAGCACCATTTGAAGCGTTGTACGGTCGTAAATGCCGATCACCTATATGTTGGACCGAGGTTGGTGAAAGTCAACTCACAGGTCCAGAAATCATTCAGGAAACGACAGATAAAATCTTTAAAATTCGAGACAGACTACGAGCCGCACAAGATCGTCAGAAGAGCTATGCTGATGTGAGACGCAAACCATTGTCTTTCCAAGTTGGGGACCGTGTCATGTTAAAGGTCTCACCTTGGAAAGGTGTTGTAAGATTCGGAAAACGTGGCAAATTGAACCCTCGATACATAGGGCCGTTTGAAATCATTGCAAAGGTGGGACCCGTTGCATACAAACTCAAATTACCACCGGAACTCAGTGGGGTGCATGACACATTTCATGTATCGAATCTCAAGAAGTGTTTGTCAGATGAAACGCTTTTGATACCGTTGGAAGAAATCCAAATCGATGATCAATTACACTTCATAGACGAACCGGTGGAAATCATGGATCGGGAAGTGAAACAGTTGAAACAAAGTCGTATCCCGATAGTAAAGGTCCGTTGGAACTCAAGGCGAGGACCGGAATTTACCTGGGAACGCGAAGATCAGATGAAACTCAAATACCCCCAACTGTTCGATGACACATCAGTCTTGGGAATCACAAACTGAATTTCGGGACGAAATTCCAATAACGGGGGGAGACTGTGACAATTCGCAATTCCAGGTTAGAATTTCGTGTCTTAGTCTTAATTAAGTCCTATTAAGATTAAAATAATCTAAACAAACCATTAGAATCAAATAAAAACTCTTGAATCATTGAATCTCTAAGTTCAATAGGTCAAATCGCGAAAATCTGCGAAAAGGCAACTCGGCATGCTAAATTGGCAGATTCATGACAACTCGAACTTCCTAATCACATTAGAATCATAATGGGATGTAATTGGAAGCATGAAAATGAGAATTGATCATTTTTAGCAATTCCTGAAATTATACACGAAAAGCCGAACAAACAATTGCGAAAACGGCAAAATCAAGCAAACCCTTGATTTAATTTCATCCTTATCCTATTGCCCCATGTCTATCCCATCTTATCTGATAAAAATAAGATATTTATGAAGGAAAATAGGTGGACAAATGTAGACCACAAATCAAAAGTCATATATGGCCAAAATCTTGACTTTAACCAACATTTTCAACACTTTTTCTTTCTTCCCAACCCCTCAAATTCGACCAGGCCATCCCCACCACTTTCTGGATTTTCAAACACATCTCAAACATCATTTCTAAGTAGATCCAAGAGGTACTCAAGTCCAAGATCAAGTAGAACAAAGAATCAAGCTTTAAAAGTTGATTTTTAGTGAGTTTTCAAGCCAATCCTCAACCAAGTAAGCTCTTGTGTCAATTTTTGATTTGAATAGATTAAGATAGCTTAAACAAGTGTTATGAAGCTTGTTTGAACATTGGTTATGGGCTGGAAATCATCAGATCTTGAAAATCCATGAAAAAGGGCAAAATTGTCCAAAAACCCGATTTTTCAAATTTGTCTAAATCGAGATTTTTCTTCACAAAACTCTAGATATATGTTAAATATTAGGATCTGGAGATTTTGGCCCGGCAAAAATGTCAAAATATTGATTTGGCCCGCAAAAACTATGTTTGGCCTGTGTGTCTCGGCCAGCGGCCCCATGCGGCCTGTGCTGCGGCCCGTGCGTCCCGTGTCGCGGCCCATGCGTCCCTTGTCGCGGCCCCTATGCGGCCCCATGTGTCCCGGTCGTTACCGGGAACGCTTGGCCAAAGGACCAACCGGCTAGCCAAGGCCAAGGCCAAGCCAGGCCGGCTCGAGCCCTTGCCCAGCCAACGGCCCAGACCACCAAGCCACCACCCAGACCACCGAGCCACCACCAGACCACCACCGGCGACTTTTTCGGCCAAGACTCCGGTGGAAAGGAATATTCCGGCGGAATATTCCGGCAAAAAGGAATATTCCGGCGACTTTTCCGGCCAAACCCAAATTTCGTCCGTTTTGCGTTCTGAACTTCGTTTCGCGATCCGATTCGCAATCCGGTGATCCGATTTTGATAAAAATGACATATTTTTAATCGATTTCGCGTTCCGGACTCAATTTTTTTGTCCGTTTCGCAATTCGAAAATTCGATTTCAGTCTGAAAACTGATCAAGTCTCCGATTATTACACGAAATTCAGCTTTCACGTCGGTTTTCAATACAAATAACCATTTTCAGTCGATTTCGCATTCCGGACGCAGTTTTGCGATCTGTTTCGCAATCCGGAAACCCGATAATCGATTTAGAAGCAGATTGGAGTTCCGATTTTGACCGGAATTCAGTTTTATTATCGGTTTTCAATATAAAAACCTATTCCTTGTCGATTTCGCATTCCGGACTCAGTTTTGTGATCTGTTTCGCAATACGGAATCCCGACAATCGATTTAGAAGCAGATTGGAGTTCCGATCGTGACTGGAATTCAGTTTTATTATCGGTTTTCAATATAAAAACCTATTCTGGGTCGATTTCGCATTCCGAACTCAGTTTTATGATCTGTTTGGTAATCTGATAGTCAGATTTCCACCCAGAAGTCGATTGAGAATACGGATTTGAAAACAAAGTAAATTTCTCACCAAATTAAGTGCAAACAACTCACCGAACTTTAATAAATTACAGATTTGGAATCCAGGAACTAGCAATACGAACATTGTATTCTGTTTATTGAGTTATAGCAACTGAGGTGAGTTCACGAACCCCTTTTACTGTATTTTGCCTTTTGAACTCGGGGAATGAGAAAACATAAAAACTAATTTGAAACATCTTGATTATTGTAAAGCTTTGAAATGCTTATGAAACCTTTTGTGAAACATGAAATCTGATTTGATCAGGTGGAATTCTGAAACGCTTTCGATGCATTTTGTGAAACATGAAACCTGATTTGATCAGGTGGAACTCTGAAACGCTTTTGATGCATTTTGTGAAACTTGAAACCTGATTTGATCAGGTGGAACTCTGAAACACTTTTGAAACATTTTGTGAAACATGAAAACGAAAGCGTTGTAAAACATTTGGTTGAAACACGTGACAGTGGGGAGAACACATGACCAAACTTGTCATTATTTCACGGGTTACACATTTGTCGCTAAGTCCCCTATTCTGTAACCGTTAACCGTGGGGGGGCGTGATTATTGAGAATAGATTCTATTTGTGATTGACAATCCTCGCCCGTGGTTCGTAGCTAAAACCACGACTGGATGTCGAGCGGGCACTCAATAAGGCTATAACACACAATGTCTTGCGACAAGGACATTGGGAAGGGGCAAACACTGAACTCGTCAGCTCGGTTACGGGAGCCCAGGAGTTATAATTGGACAGTTGGTCGGGAACTAAACACGACATTGTTGGAAGGAACAATGTTCGCACTGGATACCAATGTTTTACACCCAGTTTGAGACATGAATGTTATTTAACTTATTTTATGAAAACATTTGAATTGTTTGGATACATTACATACGTTTTGATAAATAAATTTGTGAACTCACCAGCAATATGCTGATTGTTTTAAAATCATGTTTTCTCAGATGCATAATGATACAGGGGTGGAGCTGGGAGCTCAATCTTTGGAGACCTATTGTAGAGTCTATGAGAGATAGACTCAACAGTGTGATACATAGCATATTATATATGTGTAATAGCATTATGTATATATGTGTGTGAAACTCAGTTAAAACTATTATTACATTAGGCTTGTGGCTAATGTAGTTGTAACATGGGTTTGTAATATAGAAACATATGTGTATTTTGTTATAAACAATGACTGTGAAACCTTGAAAGTCACACGGTACGCTTCCGCAACGACAAGGGTGTGACATTGGTCCTCCCTTTCCTCTCTTTAATATCAGTTTCAATTTTTGGCAAAGATCACCCCTCAAACTTTATATTACCTAGTTTTTAATTTTTATAAATTGGTATTATTTATTTAAACTCTATAAAACTAATATAACTAAATTAGTTATATTTTTATGATATTTTAAATTCTATATAATTAACCAAAGTTATTTGTAATATTTATTTAAAGTTTATGAAATTCACTTATATTAAAGTATATAAAATTTTATAAATATTTTAACTATTTAATAAAATATTTTGTGATTTATATTAAAATTTTATAATTAAAATATGTTTATTTGTTGAAGTTATGTATTTTCAAATAAGTTCTCAATATTATAAAGCTTATTATAAATATTTTAAAAATATGTTTTTTTTCTTTTATATTTTTAACTTGTGTAATTTTAAATAATTACGTACATATTTAATCATATACATACATATAATTGTTTATTAAAATTTTCAGAAATGTTAAATCAGTACTTTTTGTACGAGGTGATATACGCTGCGTAGAGGACTGTACGTGTTGTATGATGTAAAATCAGTGCCGGAAACGTAACCGGAACAGTGATCTACACAGTAGCTTGCACGGTAACTCACGTACAAACTATGTGTGTTACATAAATACTATTATCATTTTATGTTTGACACAAAACAATTTCACAATCATTGCAGAAACATAACTCAGAACTATGGTTCAACAGTCAGAAATTTATCTGACGACACAGAACCATCACGTGATTGTTAGTTAGGATATTATTACGTATAAACGTATGTGAGGTTTAACAGAATAAGATAACAACGGATGTTGTTACGTGAATGCTAAATGGACGGATTATTCGTATAGGTGATGATTTGTACGAATGTGTTTGAAAGTTTAATGTTCTGAATGATGTCCAATAATTAGAAAACCATATTGAAAAGTGTAGTTATCGTTGTATTCGTACGGGTGACGATTCGAACGAATACGCGCGACGACTGTACGATTCGATTTAAACAGGTAAACTAAATATTTTCAGAAATTTAAAATAAACGAAAGATATTTAATTAATTTACTAGGAATTACCATCTAAATGAAATTTATAAACTTTACTTTTAAAACCGAAATGTTTCGTTTCGAAAAACAAAAGGAACCGACGCTTCTACGCGAAACCGAGCGACACCGAACACACCAAATGTTTGAAAGCCTTTAATGAGGCATTAAATGCCTCATTTCTTCCCCACCTACCAGCTCACCATCACAAATTCATCACCCTCTCTCTTTACTTTCTCTCTCTAAGAACCACAAACCCTAGATCTCTCTATACTCAACCAAATCGAGCCATTTTGGTGTCAAAACGACCACAACAACACGTAGATCTTGAAAGTACTAACGATCTGAGGCAAGAACCATCCAAATCGAGGTAAAAATGAGTTCAAAGTCAGATTTCTAGGGTTTTCTAACCCCTTGTTCGAACCCCATTTAAAAACCGGTCCTAGCTACCTAAACCGTAGGGAAACACCATGAAAACACACTAGGATAAGGTAGGAACATGTGAGGTATCATGATTTGGTCCTAAAGCCCGACCATAGGGGGCTGCAACTGATGGAGTTCGAACGGCCGAATGGAGCTATCCTCGGCCTGGCCGAATGGCCATATGAGTTAGCCACCCTACCGAATGACCTTAGCCGAATGATCTCATTCGGTTGATGCCTCTTCTTTCGGCCAAAACCTCATTTGCATGGCAGTCCTTCTTCGGCCAAGTTGCTTCCATTCGCATGCCATGCCTATTCGGCTCATCACCTCACTCGTACCTAGCCTTCATTCGGCCGAACCCTTCACTCGCATAGCTAACCACATTTGGCCATCCTATTTGCATTATCTCTAATTCTGCCTAACATCTCCGTTCATATAATATCACATTCGGATGGTTTGATTGGGTGGGGAAATGGTACCAAAACCAAGGGATTAAATAGGTTTGGGTACGTAATAGCATGCATGGGTTTGGCTACGTGGCTTCATGCATGGATATGGTTACTTGATTGCATGCATGGGCTTGGATATATAAATGTCAACAAGGGAAAAATCATTAGGGTTTTTCTAAGATGATAAAGCGGTTTTTGTGAACATTCATAATAATAATCTCAAACTCAAAACCCTTCTAGGTTACTTTATCACCTAAACAAGAGTTTTGATAATCGAGTGGATTCAAATCTTGCATGTTGTCAACTAAACTAATTAGGGTTTCGAGGAACGACAACCGATGTTGTAAATCAATTATATTAGGAATTCTAAAGCCAACCTTATTCTAAACCATGTTAAACAACAAACATATGATGTCAAAACAATTGGATTTTATTTAAAAAAATTATGAATAATATGGTGAGAATTTATTAAGGATCAAGGCAATAGTCTAAGTATATAGGTGTTGATTTCACTATTAACACCTAACACTTAGAAATTTCATGCAAACATATAACTACATTAGATTGTTCACTTGAACTTTCTAGGATGGGTTATGAATGTAATTAACATAAACCTTACATAACTAGGGTTTAATACTGATTATTCACGAGATAAGGGTTTATAAACGAGTAATACATTTAGAATATCTTAAAAGACATAGAAACACACTAGTAACATAAGACACATAGTTGCACACTGAGACCAAAACCCTAGATACGTCTATTATAAATACTTATAGTATTCGAATTCTTTTAAAACAACTCAGGTACTGAAGATTCTTAAGCTACAATTTACGAGCGCGCATTATCTGTTGTGATTCAATTCTTAGCAACACAGGTGAGTTCATTGTCCCTTTTCTAAACATTTTTTTTTTGTTTTCAAACACGGGGCTGAGAAGTATGCGTAAACCTTTTTCTTTAAATATGTTTTACGTAAATGCTTTTACTTCTTGTATGTTTTATATACATAAATGTATCCTAGACTCCTGTCTAGGTAACTATATACAGGTTATTTAATGAATTAATAAATTACTCTTATGAGTAAGACCTAAATTCTAAAACAAACAACTATTCTATCGAAGCATTAATTCAAAGAATCTAAATTCAGTATGGGTTTAAGAAAACTAATGATCAAATCTAAAGAGTCTAAATAATGTGTTGTGTTCAAGAAAACTAAGGATCAAATTCAAAGAATCTAAACTCAGTGTTGTAGCCATGGAAGTCTAAGGATCAAAATCAAGGAAATCATATCCGTGTGTGAATCAAAGAACTAATGGAATCAATAACAAACAATTCAAGGTGGATGTCAGTTGTATGCAGATCGAGACCACGTGTTAACACACAGAAAGTCCCTGCATAAATAGTAGACTTTTATAGTCAAGCTATATGGGCATAAATCAAACGATCAAACGAATTCTAAAGAACAAATGCGATCAAAATCAAAGGATATCCTAAAGTCCCAACATGTACAGTAGACCTGAAGGTCAAGCTGATATGGGCACATCATGAAAGTCCCGACACATACGGGTACGCTCATTTGGGTCAAGCCTGATATGGGCCACGTGTGAGACGATACAAGCTGGACACCACCAACAATTAAGACTAATTGATTGAGTCAAATAAGGCCCAATCATCATGTCTTAGTTTTAATTAAATGATTAATTATTCATTTAATTGAACATTTAATAACATGCTTCTACAAATGCTATGGGTGATCATGAATGCATGAAGAACTCAAGAAATCAGAAGTATTTCAATTTGTGGAACTCCAAAAATCTAATATGACGATGGTATGAGATGAAATGCTTAATTATCATTAACAACAATATTTTAAGCAGTCCGGTATGTGGTGGGACGGTGGCTGGGTGGGCGGTAAGTTCGACCCTACATATGCCCTATATATAAGCATACTTGATTGGATAACATAGGTGGTTGTTGATGAGGTTAAGGTTGTCATTTCGGGGGATCAAGGTAAACAGATTTCAGGGTAATCAAATGTTGTGAATCAAAGGTATGGGATGAAATGCTTAATTATCACCAGGAACAATATATTATGTGGTTTGGTATGTGGTGGGACGATGGCTGTGCAGGCGTAAGTTCGACCCTACATATGCCCTATATATAACCATACTGAACTAGATGGTATATGTGGTTAATGGTGAGGTTAAGGTTGTCATCCGAACGGTTTATTCAAATTCATTTTTAAATAAAACTATATGAACTCACCAACCATGTGTTGACTTGATCTTTTTACATGACTTCTCAGGTGACGAACATGTCTGAGTTAGAAGTTATGCTTTTGGACTAGGATGCCAGATAGAGGACCTAGTATGTTGGACCTGCATATTTTTGAACATCATTTTACAGATTATTTTGTATATCTTGTGCAGATACAAGATAGAAGAATTATGATGTTGATAGTAGATTTGCATTGTTAAATTATGAACAAAACTGATGTAATTTAACTTTGTAATTCTATTTTAATTTAGCAGTTTCTCATTATATATCATGTGCATTGCAAACAATCTGATCAACACGATTATCATTCCCGATATCGCGCCCCGAGACTTTTCCGCCCGACGAGACACACGATCCGGCCCGCCGGCTCAGAGTGTGACATATGACATCCAATCATTGTCCAGAATGTCCGATCTGCATGTTGTTGTACATGGCGTAAAGTACTCTACGTGGCATATAGGTTGCTATACGTGACGTAGGGTACTGTACGACACGTATAAAGGGTGTGAAAAAATAGATTTGGGTGTAATATTAACACAACCCCATAAAGAAACTTGAAGCTTGTATTTTTGAATCAGCCATTACTCCTTAATCACTGTACGTATAATCATTCTTGTCTTAAATTTGAACGGCTAATTTTTAGATCACTCGTGGGTCACTGAAGTATCATTATGACAATAGCAATACCATCTGATAATATCCACCACCAAGTCATACTTTAAGAAAACCCCTTGTGAGATTCGAACCCAAGACCATTTGGTTCATGAGCTTTATCTCACTATCAAAATACCTCTTGGCTATAATGCCTTTGGTATCTTAGTTTCTCACAGTTGACTCAATCAAACGTTCTCATGGCGCTCACTCGCTACTCGAAGTTGATAGTTTACAAAATTGCTTCAATTTTATTTATATAACTGTGGTAACCCCCAAGTCCCCACAATACTTGACTAACCGAGAGGAACTGGTAAAGCGCGGCCGCAAGCAACCGGGCCAGTGACCTCTAAAGAAAATTGATCTAAATGGGGATTGAACTTGAGAACTCTAAGTCGTCTCTTCTTCACTCTAACCACTCACCACTTCCTTGAAGGTTGAAAAAGTGCTTGAATTATTGCTTCAATTTGATAGATTACAAAAGTGGTATATAGACTTCGAATTTGATAGTGTTCTTGTTCGTTAATTACTTAGTTAATAAATTATTGCTTGAATTAATCATTATGATTTAAGATATTATTTTCTTCAACATACTAAATACTTGTGCTCATTTTTCATGGACGGCCTAATCATACAAGCGTATTTACAACTGAAATACAATTGTAGAAGCCTATCTATGCACATGTTGAATGTCATCTTCTTCTTTTTTTTTTTTTTTTTTAATTATAAGGATCAAAATAATATCAAATCACAATATACTTGGTTTTTGAATGCTAAATTCGGTACTTGTATGTGGTTGCAATTACACACATGTTGTCACATTTAACTATAGTTTTGATAAGCACAAAGCCATAATCTTGCAGTTAATATCGGATCCAAGCAACATTTAAATCCTTGGACCCATCTAGCGTCTGTGTTCATTGATTGAAGTAGGGATGAGAACCACACGATACCTGTACTAAACAATATTGTTACCGAAAATGAGTGAAAGTGCAAATTAAATACAAACATCGATTTTGTCAGTTCGGCACTAGTACCATTGAAAATATCAAAAAAAATACTGAAACCAAAGGGAGCTGACACATAAAAGATGAAAACAAATACTGGTAATGTTACTGATAGTGTTCAGCCTGTTTTGTTCTGGTACAATCCAAATCGTAGTTCTTGTTTGAAGAACGTGTTACTTGATAAATCTTTCCCCTTTAACTAGGGGTTTAAACAAGCTGACCTGAGCTCGAGCTCGACTTATTTTGACTTTAAAATGCTTGACTTTGAGCTTGGTTTGTTAAAGTTTTATTTCTAAAGCTTGAGCTGGACTTGTACTAAAATTATAAAGGTTGAGTTCGGATCGGCTAGGCTCATTTATTATTAAATTATTAATTAATTTCTTTCTATTATTAATTTTAAGTATATTTATAACTATATTTTTTTATAAATAAAATAATATATTTGATTTAGTTAAATTTATCATAATTTAATATACACAAACAATTATCTATATAAATATACACTTATATTAATTAGATAAAAACCATATAAATAAGAAGCTCATTTAGGCTCGCGAATTTAATATGTGAATTTCGAGCTCGTTAACTAAATGAATCATATTTCAAGACTCAGACTCATTCAAGATTTTTACCGGTATGATGTTCAGATTTTCACATCAAAGGGAACTAACAAGTAACAAGAGAACAAATTTGGATAATGGGCCTAACGTACAACCATGAACATCTAACCTAACCAACACCCATACACTCATGTTAGAACTTGGAACCGAGGGTGGATCTAACACCTTTTATGAGAGTCGATCGACCCTTGTGAACTTTTTTATAATGTTTATATACGATCTGGTCTTAACAACTCCCAGGAAATTTTGACACTGATCCCTATGAAATTTTGATGATGCTGTTGAATCCTAATTTAAAACTATTTGGAAAGCAAAACTAATAAAATTAATACTCAAATAACGAAATATGTATTACTAGTGACTTAAAAAGATTGAATCTTTGACATAAATAGGAGCAGCAACTCTAATGGTTTTTTATTTACTTTAGTTTTTTCATTTTTTGTTAACCTAACCCTACCCGGTTCAAATCGGTCTAAAAAATGAAACATTTAACGACATAGAATCGCCCCAATAAATTTCCACCTCTCATTCAAAAAAATTATGGGTCTACCGCTTTAATATTCTTTTCTGTGCCTAGAGGTGTTAATCGGTTCGGTTAACGGTTTTTTGATTCTGTTTAGTCAGTTTTCAAATTTTTTTTGCCTACCAAAAACCAAAATCAAACCAAATTCGGGAAGTGGTTATCTGAACTAAATTCAACAAAATTCAATTTGGTTTTGTTTCGGTTAAAACCGAACAAACCTACTAAAACCAAATAAACCGGTTAAAACCAAATAAACTAATCCGAATATACCGAATTCAAGCGAATAAAACCGAATTTAATCGAATTAACTGTTACAATTTTTATTTACGGAATATTTCAAATCAAAATTTTAATTTTCATCAATTAAACTATTTTTGCATATTTTCTTAAATTCTACGAAGTAAAAACGATTTTATAGTCAGAAAAAATCAAATAAAAAATAAAAAACCTTCCTTCACATATTTAGATGTTTATATGAATAATTATTTTATGATTTTTTAAATCACAATATTTTCTGTCATATCATTTTCATTTTATTCTAATTTTGATTAATTAATTAAATTTAGATTTAAAAAAGTGTTTTGAAATATAATTAATTTTAGTCCTAATTTTTAACATATTATTAGTATTAAAGACAGGAGATATTTTATTTTATTCTCATTTTGATTTTCTCATTAAATGCCAAACTTCGTATAGTATGTGCCAAACATAATATGTTAACGATAAGTTTGAAGAAAGTTTATATTCACATTATGTTTTAAATGGATTTAAACTAAGATTTGTCAAACAACATGTTTCACTTAAAGGTATACATTCCAATCATGTTATTATGAAATATTGACCAAAATATTGGTTTATGCAAATTGTGTTATAAAACAGGAGATCATATTTGAATGTAATATTGGGAATCACACTTTTATCCTTATAATTGAATTGATAGCTTGACAAAATAATTTCAATTAAATTTCAAATACAATTTCCATATGTTATATGTTTTGTAATAACGATATATAAAGCCTATGATAGTCACTATCCAAGGTTGGTTTGATTTTGAGACAACTCTTTACACATGTTTAGTTGTATACTTGTATGTTGCATTAATTTAAAAGTAGATGCAAACAACACTATTAATCTTAGATAGTTGTGATAAACTTACCAATTAAATCTCAAATATTTTAAACAAAAAAGTATTTGAAGATTTATGAGTTTTAATTGCAACTTTTCATTTTTCATTATTATATATAATACATAATAATAAAATTTATTTAGAGATTTATAAATTATATTTTTTTTATTATTAAGTGTAATACATGAACTTTTTAACATAGTACAGACCATTTATGTTCATTTTCGTATGCCTCAGCCTCATCATATAAATGCAATAACATATGACAATATGTCATGCATTAGTTGAGACAGCATATGTTAACAAAAAGAGTGTCAATATATTATAATAAAAAAATATTTAAGAATGACATATGTAACTTTTTTTTTTCGAACGGCGACTTTCTAAATTTTTGGAAGGTATCACACCCCTTCCAACGGAGAGGCTCACACCCAACTCTGGTCAATGTGTTGTCTTAATCGGGCCGAGTAGGCATCAAAGTTTGGCTTGGCGTTCGACCAGGGAAAACCCCACAGGACCGACCCACTATTGGGTTTGCAGCTCACAACCTTGGTCCATGGTAAAACCAGTTTAGGCCCAGATTCCTTCATTGCCATGCTACACTTCAAACCGTCACCTAGCAGATTTGAATTCAAAACCTCCACTTTGGAAGTCCTCAGCTCTAACCACGTGAGCTAAGTTGAAGTACTACATATGTTACTTTGTAGTGTTTTCTAATTTTTGTTTTTTTCTGTCTCTCTTATATTAATTGAGAACATGCACGTCAATGTATGTTTTTTTTTCTTATATTCTAACTAGCTATCTCTTATTAATTAATAATAATAGTGATATTAAAACATATATTTTTAATATTTAAATAAATCTAATTATATATCATTATAAAATTTTCTAACTAAATAGTTAAAGAATAATTATCTAAATTTTTATTTATTCAATCTGTGTAGATACATGTTTTTCTAAGTTAGTTTATTATGATAAAAAAAAATAGCTGAGAAGAACACGTGTCATTATGTGGTGTTTATTCAACTTTATTTTTTCCATCTTTCTCATATAAATGAGTAAATACATGTTAATTATTATCTTCTTGTCATCTTAATTTTTCTCATTTTTCTCTATTCTTAAATAATAATGATATTAAAAGAATATATTTTTAATAATTTAAATAAATTTAATTAAAATAACTATTAAATCTTTTTAGCTAAATAATTATAAGTCATTATTTATTTTTTATTTATTCAATAATGTAAATAAACAAGTTTTTAAAGCTGGTATGAGATATATATGAAGGCAAAAATATATAAAGATGGAAAACGGTCATTAATCTTTTTTTTAACGGCAAAATCTATTATATTTATAAACTAGCTCAAATTAAATTACACCATGATAATAGTTAATTTTTTTCTCATCAAAAGGCCTGGTGACAAGGTAGTTTCTCATTTATGTGCATATATTGAGTATTGAACGTGTATTTATTTATTTTTGGTTTTTGATTTTCTATAGATTAAAAGAATATCAAAACACAATATACATGGTTATCGAAGGGTTGGATCAGATTTCTTACATTTTCATCCATTTTATATACTTTATTTGAAAAACAGAATGACGTCCATTCTTCTTCAGGCTTCTTATTCCACAACAATGAAAGCAATTTTTCACTCTTTCATATACTAGGGGATTTCACTTGAAAAAGAAAATGTTTCATACTAATGGATTTGGGTCTATGACCATGGGTTTCCAATGCACAGATCTTGTGTTCTAGAAATGTCTGCAATCGAGTAAATAGCTCTACGAACGAATGGATTGGATCGGCTTGGAAAATGGAAAGATTTGTACAAGTTACACATTTCATCACCACTTTGTGGAAAAGTCTTAGATATGAATATGTTAGATGCATGTGACTCGATTGCTCAAATAGTATCTGTCCCCCAAAAAAGCATGTTTTTATTTGAATCGTCATTTTTTTGTTACTTTACTCTTTTGACTCAAGAAAAGGGTGTAAAAAATCATTTTCTTGTGTCGAAAATGATAATAATTCTTTATACTGTCCGCCAGTATCTTCTTTTGAGAGGACAAATCAATCAACTCGGCTCCTCTTGTCAAAATACTGAAAGCGAGAACACTACTAGAAAACACGACCGTCTCCAACGTAGATTTTGGTCGGAAATTCGTCGGAAAACAGTATTACCGACAAAATATCTTAGTCGGAAAAAACATGGTTGGAAAAGTATTTCCAACGAATTTCTGCGGAAATTTTGCGACAACTTTCCGACAACAACATTTCCGACGAACTTCCGAGAACTTTTCAGACAGATAATTTCAGAGTAAGTTTTTTTTGTCAATTTCAACTTGTTTCCGACAAAACATATTTTTTAAATTTTTATTTTCCGAGAAATTTCCGACCATCAGCTTTATTTTTTATTCATTTTTTGCTGTATTTCCGACAAACTTCCAACAAACATTTTCTACTTCTTTTTTTCCCAAATTGTAAGAACTTACACTAAATGTAGACACAAAATTTTTAGAACTTGCGCTAAATATATACACAACGAGCAAATACGATAGACTTCTCACCATATTATTGTCTCTAAAACAAACACTCCTCTAAAGCATACTTCCAAATAAGGGTGTCAAAATATCCAAACCTGACTAACCCAAACTGCACTCGAACCTGCGAAAAGACCGATCCTTGTTTACCAACCACACATTGTCTACACGTAAATGCGTGAGAGAAATATTAGATTACATAGAATTGAAGAATGAGATGGGTTCATTAACAATTCAGTGATAAAAAATGGCAAAAAAGAAAGCATTCACTCCTCTTTTATATCTTGCATCTATAGTATATTTGTCCAGACGGATTTCTCTCTTATTTCAAAAAACTCAGGAATCGTGGGTTGCTTAATAGGGTCAGGTTATTCGAATAAGCTTTATAATTCGCTATTTAGCACTTGTCACAAAAACACACTATTTACAAATTACAATACAAAATATAAAATAAAAGTTAAATAGAATTATAAACATAGATCATAACATTAAAAAGAATCAAGTAGTTACTTAAACTAGTATAAGATTACAAATTGATATACTACTTAGTTTTGAAATCAATGACATTTTTATAAATAGTAATGTTTAAATGTGCTATTTTAAAGAAAAACTTCTTTTCTAGAGCGAAATTACCAGAAGCCATTTCCAACAAAATGTGGAAATAATCTCATGATTAACTTTTTAAACATCATATTTGATTTTTTTTTTGTTGGAAACTAACTTTAACTCTTGTAAAAGCACCAGAAGGAACACTTTATAAATAAGAAATATTTTATTTCCAAAAAATCAAAGTTATATAGACAAAAATTTACGTTAAAAATGAATTTTTATAAAAAATATAATAAACTATAAACCGGTGTTTAAAACAACAAGATTTTTATAAACCGACGACGCTTTTTTAATTTATTTAAAAACCAAAGTAAAAAAATGATTAAGAAAATTACACTTTTTAAATTTTTATTATTAACTATTTAATATTTTGTATTAAACTCGTGCAATATACGGGGTAATACTCTCTACTCAATAATAAAACACAATTTCTGCAAAAGTTGGATTATACTCAACTTACAAACATCAATTTCATAAAAAAGAAGCTTATCATGACCCAAATCTTATCTTATCTTACTATACTAATAAACAAAGATATTTTTTGTCACTTGTCATATTCTTATACCACAATTGCCACATGTCAACTTTTTATCAAATTCATTTAATTCTTTTCTATTAAATAATTATATTTTCTTTCCTATTAAATAATCATAATACTAATAAATAATAATATTATTTATCTTTTAATTAGAAAACACATATAAGAAAGTTTATAAAATGTAAAAAAAAATTAATATTAATTTTTTATAAATAAGAAAAAATTTTATTTCCATAAAATCAAAGTTATATAGACTAAAATTTACTTTAAAAATGAAATTTTATAAGAAATATAACAAACTATAAACTGGTGTTTAAAACAATAAGATTTTTATAACCCGATGACGCTTTTTTAATTTATTTAAAAACCAAAGTAAAAAAATGATTAAGAAAATTACATTTTTTAAATTGTTAAATTTATAACTAACTATTTAATATTTTATATTAAACCCGTGCAATACACGAGGTAATACCCTACTCAATAATAAAACACAATTTCTGCAAAAGTTGGATTATACTCAGCTTACAAACATCAATTACATAAAAAAGAAGCTTATCATGACCCAAATCTTACTATACTAATAAACAAAAGTGTTTTTTTGCCATTTGTCATGTTCTTATACCACAATTGCCACATGTCAACTTTTTATCAAATTTATTTAATTCTTTCCTATTAAATAATTATATATTCTTTCCTATTAAATAATCATAATACTAATAACTAATAATATTATTTATCTTTTAATTAGAAAACACATACAAGAAAGTTTATAAAATGTAAATAAAATTAATATTAATTTTATATAAATAAGAAATATTTTATTTCCAAAAAATCAAAGTTATATAGACAAAAGTTTACTTTAAAAATGAATTTTTGTAAGAAATATAATAAACTATAAACCGGTGTTTAAAACAATAAGATTTTTATAAACCAATGACGCTTTTTTAATTTATTTAAAAACCAAAGTAAAAAAAATATTAAGAAAATTACACTTTTTAAATTTTTAAATTTTTATTACTAACTATTTAATATTTTATATTAAACCCGTGCAATACACGAGGTAATACTCTACTTAATCATAAAACACAATTTCTGCAAAAGTTGGATTATACTCGGCTTGCAAACATCATTTCATAAAAAAGAAGCTTATCAAGACCCAAATCTTACTATACTAATAAACAACGATGTTTTTTGCCACTTGTCATGTTCTTATACCACAATTACCACATGTCAACTTTTTATCAAATTCATTTAATTCTTTCCTGTTAAATAATTATATTTTCTTTCCAATTAAATAATCATAATACTAATAACTAATAATATTATTTATCTTTTAATTAGAAAACACATATAAGAAAGTTTATAAAATGTAAAAAAAATTAATATTAATTTTTTATAAATAAGAAATATTTTATTTCCAAAAAATAAAAGTTATATAGACAAAAATTTACTTTAAAAATGAATTTTTATAAGAAATATAACAAACTATAAACTGGTGTTTAAAACAATAAGATTTTTATAAACCGATGACGCTTTTTTAATTTATTTAAAAACCAAAGTAAAAAATATTAAGAAAATTACACTTTTTAAATTTTTATTACTAACTATTTAATATTTTATATTAAATCCGTGCAATACACGGGGTAAAACTCTAATGAATAATAAAACACAGTTTCTGCAAAAATTGGATTATACTCAGCTTACAAACATCAATTTCATAAAAAAGAAGCTTATCATG
Source organism: Mikania micrantha (assembly GCA_009363875.1). Classification (NCBI taxonomy): domain Eukaryota; kingdom Viridiplantae; phylum Streptophyta; class Magnoliopsida; order Asterales; family Asteraceae; genus Mikania; species Mikania micrantha. The sequence continues at coordinate 50,059,859 of CM018695.1, read as the reverse complement.
ACCCAAATTTTATATAAATCAAAATGCAGCAATGAGCCATACATTTTTGGAATTCCTTTTTTTATCCGTTGTAGACATTTGAGTCTCATAAATCAAAATGCAGCAATGAGCCATTAAGAGCTATTTATGCATCTGCATTTCATCCTCCTTATAAACTATCATATTCGAAAATTTGCCAACATCAATGACGTAAATAAGCGTTTTTGAAGCCCATATTATAATTGAAAATTCAAACACAAATAACATATAAAATCAACAATTCTTACCTTTCAATGACAGGGAAATCGATAGAGGGGCAGTGTTGGTGATGACGTCGATTTGCAGAATGATGGAGGGGTTGAGGTGGTGTTTTGCGTGGACTGTAGATCGATTTAGGGCTTGCGTGAAGCTGTGCAACGATGGCCTGAAGTATGGAGATTGAAGGAAGGCTGTGGTGGTTACGGATTGTTGTGCGAGAGAGAGTGTAAATAGTTAGGGTTTACCAATTATTCTCAGCAGAGAAGGTATCTTATGGCTTCAATATTGGAAAGGTCACGGGTTCAAGTTCTGGTATGAACAGAATATGGGTTCCATGCTAGGCTAGGGGTTTTCTCTCACCAATAGTGGGTTTCCTCCTATAAGGTGTGTATATGATCGGATGGGTCTATGACCCGTCAGTGATCCAAATTGTCTTTCAAAACAAAAAATAGTTAGGGTTTATTTCTTTTAGGGAATAAAAGGAAATTTTTAAGGGTTTATTTTCTTTTAAGAAGAAAGCTCTTATTATACGTATTTTTTTTCAAAAGATGCCATACGCTAAAAACAAAAAATAATAAATTATTATAAAGAATAATAAACTATTTTAACAACTTTCCAACCAATTATTCATTTTGGTCGGAAAAATGTCGGAAACTTCCGACCATTTTCCTACTTAAACTTTTCATTTTTTGTTTTTCTGGTTTTAGACTTTTTTTCGCTTCTTTTTTTTTAAATTTATTGTACATCCTAAAAAACTTAGTTTTAATAAATCATGTGTGTTATACACATCCATATATTTACGTGTACGTACATTTTTATAACTCAAGAAAGTTTTTTCGGTGTACAAGTATATGACGTGTTTGTTTGTTTACACAACCGAGACACAAACATATAATTTGTTAAATGATATTGTTTGTAACTAATGTTTTTGTAATAATCAAGGTGTAAAAAGGATGACGTGAGAAAATGATGTTAAAAACGAGAGGAAAAAAAGAATCATGTGGTAGGAAAATAGTCGGAAAATTCCGACAACTTTCCGACGAATTATTCATTTTGGTCGGAAAAAGGTCGGAAACTTCTGACCATTTTCCTGCCTAAACAACTCATTTTTTGTTTTTCAAGTCTTTGACTTTGTTTTTTTATTCACTTTATCTTTTTTAAACATTCATTATGCATCTGAAAAAGTTAGTGTTAACAAATTATCTGTGTTATATACTTTCACATATTTACGTGTACGTACACTGTTGAACAAAACCAATTTTTTAAGTGTACAAGTATATATGTATTTGTTTGTTTACACAACCGGGACACAAACATATAATTTGATAAATTATATTGTTTTTAACTTATTTTTTCTTATATAATCAAGGCGTAAAAAAGATGATGCGTGAAAACGATGTTAATGGCCTGAAAAATAAAAAAGGGAAACATGTGGTCAGATAAATGTTGGAAAGTTCCGACCATTTTCCTACAACTATTCATTTTTTTGTTAATCAATCTTTACACAATGTCTTTTTTTGCTTCATTTAATCTAAACACTCATTATACATCATAAAAACAAACTTTCGTATTTATCTTTTATGTTTTGAGTAAATTAGAATCGAAAAAAATATTTTTATTTGTGACACCCGGCAATTTCATATAAATTGCAATGCTTACAAACTATTTAAACACATTTATGTTTCTTGCATTGCACTTAATTAGGAGTAATTAAGTGAGTAAAACACAAACATTTGCGAAACGATAGTTCAGGTAATTATTCGATCGTACATTACAAATTGATTAAGGTTAATCAAGTATGTCAAACAATTCACAAAGTCGAGCACAAACAATCATGAATCGAACACGAGATAAACCGAATAAATGAAATTGGAATTCTGAGAATCGAACCCTTCACGGTATGCCAGGACCAATAAAATTTTGCTTGGTGATACGCGACGAAGCTCGGGACCGGGCTCGACTAATTTGTCTGCCGCGGTACGCTTGGAAGCTCGGAGCTATCCTTTGTGGTATGCGACGAGGCCCAGACCACACCAACTCTATAAATACAACCCTTTATTCCCTACAATTCATCCTTTTACTCAAACCCGAATTCTCTACTATTCTACTCGACCAAGAACTCTGGCAAACACTTCTCGAACCCCTGTTAACACATTATTGGCAACTTTTTGCATTTGGTGGTGTCCTTGGAACATTAGAGCTTCTAGAAGGTGTTAGAAGCAATCAAGGAGCTAGAAGCACCATCAACAACCCTATAACTTCTGTTCCAGTCAAGTTGTGACCATCAACCCACTTGTGAGGTAGTTTTAATGACTCATTACACCCAAAAACACACATGCACGCATGTATACACACATGCAACTTCAAATAAAACACATGCACGAATTTGTTGTGACTTGTAGTTGATTCTTGATGAGTTTTGACTGATTTGAAGTATAGAAATGAGCTACATTGAGTTTTGGTTGCATATTGTGAAGTTTGGTGATAGTTACTACATAAGGAAACTTTCGAGTGCAAGATTAATGATTTTTTATGATCTAGACATTCTAGATGGATTTAAATGGTGGCTTATACCTACTAGTATGTATGTTAACATGCTTGACAAGTTAGTTTTGAGAAAACATAAACTATTTTCATATAATACCATAAATTGTAACTTTGTGAACTTGAAGTAATAGTACAAGTCGATTTGGCATGATTTCATGATATGTTGGTGATGGAATATGTTTAGGAAAGTCATAGAAACATATTTGGTATATTGGGTTTGTGGAAAACAGATTTTAAACAAGTACTTTCCAAATAAGGAAACTTTATTTTAGAAAAAATACTAAATGCCATGATAGGATGACTTGCAATATTTGTATGCATGTTTAATGTGTTCTTGGAACATGCTAGAAATATTAACTTGATGAAATTGGGTTTCATGGTTAAACTTTCCAAAAATAGAAACTTTCCAAAAATGGAAACTTTTGTAATTATTATACGTGACTTACATGAACGATTAATATGATTAGAATTATAGGATGTATGATAATGTGCTACTTACATGGTATGATCAATATGACACACAAACAAACTATAACGCAATAAACGTGTCACCAACAGTTCATCAAGTCAACATAAGTCAACACAAACCATCTGTTGTGCATACAGACATTTGGAGTTGTATGGGATACAACGAAACACCAAAACCAAAACCAACACAAACACATACTCATAGACCAATAAGATTATAGGTGACAACTAGCAGTGCTAGCATACATTTGTTGAAAACAACTTATTTATTTGGTTTTGATGTGTAATGATTTAACACCTAAAACGCTTCAGCACTAATATTTTGTATTTGTTGAAAACATTTTTACTAAAGTTTCCGCAAATCTAACTTACTAAACTATTTTATCCAAGTTGATGGATGTACGTATATAAACAGGCATGTAGGTCTCACAAGTGTGACCGGAGACTGCGATCCTGCCCAATCGAACAACCAATCTCAGTCGCACCCTCGATGGTCGGAAATTTGAGGGTGTGACAGATTGGTATCAGAGCTCTCGGTTACTATGAAATAGGTTTGCATTAGTGAACTTCGTCTATAACCATTAGTCTTTACACACCACACACTGTTTAGTGTTACCACTTGCATTAATGATCATACACACATACTTATTACGTGCATTATAGATACAACGTCATCATCACCACCCATGCTCGCAGATGATGAGGAGGAGCCGTTAGTTCCTGCAATACCAGCATCACCCCTACTAGTGGTCATCGATTTGTTGAGTCACTGAACTAGCACCACCTTTTAAGGGGAGTGAGTCAGACGATCCTGAGGAGGATTCTTATGTGGATCATGAGGAGGATTTTGATGAGGATCCTGAGGAGTATTCTGACGAGGATCATGAGGAGGATCCCGACAAGAACCCTGACAAGGATACTGTGGAGGAGTCTCCTGATCATACATAACACACACTTTATATCCCTGAGCCTAAGAGGCAGCGACTCGAGTAAGACGTTATCGCATGATTGGCTCGGGACATGGTCGTGGCGAACGAAAAGATTGAGTATCTAACACATGAGTTGAGGGTTACGGATACCGCTCATGCAGAGCTGCATCGATTAGTTTAACAGGATGGGGATGGATATGGCTCACATGGCCACACGACACCAGGAAGCAGAGAAGCGAGCCACGATTGCTAAGGCAAGGCTTGAAGAACTGGAGGGTATGGTCATAGTTCTAGACCCAAAGGAGCCACACGCAGAGGATGAGGAACCATCAGAGGATGCTAATTCTGACTCCACCGTCGACGATGCTTTTGACTTTTCTTAGCATAGACCTAGAAGGGACAGGTTGTGTCCATACGACTGAAAATTTTGGATTTGATGTTTTTATGTCAAATGAATTGTAACATGTGCAACTTATTTTATATCAAAACTTATTGTCTATTATTGGATGTTGTGACAATGCATACAAAAACATGTTTCCTTACTACACTCAAATAATCATTTCATATTAGACCTTTGTATCATGCTAACAATTGTTTCCCCTATGAAGATCATGGCTGGAAGACGCGCGGGACGTCGTAATGCAGGAGGACGTAGTAACATCAATATGAGTTCAGCCGAACTTAACACACTCATCAATGACCGAGTAGCAAAGGCGATTGCTGCTCACAAGGCAGCTTGAAACCAAAATCAACTGAGTCAAGGAGGTGAATTATTCTCTTCTGGTTCCACGTGGCATGATAACCACTCATTCTAATCATAAACTCGCATACCCAATCTTGAACAAAATTCCTTTTCTCTTCATATTTTAGGAGAAATCCTAATCTATCCCGTTGCACGTTCAAAGCTTTCTTGGATTGCAAACCTAATTTTTTTCAATGGCACTAAAGGTGTCGTTGGACTGCAGCATTGGATGCAGAAGGCAGAGTCAGCCTTCGCCATGAGCAATTGCAAAGAAGCTGGCATGGTGAAATACGCAGCCGGCACTCTTGAGGGAGCAGGACTTACTTGGTAGAATGCCAACGTTCAGACCCTAGGCCTGGAAGCACCAAATGCTCTACCCTTGGATGAATTCAAGCGGATGATGAATCGCGAATACTGCCCTCGTGGCGAAGTTTAGAAGCTGGAAACAGAATTCTAGAACCATAAGATGATCGGTTCCGAGATTAAGGCATACAATGCTTGATATTATGAATTAGCACACATGTGCCCGAAAATGGTGAGCCTTGGGTACAAACACATTGAAAAGTATACTGAGGGATTGGCCCCTCAAATTCAGGGTATGGTACTATCTCCTAACCCCATCACCCTACAACAAGCTGTTCGCTTAGCTCATAAGCTTACTAACTTGGCAGTCACGCAACGACTCTTACCTTCACGTGGTTCCATGACTCAGAGTATCGACAAAAAGCGCAAAAGGGATAATACCCTAAGCAAAGCTTCCACTCTCCAACCACCACCACAGTAGCGTAAGTTTGGATCAGCCCAATCTTACCCTGCACCCACACTAAGCACCCAAAACTACGGAGCCTATGTATGAAACAACCAAAATGCAACAACTGCAACTTCCACCACCCACTGGGTCAATGCGGCATTTTTCGATGCCAACGGAGCAGTAAGGTGGGACATGCAGCGAAAGACTGCAGAGGCAAGCTTCAGGCTAAACCTCCACAACCACAACAACAATAAGAAGCACCAAGGGGCTTCTTCGAGTGTGGAAAACCTTGACATTTCAAGAAGGATTGTCCACACCTGAAAAACAAAAACCATAACAACAACGGAACCAACAATGGTCCGAAAGGATGAGCCTTCGTGATCGGGGAAAAAGAAGCAAGGAAAGAAACCAACCTCGTACAGGCACGTATCTCCTAACCAATCATTATGCTTCTACACAGTTTGATACTGGGGCAAAAAAAGAGTTTCATCACCGTTGATTTTAGTGAGATACTTGATATAACACCAACACCATTAGAGGTTAACTACATTGAAGATATAGATGATGGCAAATTTATTGTAACCAAACACATCCTAAAAGGATGCATTATAGAGCTAGCAAACCACAAGTTTAAAATTGATCTCATGCGAGTCACGCTCGACATTTTTGATGTTGTAGTAGGTATGGATTGGTTGTCTGAAAACCAAGCTGAGATAGTTTCATAGGATAAGGTTGTGCATATACCCCTCCCTAGAGGGGAAATCTTATTAATTCAAGGCGAAAGGAACAACACACCTTTAAACATCATTTCATGCATGAAAACCCATAAATGCCTACGAAAAGGGTACACTGCCATATTGGCACTTATCACCGAAACACCCAAAGAAGAGAAGAAATTGGAGGAGATATCAGTTGTGTGCGACTTTACCAACGTTTTACCCGAGGAGCTACCAGGATTTCCATCGCCACGACAAGTAGAATTCCGCACAAACCTCTCACCGAGAGCAGCACATATAGCACGAGCACCCTACCAACTTGCACCATCAAATGCAAGAACTGTCCAACCAACTACAGGAGTTGTTGGACAAGGGTTTTATCAGACCGAGCTTCTCACCTTGCGGAACTCCTGTCTTGTTTGTCAAGAAAAAGGATGGCACATTTTGCATGTGCATCGACTACCGTGAGTTGAATAAAGTGACGGTCAAGAACCGTTACCCCTACCTCGTATTGATGATCTATTCGATCAACTGCAAGGATTGATTTACTACTCCAAGATCGATAAGCGATATGGGTATCACTAGTTGAGAATCCAAGAGGAAGACATTCCTAAATCGGCTTTCTATACTCGATATGGCCATTACGAGTTCTTGGTCATGCTATTCGTTCTCACCAATGCGCCTGTGGTATTCATGGATCTCATAAACCGAGTGTGCAAACCCTATCTCGACAAGTTTATCATTGTTTTCATTGATGACATCCTTATCTACTCAAAACTCAAGAAGAACACAAACAGCACCTACAAATAGCTCTCAAACTCTTGCAACAAGAGAAATTGTACGCTAAACTCTCCAAATGCGACTTCTGAATCCGAGAAGACCAATTTTGGGGCATGTGGTTAACGAGAAAGGAATATATGTGGATAAATCCAAGATAAAGGCCATCAAGAACAAGGAAGCACCAAATACCCCAAATGAGGTGTGGCAATTCCTAGGCTTGGCAAGCTATTATCGACGTTTCATAGAGGGATTTTGAAAAATTACTCAACCAATCACAGCCTTGACTCACAAGGACACTGGAGTGATAAACAAGAAGTTGTGTTCCAGCTTCTCAAGCAAAACCTTTGTAGTGCTCCTATTTTATCCCTTCCTGAGGGAAGAGACGATTTTGTGGTATACTGTGATGTCTTGATACAGGGACCTAGGATCCGTGGTGTTTGAACTCAAATTCTGGAGACACTACTTGTATGGTACAAAGTGTTACCATATACACCGATCATAAAAGGCTCCAACATATATTCGAGCAGAAGAAGCTGAACATGCGACAACGTCGCTGGCTCGAACTCTTGACTGACTATGAATGTACTATCAAGTACCACTCGGGGAAGGCCAACGTAGTGGTCCATGCGCTAAGCTGAAAGAACACCTCAAAAGCCAAAAGGGTACGAGATTTACAACTCACAATCCACCCGAACCTCCCTGAGCAAAAACATGATGCTCTAATCGAAACACTAAATGAGGAAAACCTAGTGGCCGAATACTTGAGAGGAATGGAGAAAGAACTTGAGGTTCCACATCACGTGAGCTTAAGAGACCTTATGACGGATGAGGCCCATAAGTCTCCATATTCCATTCATCCTGGATCATATAAGATGTATCATGATCTTAAGGTACTTTATTGGTGGCCAAACATGGAGGCCAACATTGCCACTTACGTAAGTAAATGTTTGACTTGTGCCAAAGTCAAAATTAAGTACCAAAAACCATCTACATTACTACAACAGCCGGAGATTCCTATGTGGAAACTGGAACAGATCTCCATGGATTTTATTACCAAGTTACCTAGTACTACTAGTGGATTTGACACCATCTGGGTAATTGTTGATCGGTTAACCAAATCGGCACATTTCCTTGCGATCAAGGAAAATGATAAAATGGAGAACCTAGCACGAATCTATGTTAAGGAAGTGGTCTCGCGACATGGAGTGCCTGTCTCCATCATCTCTGATCGAGACACTCGATGTACTTCAAACTTCTCGAGATCCTTACAAAAATCGATTGGTAGACGGTTGGATATGAGTACATCATACCACCCACAAACTGATGGCCAGGGCGAACGTACCTTTCAAACTCTCGAATACATGCTATGATCTTGCATAGTAGACTTCGACAACAGCTGGCAAACTCGCCTACCATAGGTTGAGTTTTCCTACAACAACTGCTACCACACAAACTGTTAGATATTGGATGTCCGATTAACGATAAGTTCAACGCTACTATAATAGGTATGATCCAAAGAGTTACACTTTGGAAGGCAACGAATTAATGTTTAATTGTTAAACATCACATACGATCACAAACAATCGGTTTTAAGGATTTGGTGATTTTATTATTTGTGAAATAATAAATCGGTGGGAATTGATTATAGAGATAATTAATTCGAATAAACGAATAAAGTTTTGAACTTTATATGAGGGTTGATTATTAATTAATTTTTAATTAATAATAGATGGATTAATTAAATAAGTTATGTTTAATTAGTTAAACATTAACTATTTAATTAAAGTTAACTGATTAATTGTTAATTAGTTAAAAGAGGATTATAGTAATTAAAATGTTAAATTACTATAGGGTTTAATTATTAACATTTAAAAGGGTTTTAAGTGTAAATAATAATTTGAATAAATAAATGGTTTAACCTACACTTTTAGTGGATCTAACTTTGATTTTTTTCCATAACCCTAATTCTCTCTCACCTCTCCTTTGTGGTTGCCATCACACACCACCACCCTAGTGGGGGTTTACGGCTGCAAGACAACCGCCATCACATAGTGGGCTGGCCTTGGGGCTGATTTGAGGGCATTGTCGAGGGACACGGGCCGCAAGGAGGAGCACGGCTGGGATTTAGTCGGCCGCACAGGGCCACAGTATACCACCGCAGGGCCATGTCCGGAGCCTCACACAGGCCGCTCACGAGCCGCATCCGGGCACACCAGGCCGTTGTCTGGGCCGCACACCAGGCCACATCTGGGCGGAGTCGGGTCTGGACCAAGGTTGTCCCGTCTGAGCCGAGCCGAGCCAAAATCTGTTTTGGTCCAATCCGGTGATTCGTAGGACGAGATCCGGACTCGGGTGATCGTAGTGAGTCAACTAGCGAGACCGTTGCCGATCCATCGTGTGGATTTGGAACCGCTTCGTAAAGGTCGATTTCTAAAACCCCTATGGTTGTGTTATTTAATTTAATTGTTGTTTAAACGATTTGTAACTGGATCCTGATTTGGGAATTGTTTCGATTACGAATCGAAAGGTTATAAAGTTTAAATGCTTCTGCTGTGTCAGATCTGATCTGATAGTTTAATCCGGTTTTATGAAAACTGATTTTGTCAATTAATGTGATTAATTGAAACTGATTAAATTGAAAAGTAACCTAGAATTCCCAACAGTGGCAACAGAGAGGCTTTTACATATGTTTAAATGCAATTAATAAATCGATCTTTGTTTGTTTTTGTTTTGTCAAAACTTTTGTTTGACAAAAAGATCGAAACTGTGAATGTGATGATTGTGATTGTGATTATGATTATGAATCATCTTTTGTTTTGTTTGATTGGTTGGTTTATTTGAAATCTTGTATTTCTACGGGTATTTGGACCCGATGTAATAGAATTGGTTTCAATTTTTTGTAATGTAATTTGTATTTTACAAATGTAATCAAGCAATGGAAACAAGACGGAAGATAGAGACAATCGGGGAGATCGAAGATGGAGATCTTGGATCAAGTGGGAGACAACATTCAAGACGTTGAATTGTAAACCCTAGTATCGTTCGGTTTGTGTTTGATGACTCGAACTAAACCGAACAAATGAGAATTTGGCTCGTTTCATAATCACATTTTGTTTTTTGTGGTTGTTTAATATTTAGGAAATATAAAACTAGTAAAAACAAAATTTTTCACAATCATTGCAAAACGATAAGTAATACAAAAGGATTTTTGTAGTTACTTTAAAAGGGGTTTTTAAAATAAAAGTGTTTTATTTTAATAAATCAAGTTTATAAAATAAAAGGTTTATTTTATAAAATTAGAACTTGTTAGTTTAAAATGATTCGCGATAATTACCGACTTACTTTAAATAAGGTATTTAAAACTAATCGAGTCGAGAGTTGAAAGGAGTTTCAAAATATCGCAAATCAAGAACAAATATGATTTTGTTAATATGAAATTGTACGATTTGTGTCATGCTTCAAAACGTTCAATAGTTTTAAACTAAAACAATAAAATCAATATGATTGATTAGACTAACAAATTCGTGATTATGATCAATTTAGTTTTAATAAGGTATTAAAACAAATTAGGTCAAAATTGAAATAGGATTTCAATTAGATAGCGAATAAATAAAGTAGAGATTTTATAAAATGCACAACTATCCTCATTTAAAATTAGTTGTCCATAATGTTTTTGAAACATAAAAACGATTAATTAAAGTAATTAAATGACTCATTGGTCAAGATGTTTATTTTCTAAATATGTAAACCTAGAGTTAGTGCTTACCCTGTTATAGGTTTATATATGTTAGAAAAGGATAAACATTTTGATTTAAATGCCACCTTAGATTTAAGACACTTTATCAATTTGACCGAACATCTAGTGTTAGTGCTTACCCTGCACTAGGTCTATGGTTTTATTGAAAAGGAATGATCGCGATTCCTAATACACTTAGGCCGGTCATTGAGTCGAAAATCGTAAGGCTTATACTTGAAGAGTCAAGTTGGCATAGTTGAAGTAAATGTACAAAGTTAGAAATGAGTGTTCTAAGACTATCCACAGTGGTCACCCTACTAAAAATCCCTCCCCACCGAAATTTCCTGCCACGTCATCACCCCACTGAAAACCTTAAAACCCCACAGTGGTCACCCCACCGAAAAACTTCCCCATTTGTGAGAGATGAGAGAATCATTCCCGCCGGTTGTGTGAGAGGGATAGAGCGGGGAGCGGTACCCGCTGAACCCACAAATTCGTTCCCACCGGGGGAGGGGGGGCGGTGTTCCCGCCGGTGCCCGCCATCCCGCAGGGCCAGCGGCCTTACCACTGCGCTTAGACTAACAAACCACAAAACTTGAGGATTATGATTATCATAATTGGTTATCGTAACCCTCCTGTATTATTGTGAACAGTAAATAGAGAGCTTACCCAATTCACTGTTCATTAAATAAACAGGATCTCACAATTCTAAATTAATTTTGTTAATGATTCATAATTAATTTGGGATTATATAAAGCATGAAATACTAAAACCTTTCTTTTGAATTTTTATAGATGTCTTTCATTGATGCTACAAAACCTCATAGGATAAATCTATTTCGAAATCAGTTCAATGGGAGTAATTTTTCTACTTGGATGCATCCCCATAGAGATGTCCTTAGAAAAGAAGGAATATTGTATGCTTTGGATAACCCTATTACTCCCGAGCCACCTATAGGCTGCACCACATCTGAAAGGATGAAGCACATTGGACACGAATGTGAGATAAAATATCTCATATTAACTTCAGTGTCTCCTGAATTTGTGGACCGGCTTATGTATCTCTCCAGTCATGAGATGATTGAGGAGATCAAGAAGAGTTTCCTGCCAAACAGGTTTTGGCGATTTGAAATTCTTAAGGAGGTCCAAAAGGGTTTGAGACGGGGTGGAGACGTAGGGGCTCACGCTGACAGGTCGCAAAGCTATTTTGATAGGCTTGGTAAACTAGGCTATCCCATGAACCTTGAGATTGCTATTGATTTCATCATAATTTCCCTACCAGAGGAATATGAATCTTTTGTAACAAGTTACAAAAGAAATATCTTTGGAGGGACTATTGATAAACTCAAGGGGATGCTCTTGGTTGAGGAAACCAAGATGAGGGTATAGATGAGCAGTGGGAGGAAGAGACCATTGACCGAGGATAATGAGCTTAGGTGCATTTTTGCTAGGCGTATGAAGAGTTCAGATTCGCCGGGATCTTCGGGTATGCCTTGTTTATTCAACATATTTTGAATTGGCAAATCTTTGATAATAATGTGAGTGTCACAATTATTTCAATTATTTGCAGGTATTCGAGGAGGTTGACAAGCTAGGAGCTTGAGTCTTGAATTCCATGGGATGGAAGACAAGACAAATAGAAGAAATGTTCTTTTATTTTTTCATTTTTTTCATTAATTGTTTAAATTGTTTAAAACGATTATGAATATTTTGACATTCTTAGTTTGACTAAGAATATTGCTTCTAGTATTATTTATGCATTTATTGATTAATTTTATTTATGCTTAATAAAATGTTTTGATAGCATAATTGATAATAATTATTGATAATGTAAAGTGAATTCTATATGATAGAATTGCAAATAAAGGCAATACATATGATTCATATTAATAGAATAATTTGAAGTGTTTAAATAATTATAATTAGACAAGATTAACCTTTAAAGCAAGGTGTAATACATGAATCTCTAAACAATTGAAAATGGAATTCATTGTTACAAGAATTTGATTATTACACAACATGCTTAAGGAAGGTTATAAAGAATTTGATCTTTAAAATGCAATTCTGTTGCATAAATTGTCTAAAGATTAAATATCAATATTTCTCAATGTTGTGAACCTAATGAAATCTTTGAAAGAGTTCAAAGAAGATTTACATAAAATGAAGATCTAAAAGCAACAATAGTTATATATGAGATATAACCAAAGGTTACCAAATTAATGCATATAATGTGAAATTGTTTCACAACCAAGTACACAATGATGTAAGTAATTTGATAAATACCAATACATAATGTGTCCTTCTCTTGAATATGATCCAATGATTAAATATCCCAATGAACTAATCATATGAATTACTACACTAGCTTTATTACAGGTAAATATAAAGAGTTATAAAATAAACCTGTATAAATTCCTATTTAGGGCTTTGAGGATTTAACAAAGAGTTGTTAACAATTTATTTGAAATTGGATCCTCATATATGATAAAGATAGTTATCATAAACCCCTAAAATGGAATAGATAGAATTTTCATCAATTACTTCCTAAGGCAAGGAACTATATTGTTGAAAATTAGATAGTGCAGATTGAAAGAGTTCAATTGTGCAACGATATGACATATATATTTCAATCAACATAAAATGTTTGAATGGATCTTAAATGAGTTTAAGAACCAGTTGTTACACATGACATATGCGAAAGCTCATGGGATCACTGTGAACCCAAAAGTTTCAGAAGTGTAACTACTGATTGATAAATATAATTTATGGTTTGGAACCATAAACACGAAGGAAGCAATAAAACTAGTTAAGATACTTGTTGAACAACATTTAGATGTTGTGCAGTTGAAATTAGAGAATTTCAATGACAAGATCAACATGGATGTATTAGGATACTATAAATCCAATGAACAAGAGTTGTTTGATAGATAAATAGTTAAATATAAAAACTGAATTACCATAAGAACACCTTAACTGAGTATTCTTATACGTAATTAGAAAGTTTTGAAATCCTAATATGGCAAACTTGTTGCGATAAATCCATGGTTGATAAAAGCATATCAAGTGGGAATCTTTGTCATGGTATGAAACTAAGGTGTTAGTTTTACCTAAAGGACAAAGATGTTATACATATATATATATGTCAAGGCTAGTGGGAGCCTAGTAAATTCTAATGCAAACATTATGTAAGTATGTAGATGACATACTAATTATAGAAAGGAGTTTCTATAATAAAGACATAAACTTTAACATATGATGTTAAACGAAATAAGTAACAATTTTATTTGATAAAATTGAATATATATTAATGGTTAATATATAATTTATCCAATGACATTTTCAATAGAGATTGAAAATAAAAAATTAGATAAATCTTGCATAAGATGAAGAGTCACATGCAAATCGTCTATGTCAAAGCATGAAGTGTTCACTAAAGGTTAGAGAACACAAATAAACGCATTAGAATGCTTAGAATGAAAGAGTTCATTACTAATCTCAAAAAGATTCCTAATGACTAGGAATGGATTGAGAAAACATATGACAACAATATAACATAGCTAAGACTATGAAATTGTAGTCATATTATAGTAGAAGCATTATGAGAAAGAACTGAAAGAAAGACATAATAATAAATAAAATTCATAAATCAGAATCTAGCAATTCAGTTCACTAAATCTATTTAAAGAGCTGAATACGAGGATAAGGCTGATAAATAGATATTAGATATGCTAGATGGGGAATCTGATTTAACTTTAGTATTGGGTGCTCTACAATCGAAATAGAAAACATTGAATGTTCGTTTTGATTTAATGGTTAAAGGCAAAATGAATTATGTTTCTAAATTCGAAATTTTGTACATTTTAGTATCCTTGAATATAGTATTCTAAATGTCCGTAGTCGATCAGATTCATGGGAATCAATCTGAACTAAGACTACTTGAATGCTTGGTTAGTTTATAGTGATAAAAGCTCAAGTGTTGAGAACCAAGACTCATAGGCATTCATTAAAGAATGATGTCGGACGTAACTCGCTTCAAAACATTCTTCATGTATCGTTGTCATAAGATGTTTTGATATTAAAGTATATTCGATATACACAAATATCCTTAGACCTAAGGAGTATATTGAACTAACATTAATCAAAGGTTACTCTTTGATCTTACCTAACGATGTCTTGAAAAATAGGCAGTAATAAGGGTAACGATTGGGAATGATTCTAAGATTAAGTGGGAGTTGTATACTGCCAAAGGGATTCTATAATCTTATACATTTAAGACAAGATATTCTGGCGCCCTCGTTGATTTAAACTAATGTAAATGCATGGCCACGCTCAAACTAAAAGTAGTTTGTTAGATCATTTTAAATTGAGAACGAGAATGAGAATACTTGAACAATATATGAGATTGAAGAGAGATCCTTGTCTCATGTTCAAGGAATATCTAAATAGAAAGGATATACAGATAAAGGTTATCTGAGACTATAAATGTAAGTTAAAGTAAAGAGTTGCCTAAACTAAGGAGTTTTAGTCGACTTAAGAAGTCATACCTTACTAGGGACAGTGTGATGCAGCTAGGCGTCCAACACTGTCTACATTGAATCACTTAGTCGATGAATCGTCCAAGTGGGAGTCTGTTGGATATTGGATGTCCGACTAACGATAAGTTCAACGTTACTATAATAGGTATGATCCAAAGAGTTATACTTTGGAAGGCAACGAATTAATGTTTAATTGTTAAACATCACATACGATCACAAACAAGCGATTTTAAGGATTTGGTGATTTTATTATTTGTGAAATAATAAATTGGTCGGAATTGATAATAGAGATAATGAATTCGAATAAACGAATAAAGTTTTGAACTTTATAAGAGGGTTGATTATTAATTAATTGTTAATTAATAATAGATGGATTAATTAAATAAGTTATGTTTAATTAGTTAAACATTAACTATTTAATTAAAGTTAACTGATTAATTGTTAATTAGTTAAAAGAGGATTATAGTAATTAAAATGTTTAATTACTATAGGGTTTAATTATTAATATTTAAAAGGGTTTTAAGTGTAAATAATAATTTGAATAAATAAATGGTTTAACCTCCACTTTTGGTGGATCTAACTTTGATTTATTCCATAACCTTAATTCTCTCCCACCTCTCCCTTGTGGTTGCCATCACACACCACCACCCTAGTGGGGGTTTACGGCTGCAAAACAACCGCCATCACCAACCCATAGTGGGCTGGCCTAGGGGCTGATTTGAGGGCATTGCCGAGGGACATGGGCCGCAAGGAGGAGCACGGCTGGGACTTAGTCGGCCGCACAGGAGACCACCGCAGGGCCACGTCTGGAGCCTCACACAGGCCGCTCACGAGCCGCATCCGGGCACACCAGGCCGTTGTCTAGGCTGCACACCAGGCTGGTGTCTGGGCCGCACACCAGGCCGCGTCTGGGCCGCACACCAGGCCACGTCTGGGCCGCAACAGGCCACATCTGGGCCGAGTCGGGTCTGGACCAAGGCTGTCCCATCTAAGCTGAGCCGATCCGAGCCAAAATCTGTTTTGGTCCAATCCGGTGATTCGTAGGACGAGATCCGGACTCGGGTGATCGTAGTGAGTCAACTAGCGAGACCGTTGCCGATCCATCGTGTGGATTGGGAACCGCTTCGTAAAGGTCGATTTCTAAAACCCCCTATGGTTTTGTTATTTAAATTAATTGTTGTTTAAACGATTTGTAACTGGATCCTGATTTGGGAATTGTTTCGATTACGAATCGAAAGGTTATAAAGTTTAAATGCTTCCGCTATGTCAGATCTGATCTGATAGTTTAATCCGGTTTTATGAAAACTGATTTTGTCAATTAATGCGATTAATTGAAACTGATTAAACAGAAAAGTAACCTAGAATTCCCAACAAAAACATCAAGGCATCACCTTTTGGGTACTCTACGGCAAGAATTTTCGCTCGCCTATCTGCTGGGCAGAAGTGGGTGAAAGTCAGCTCACTAACCCAGAACTTGTGCACGAAACAACAAAGAAAATTGTGTAAATCAGAAACCATTTTGCAGCAGCTCGCGATCGTCAAAAGAGCTCTGCCAACAAGCGGCGCAAGCCTTTGGAATTTCAGGTGGGAGATAAAATCCTTCTAAAAGTTTCACCTTGGAAAGGTGTGATTCATTTCAGAAAACGAGGTAAACTAAACCCAAGTGTGACATCCAGTACCTGATCGTCCGGCAAGTCTGTACGGTATGTGTACTTTCACTAATTACTGTGTGTAAATGCAATGTATGAACAATGTGTGTAACAACAAACTCAGATAACAAGCAACAGTTGTTAGTATTTAGGTGAAAACCTAAGTACAGTTAATACAACGAATCAAGAGAAACAACAGTGTACAAGCAAATGACAAGAACGTATCGGTTGCGATCTGATATCCATAGATGACAGGAATCAAATGGCCGATAATTCATTATGAAAACAATGTGAATTCAAGGAAAACAATGTGAATAACAAGAAGTATAGTTGAGTCCCCCAGTGAGGAAACACAATTCAAAACCTAAATGCAGTGTTATTTCAGAATAATGAACTGACATTGTGTTTGCGTGAGTGACGATTCACACAAACAGATCTGTGAGTTTAAAGTTCTGAAATGATGACTGAAAAGTAGAAAACAAGAGTCAGAAAGCAAAACCATCGTCATGTTTGATCGGGTGACGATTCGAACGAATACGCGCGAAGGTGACGCGATCTGACGAAACGTTTAAAATAAACGAATTCGATGAAATAATTTAATAAAAAACAAACTTAAAAGATTTACTAGGAATAACCACATTTTAAATATTAAAAACAAACCCGTTTATTTTAAAACGAAACATACGTGCGTAACTTTCCGGAAACGCGACGAAAACGAAAACCGAGCAAACGAAACGAACCCGAACACCCTTAGGGTATAAATACACTAAATGAGTTCATTTTCCTCATCTTCCCCACTCCTACTCTCTCTCTAAAACCCCAAACCGGAACTCTCTCTCTCTAGAATTTTGAATCTTCAATTCACATATCTCACTCAATACTTGATGAAATCTTGCAATCCTTGTGTAACATCACTGTATTTCGGGTTGTCCGTACATGTTTAATTGTACTGTCACGACCTGATATGATAAATATTAATGATAATGAATTATTGGATGTTATAACTGATATTGGTATACATATAAGAACATATAATTATATGCATAAACCATGGGAAGTTTAGTTGAAACACAACTAAACAGAGCCAGAGAGTTTATCGCAGTTGAATTCACAGATTTTGAATTGTGGTTTGGAATGGAAAGGAATTAAGAGTTGTTATTGTTTGGTTGCTAAAAATAGTGAAGGACACATGGTCATGGTTTATCGAAATAGCGGTGGGACGGTGGCTGGGGCAGTTGCGACTGACCCCTACATATGCCCTATACATATGCATATTTCGGTATATCACGGATGTGTTAGTGATGTGGTTTAGTGGGTTGTGGATTGAGATTTATAATATTAAAGTTAATTAAATAACGAAAGTATTATTGGAAGTGATTACGCGATGGTGAGGCTACGATTATTAATTAAACGCAAATGTTATTTCAGAAATATTAACTTAATAATGTATTCGCGTGGGTGACGATTCACACGAATATAATTATTAGGAATAATATTCTGAAACGATATTCCATAAGTCGTAAATCAAATCGAAATACGAGACGAGCGTCGGATTCAAAAAGGTGACGATCTTTACGAATACGTACGCGAGTAATGCGTTTCGACGAGATAATGGAATAACATTTAACGATATTAAATTAATGAATGGAAATTAATAACGTTTGTTAGAAATCACAACCTAAAACAAAACCGTACAAAATTATTTTATTAAATAAATAATTTAAACAAAACTAGACGAAACAATTTATTAAAATCATTTTATTAAACAAAAAACGGAGATTTAAACATATTGTAACATCAGTGCCGGAACCAGTACCGGAACAGTGATCTCAACAGTAACATGAAAAGTATTCAGGTACAAACTATACATATTTCATTTCATGTCATATTCATACCATGTGTCATTATCATTTCGTGTTATCAAACAGCAAATTCAGAATTCATTTCAGAGAAACAGAACTCAGTAAACATGGTTCATCAGTCAGATAATTATTTGGCAATGCATAACCATCATGTGATTATTTGCTAGGATTTTATTATCTACAACGTATGTGAGGCTTTACAGAACAAAACAACACGGATGTCGTTATGTGAATGCCAAATCGAAGGATTTTTCGTATAGGTGACGATCTGTACGAATAAATCTGAAAGTTTTACGTTCTGAACGATATCCGATAATTAGAAAACAATATTGAAAAGTATAGTTATCGTCGTGTTTGTAGGGGTGACGATTCGAACGAATACACGCGACGACTGTACGATTCAATTTTAAACAGTTAATTAAATGTTTCTAAAATTCAAAATAAAAAGAAGATATTTAGTTAATTTACTAGGAATAACCACCTAAAATATTTTTATAAATCTTATTTTAAAAACCGAGTCGTTTCGTTACGAAAATAACGAAAAACCGACGTTTACGCGTAACCAAGCGAAACCGAACGAACCGGGTATGTGGAAGCCTTCAATATGGCATTTAATTGACATATCTACCACCACCAACCAAGCTCCAATCCCATTTTCGTTCTTCACTCTCTTTCTCTACACTCTCTCACTAACTTCTCTCTAAGATTTATCGATCGTTTCTCATCGGATTCGCGAGTTCTAGGTGTCAAAACGACCACTATGGTCTGGGAATCACGAAAGTACAAGGGATCTAAGCTTTCATCCATCATTTTCGAGGTAAATCTCTAGTTTTATTTTGGTTTTGGTGTGAATCACGATTCCTTTAGCTTATTGTTGTTCTAACCGGTTTAAACACTTAGAAACCTTGAGATAAACTTTTGTAAACAACTAGGAAGCTTTAGAAATGAACCTGCAACAGATTAGGGTTGACGATGAAGAGGATGAAGCTGGGTTCGTGATAGGGACCGATCGGCCGAACCTCTGTACAGGTGGCCGAACCTGTTGACACCAACCAGTAGCCAGGGCCGAGCCTCTCTTCTCGTTAGCCGAACCTCTTGGTCGAACCTCCATTGGTCTGGGCAAACCTGAGCTGCCACGAACCAGGAACACCAACGAACCCAGGACGACCGAACCTATGGTGGCCGAACCATGGAGCCAGGCGAACCTCCTAGCAGCCGAGCCTTTAGGAATCCTGAACCTAGAGTGGGCGAACCTGCATCTGGGACGAACCCTAGTACAACCTAATTCGTTACCAGGGAACCTAAGACCTTTGCACATACCATGGCCATGCAAACCCTAGAAGCCACGAACCTGAGTTAAACAAACCCACAGTGAGCCGCGAACCATAAGTCATGCGAACCTTACACAACCGAACCTATCATCACCGCCGAACCCTTGGGTGTTTCCCATAGGTTCGCTGTCTTCATGGCTGATGAATCTAAGCATTACCGAAACTATGGTTGCACATAGGGGTTATCGAGCGGTTCATTGAGTTGCATGCATAGGATTTCAATGGGTTGAATTGTGGGTGTGCGAGCATGGGAATAACCTTGGATATTCATTTTCATGCAAACCAACTTTTGGGGATAACTAAGGTTTCCTTTGAATAATGATAGAGTCATTCGATTTGTGAAGGGTTAAGCTACACGAGGTATAAGGGATGGATTGGTTAAAACAAAACATGAATTCAAGTTCAAATGAAAATGGATCCGTTAGAACACACTAACGACTCAATATGAGTTGTTAACATATAGTAGATTGGTTTAATATACTTGGGAAATCATTATGGGATCATGGGGATCAAAACGAAAGCCTAATGGTTGGAGTGTTGGTTTAACCATTAACACTTAGACCTTAGGAACCGTTCATAGGACATGAAACTAACTTAGACAACTTAATTAAAGTAACTATGCCGGATTATTCAAAGAGTTTGATTCATGACTTCTTGGGGCTTAACCCAAGCCCATCATATTTAAATTATATTTTCTTAAAATCCATAATACTTTAATTAAAGAAAACGATTTACAAACTTTATTAAATTAAATTAAATGATTTTCTAAATTAATGTTTAACTTAAAATGAGTTAAATTAAAAACATGTTAATTAAGACTTATTATGATTAACTGTGGGATACGGGTTACAAATGGGTATCTAAGTTAGACTAGTTAGATGAAATCTTAGAATCACATTAGTAACATAGGACACTTCGTTGCACACCGAGCGCGCATTTTGTGGTAATTCAATACAGAGAAGCGTTTTGGTTTCAAACGCGGGGCTGAGAAGCATGCGTAAACCTTTTTATTTAAATTGTTTTACGTAAATGCTTTTACTTATTATATGCTTTATATATGTTTGTTTATACTCCTAGACTCCTGTCTAGGTAATTACTATGCAGAATTAACTATCAAGTTAAATGAATTATTCCTATGAGTAATACCTTAATTCTAAAACTCTAAACAAACCCTTAGTCCATCAAACTCAAATTCAAGAACCTAAATTCAAAGTGAAATCAAAAGAACTAAAGCTAAAGATCAAATTCAATGGAATCTAATCAGTGTGTAGGTGGACTCCCCGCCTGCACTCAGGGTTTAGTTGTTGCAGCAAACCCTGTTACTGTGGAGTCTGCTGTGAGTTTGTCTAGGAAACTCACTGATCTGATGGTAGCCTCTGGTACTTTGAAGAAAGAGGCTGACACTGGCAAGCGAAAGGAAGAGTCTTCCAAGAAACCTCATCATCACCAACACCTGATATGGGCCACGTGTGAGAAGGTACAACTTGGACAACCACCAACAACTAAGTCTAATTGATTGAGTCAAATAAGGCCCAATCATCATGTCTTAGTTGTATTTAAAAGCTTTATTATTAATTTAATTAAACATTTAATATTATATTTCTACAAGTTCTTTGGGATAATCATGAATACATGGTGAACTCAAGAGACTAAAGGTAAATCTCTTTGTGGAAATCAAAATCTAAATTGAAGGTGAATGGAGTGAAACGCTTAATTATCATTAATAACAATATGCTAAGCAGTCCGGTATGTGGTGGGACGGTGGCTGGGGCTTGTCCCCTACATATGCCCTATATATAAGCATACTTGATTGGATAACATAGGTGGTCGTTAATGAGATTAAGGTTGTCATTTCAGGGGATCAAGGTAAACATTTTCAGGGTAATCAAATGCTAGGAATCAAAGGTTATGAAATCAAAGAAGTGGGATGAAACGCTTAATTATCACCAGGAACAATATATCATGTGGTTTGGTATGTGGTGGGACGGTGGCTGGGCGGGCGGTAAGTTCGACCCTACATATGCCCTATATATAAGTATACTGAATTGGATGGTATAGGTGGTTAATGGTGAGGTTAAGGTTGTCATTCAGGTTATTCAAACTCATTTTTAGGAAATTACATGAAATCACCAACCATGTGTTGACTTGATCTTTTTGCATGACTTCTCAGGTGACGAACAGGTCAGCTAAGGAGTTATTACTTTTGGACTAGGATACCAGTTAGAGGACCTAACTTTTTGGACCCGCATATTTTTGAAACATCATTTCACAGATTATTTTGTATATCTTGTGCAGATACAAGATTGAAGATTTATGATGTTGATAGTAGATTTACATTGTTAAATTATGAACTAAACTTGTAACACCCCGACCAATGGCGGAAACGTCGGGATGCCACGAGGGATGTGTAGATTGTTCAAAAGCTCGTGGGCATCTAAATCAAATCATCATATATCATTCAAACAACCAAATTAATTACACAAAAATCATGTTCATCATGAAATAGTTACATCAATTACAAAAGAGATTTAGCTATCTAACTAAATTCTAATCGCCAGAATTTCAGTTATTTAGCTAAGTCCATGATCCTATATGATGATGTCCAAAAGTGTGAGTTCATCTTCCTCAACTTACTTAGCTTCATTACCTGAAACATGTAGAAAACCAAGTGTCAACTACAAAGTAGTTGGTGAGAAATCATAAGTTTTTATGTATTAAAAATGTTTATAAAACGTTTATGAAAGTTGATAAATAGGTTTATAAAAGTTTATAATTTCCCCGATTGTTTCCACATGTGCACCTGTAAGTTAGTCCAGTTCTGCCAAAGCTCAACATAACACAACATCCAAACCACTCCAAGTAATCACATACACAATCATCACAATTATTTAACCACGTATATTCAACTAATCTCATCGATTCAATAATCATCAACCATCACAATCATATCAATATAAGTTACCGCGGAGGACCTCAGTCAACTCAATCAACGGCGGAATCATCGCAGAGGACCTCAGTCAACTCAATCAACGATATTCCTATAAGTGTCCATACGTGCACCGCGGAGGACCGCAGTCAACTCAATCAACAGTGGATTCTCTGAGGAGGACGTTAGTCAACTCACCAACAGTAACTCAATCATCGCGGAGGACCTAAGTCAACTCAATCAACAATGACTCACGGATAAATAATAATCCATCTCAATCAATAATCAATGGTAATTCAATAATCTGAATATCATAATGATAAACCAGGTGTCACCCATGTGTTATCAAAATAATACTTTAAATATTGGTATACATGTTCCACCTCCGAGTTTAAAAACAAAACTGTTTAAAAAGGGAGGTTATGAGAACTCACCTGAGTCCTTAGAATCAGTATATTGTAGTATGCGCGCTCATGTATGTGGAATCCAAGACCACTCAACAACCTGTATTGATATTGTGTTTCATATTCATAAGTATACGCAGTTACTTAATTTAGTGTTCTTAATGTTTCCGATTATCTGTTAATGTCTTTTTTTTTTAACTTAGTATTTAATCTAAGTTAACTTGAAACTGTCTAAGGCTTATTAATGATCATCATAACATGTGAATTTCACTTGTTAGTTTGAATTATCTATTGATTATAGTTACTGGTGAACTCCTACATATACTTTTCATAGATAAGTATCCTAAAAAGGACATATTATTATCTTTATTTATTTATCACATCTTATATACATGCATGATTATCTAATTCCACCTTAATTATTTAAATTATCAATTCACTTTTAGTTTAATGACACCATATTTAGGCTATTCTAGAAATTTCACATTTATATGTGAAACCTCATAATTTAACTTATGTATACAAGCAAAAAGGTGGTGAGTATTATTTTCCCATGCATGCATGTTAATTTATGTATATATATGTGCGATCATGTTCCTCAATTTATCCTTTAACTTAGTTGTAAGGACATTGAGGCTAAACCACCCCATCGATTAAAGCTAGTCCTAAGTCCCCCCTAATCCCTTGTTCGACAATTAGGTTTTTGTTCTCCATGGGGCAGCGAACCTATGGTATTGTTATACCTAGGTTCGGCTGGCAAAAGCTTGGCCCAGCACCTAGGTTCGCCTACCTAGTAGAGAAAAGGTTCGGCCAACAAGTTTCGGACTAGCTTCCAAGGTTCGGCCAGGTCTCAAAGGTCCTATGGTTCGGTCACACCTGGGCCCGGGGTTCAAGATTCATAGGCTCGCTCCTAGAAAGGTTCGTGGCATCCAAGGGTTCGGCCATGGCTTGGTGCATGTTGAGGTTCGCCTCCTCTTGGGTTCGCCCCAAGGTTCGGCTGAAAAAAGTTCAACTCATGTGGGTTCGCCGCCTAGCTAAGGTAGGTTTGCTGGTCGACTGCCTTGGTGCCTAAGGTTCGCCATAAGTACTAGGTTCGGCCCACATAAACACAGCAGGTTCGTCACTAAGGGGGGGTTCGGCTGATGACAAGGTTCGGCCGATCTACTTGGGTCACGAACCTGTAGCCCTTTGTCTTCCCCATCACGATCCAACCTTTTGCAGATCATAACTACGGCTTTCCCCTACCTATGTGAGTTCGTTTTAAGGTTTCTATATATAGAAATCGTCTAACAAATATGGTAACATAAACCGGTTCTAGATCTAGGTGAAAACCGAAAATAAAATGGATCACATACCTTCCAAACGTGACAAATCACTAGATTTTCTTGTATCTTCTTGTTCTCCTTGATCTTGTGGTCGTTTAGAGCCAAGAATCACGTGAATCCGTCAAGAATTGAAGAAGATAAGCTAGAGAGAAGATCTAGAGAGAGAGTGACGAACTTGGGGTTTTAGAGAGAGAATGGCTCTTTCAAAGTGAAGAGGAAGAAGAAGATCATAGGTTTTATAGTCCGGATACTCCTCGCGTGCTCGGTCTCGTTTTTATCGCGATAATATATAACAAACGTTCGGTTTGTAAGGTAAAACATATTTAACACGTAAAACGTTTAAATGAATAGATTTCGTTATAATAAAATGATTTTTAAATAAATTGTTTCGTAAACCGATTCCGTTTCATTTATGATAATTCATTCATTTAATTAAAACGATTTATCCGGTTTTGTTTTAGGTTATGATTCCTAATAAATATATTTTTTTAGTTTTCGTTTATTAATTCAATATCGTTAGATATTATTTAATTATCTCGTCGAAACGCGTTACTTACGTACGTATTCATAAAGATCGTCACCCTTGCGAATCCGACGCTCGTATTGTATTTCGATTCAATTTACGAATTAAGGAATGTCGTTTCAGAATCTTATTCTCAATAATTATATTCGTGTGAATCGTCACCCACGCGAATACATTATTAAGTTAATATTTCTGAAATAACATTCGCGTTTAAGTTATGTTCGTAACCTCACCATCGCGTAATATTATTCTCGTTATTTTATTAACTTTAATATTATCAATTCCAATCAAATACTCACTAAACCAGTCACTGACACACCGTGATAAACCGAAATATGCATATGTATAGGGCATATGTAGGGGTCAGTCGCAATTGCCCCAGCCACCGTCCCACCGCTATTTCGATAAACCATGACCATGTGTCCTTTACTATTTTTAACCACCAAATTATAACGAACTCCTATTTCCTTCCATTCCACATCAAATCCATAATCATCAACAATATGACTGCGATAAACTCTCTGGTTTTGTTTAGTTGGGTTACAACTAAACTTCCCATGGTTTACGCGTATAATATGTTCTAAATATGTATACCAATAATAGTGATAATCATCAAATAATACATCATCATTAATAATTACAAATCTCAGGTCGTAACAGTACAATCGTACGGATGTACGGACGACCGGAAATACAGTGATTTTACAAAACTGATGTAATTTAACTTTGTAATTCTATTTTCATTTAGCAGTTTCCCATTTATATATCATGTGCAATATAAACGATCTGATCATTTCGATTATCATTCCCGATATCGCGCCCCGGGCACCTTCCGCCCTACGGGGAAATCGATCCAACTCGCCGGCTCGGGGTGTGACACATATTATGTCTTAGATATATTTTATGAGAATAACCGGACGATTTGAAATATTTTATCGTAAACGAGACCGAGCACTGGGGGATGATACACGATATAAGGAAGAACATCTCCTCCTTCTTCTTCATTTCACACTTATTCTTTCTCTCTCTAACCCACCAAAAACGCACCACCACTCTCTCTCTACCTTCTCTCTAGGATTTCTCACTCGATTCTCGATGGATTCAAGAGATCTTGGTGCCTAAACGACCGCGTGATCGAGGAGAACACAAACCCACGAAGAAATCCTACATTTGATCGATATTTCGAGGTAAATCTACAGTTTTACTTTTCGGTTTTACTAAGAAAGTTCATGTGGACTTGGATGCCATCTTAAACCGAGATTAGGGTTTTGTTTTTGTTTAAACCGAGTTATTGTTGAACTATGGGAAGCCATAGATGACCCTATCACCTGCAAAATTCGAGGATGAGGATGATGGGGCTGTTGGTTCGCAACCCAGCACCTGGCCGAACCCCTACCATCACAAACCCATAAGGTTCGCCTAGAGCAAAGGTTGTCGAACCTCGTAAGCTGTAAACCGAAAGCTTTGGTGAGCGAACCTTCTGATCCCACGAACCCATGCTGGACGAACCTGGAACCCATACACCAGCGAACGTCCCCCTTGAACGAACCTATCTAGTGGCTACGAACCTAAACTTGCAAACCCTAGTCCCAGACGAACCTGGTACCACCGAACCTTTATGGGCGGGAAAGGGGTGGTCGAACCTCCTTTTGATTCAGCCAAACCTAACCCACTAACCCTAAAGGAGCCGGACCTACCTTGAGTAGAGAAAAAAGGAAGCCGAACCCTCTTGGACATCAAGTCCTAGCCTTAACCGAACCTCAGCCTACAAATTTGATGGGCCGAACCTGCATGGGAACTACGAACCATCCTTTTGGGACGAACCTTCACATGCTAGCCGAACCTAAGGGTAATTGTACCCTAAGGTTCGCTGAAATCAATCACTAACAAACCTAAAATTCGAGCTAGGGACTAAGGATGGATAAAAGGAACATAATGAATGGGTATATTTACGCATGCATGGAAAATTCAAGTGGCCACCTTTCATAATAAAAATATGTCTTAACTTGAGAATTTAAGTGTCTTAAACAAGTTATGGGGATGACTTAAGTTTAATTTTATTAAACCTAACTTCAACTCAACAAATTGAAAACCTATTGGTTAACTCAAGTGCCCATGCATGCTTATGAGGTATAGATATACGTGTATAAGACTTACCACTTTTACTACATGTATAACTTTATACTCTCACTAATGCATTATAAGATTGATTGGCTTAAACTAACTAAAGATAGACCGATCTTTTATAATGGGAATAGGAAGCCTTAAAGATTTTCACTATAACTTAGATGACAAACCTAAGTTGGTCATACAAGTAACAACTAAAAGACGAGCGGATATGTTAACTTAATAATGATCACACTTAGATATTTATGAATATGATTCACACGATAAATACAGGTTGATTGAGTTGTGTTGATTGGATGCACATGAGCGCGCATTTTACAAATATACTGAATCTAAGGACTCAGGTGAGTTCTCATAACCACCTTTTAAACTATTTTGTTTTAAACTCGAAGGTGGAACATGTATACCAATTTAAATATTATTTTGATAACACATGGGTGACACTTGGATTATCAATATGATATTCATATTAATGGATTATTACTGATTATGGATTGAGATGGATCATTACTTATCCGTGAGTCATTGTTGGTTGAGTTGACTTAGGTCCTCCGCAATGACTGAGTTACTGTTGGTGAGTTGACTAACGTCCTCCTCAGTGATTCCACTGTAGGTTGAGTTGACTACGGTCCTCCGCAGTGCACGAAGACACTTATAGGAATATCATTGGTTGAGTTGACTGCGGTCTTCCGCGATGACTCCGCCGTTGATTGAGTTGACTGAGGTCCTCCGCGGTAACTTATATTGATATGGTTATGATGATTGATGCTTATGGAATTCCTATGATTGGTTGAACATATGTGGATAATTATGTGTGATTATTGTGTATGTGATTACTTGATTGTTTGGATGTTGTGTTTGTTGGATTTTGCCAGAGTTGGATTATTTCGCAGGTGCACATGTGGATTTTCTCGGGGAAATTATAAACTTTTATAAACCCATTTATAAACTTTCATAAACCTTTTATAAACGTTTTTGATATGTAAAACCTTATGATTTCTCACCAACAACTTCGTGGTTGACACTTGATTTTCTACATGTTTCAGGGAACGAGGAGAAGTAAGTAGGGCAGGATAGCTCTACATCTTTTGGACACCATCACGTAGGATCTTGGACTTAGCTAAAATAACTGAAATTCTGGAGACTAGAGTTTAGTTAGTATAGCTAAATCTTTTGTGTATTGATGTAACCAATTCATGATGAACATGATTTTTGAGGTAATTAATTTGGTTGATTAATTGATATGTGATGATTTCATTAGATGCCCACGAGCTTATGAACAATCTACACATCTCTCGTGGCATCCCGACGTTTCCGCCATCGGTCGGGGTGTTACAGATTGGTATCAGAGCCTGGGTTATAGGGAATTAGGTTACTAGAAATGGTTGACCTAGACTATAACCGTAGGATACCCTAGTATGAATTATTTCATACACTAGTTAGTATATTCAGGATTTCATGCTTATGTGTTTATTACATGTTAACTAAACTCCTGTTATACAACTGATTTACATATGTTATCTACTGATTATTTTCTTACTTGTGCCCTAATGATTCAATAAGGACATGCACGTGGTGTATCGTAAAAGTGGTGGGACGTTGGCTGGGGCAGTTGCGACTGACCCCTACATATGCCCTATACATATACCATTTATAGTACATTAGGTGGATGTCAGTATTGAAAAATAAGGGAACTACCCGGTTGGGAAATTAATTGCTTAGAAAATTAATTCCTTAGGAATTTATTTGCTTTAGGAATTATTTGTTTGATCGTTGATCACCAGACAAGGACACACTCGTGGTAACTACAAAGGTGGTGGGACGGTGGCTGGGGCAGTTGCGACTGACCCCTACATATGCCCTATACATATACCATTTGTAGTATATTAGGGGTCTGTCAGTGTCAGGAACTTAGGATATTATTAGGAAGTGCCAGGAAAGTTATGGTTGATGGAATGTTGGTTAAATTTGGTTTGGATTGACATATTGGATGATCATATTTGATGAACACATATAAAATCACTTATGAACACACTTATTGGACACGTGGGGTGAATAGGATCAATGAATTATACGAACACTTAATGAAGAAATAGACATTTAGCGCTGAGATGGACACGATAAACGATATGGACACTTAGTGACAAACTGAATACTTGAGTATTGAGATGAACACTTGGTGATAACATGAACGTATAGTGGGAATACTAACACTTGGTGATGGTATGAACACTTGATGAGAATGAATTATAGGGAGGATATGAACACTTAGTGACAATAAGAGTACTCAGTGATGATATGAACCCTCATTGATAATTATGAACATTGGGATTTAGTATGGATTTTTAGTGAACTTAGACATTAGGGAACTTTAATGTCAGGTGAACATAGACATTAGGTGAACTTAGAAATAGGCAAACCTATATGTCAGGTGAACTTAGACATTAGGCGAACCTAATTGTCGAAGGGAACTTGAGACCACTTCACTCAAAATTATCCTACCTATGATAAGGTTTGTGAAGTGAGATAATGGTAAGAAACATAATACACCCTAAATTCTAACAAGGTCATAATCGTGGTGCAATGCAACGGTGGTGGGACGGCGATGATGCGACTGCGGTCAAGTCTACATATGCCCTATATATAAGCTTGTTGCACTGCATTGGGAGGTTGTCAGTGTTAGTACAGGGTGGGAAATGTTTGAAACTTAGGAATAGGTCGTAGTTAATATTAGATATGACCAACTAGGATGCGTTAGTATAATATTAGGAAAAAATACTACCTTGTTATAAGTTTAAGGACGGATAGGAGAAAAATATAGTTCCTATATGTAATCCTAACTGTTGAAATGAACTCATTTGACCATTGTTTGTATAACTTACGTTGTAAACGGTAGTAACATGTTTCTAACCTCCTCAGAAACATGCCGCCACGCCGTCACAACGAGGATGATACAAACACGAACAATGGGGATGCTAACAACAGTAATGCCAACTCGGGCATGAAAGAGTTAGCAACACTTATTACTGGACTGGTGAATCAACTGACTCAAGCCAATCAGACTCTCAATCAGAACAGACGTGGTGCAAACCCACCAGTCTGCACGTTCAAACACTTCAACTACTGTAATCCACTGAAGTTTACGGGTTCTGAGACGGCCACTGGTCTGCTGCAGTGGTTTGAGAGCATGGAGAACACCTTCATCAACACTGATTGCCCTGAAAATTTGAAGGTGAACTATGCCACTAGTGTTTTCCAAAAGAGAGCACTGACTTGGTGGAATGGCGAAAAGTGAACTAGGGGAGTTGATGCTGCCCTAGCACTGACATGGACTGAGGTCAAGAACTTGATGACCACTGAATTCTATCCTCGCAGTGAGATGAGGAAACTTGAGACTGAGTTCTGGGAACTCAAACAGGATAGCGGGGAGAATGTAATTTACAATACTCGCTTCCATGAGTATAGTCTACTGGTACCTCATCTAGTGACACCACTTGAGAGAGCAATAGAGAAGTACATAGGCAGTCTACCAATGCAAATTCAAGACACGGTCTATGGTAGCAACCCTAAAACACTGGAGGCTGCAATCCGCTTATCTGCTACAATGACTGATAACCATGTAAAGGCTGGAACACTCACACAAAAGGGATTTAAGAAGACTGACACCAAAACAGCTGCAAAAGAGGCTTCAATTGAAGTCAAGACTGAACAAGGCAGCTCATCTAAAAGCAACACTCGGAAGAGAAAGGCCAGAAATTTTGCTGTTACTGCTCCTGTAGCTAAGTCTACTCAACAATCAACAAACAACTCAACTGCTAGAAATTATGTTGGGGCTGTTCCTCAATGTAACACCGGCAGATATCATCACACGCCCAACTTGCCTTGTCGCGTCTGCAACAACTGTGTCAAGTATGGTCACTTTGCTAATGTTTGTTGGAGTGCACCACAAGCACAAAGGATGCCACCTACACAGCTTGCACTGCCAGCTCCGCATGCTCAACCGATACAAGTTGTACCTGTTCGCCAAGTACCTGTACAGGCAAGAGCCTGTTACGAGTGTGGTGAAGTGGGTCACTTCAGAAATCAGTGCCCAAGACTGACGGGAAACAATCAAAGGGTGGCTCGAGGCAGAGCGTTTCAACTGAATGCTCCAGCTGTTCAAGCCAACCAAGATGTGGTCAATGGTACATTTCTGATCAACGACTCTTATGCATCTGTCTTATTTGATTCTGGTGCTGCTAGGAGTTTCGTTTCATACGATTTTGAATGCATGCTTGGTAGAACACGTACAAACTTAGATAAACCGTTTAACATGGAAGTGGCTGACGGAAACACTATTGATATTGACACTGTTATTATTGGATGTACTGTGAACTTAAATGATCACGTTTTCCCAATTAATCTTATACCTATGCACCTTGGTAGCTTTGATGTTATCATAGGCATGGATTGGTTAGCCACCCACAAAGTGGAGATTGTCTGTCATGAAAAATATATTCGTATTCCCTTACCTTTGGGTGAAACTTTAAGAGTTTTTGGGGAGACTTCTAGTAAAGGTCTTAAGCTGATGTCATGCATTAAAGCACACAAGTACCTTAGGAAGAAGTGTATAGCATTTTTAGCACATGTTGTGGAGAAAGAGGAGAAAGGAAAGAGCATTAAAGACGCCCCTGTGATAAGAGATTTTCCTGAAGTATTTCCAGACGATTTGCCGGGTCTTCCACCAGAATGTCAAGTAGAATTTCGGATTGACTTAATACCTGATGCGAACCCAGTCGCCAAAGCTCCTTACAGAATTGCGCCTTCAGAGTTGCAAGAATTGGCAAGCCAACTACAAGAACTGACTGATAAGGGATTCATTCGCCCGAGCCATTCGCCATGGGGTGCACCGGTCCTGTTTGTTAAGAAGAAGGACGGGTCATTCAGAATGTGTATCGACTACCATGAATTGAACAAGCTGACCATCAAGAATCGATATCCTCTGCCGCGCATCGATGATCTTTTCGA
This sequence comes from Mikania micrantha, assembly GCA_009363875.1. Classification (NCBI taxonomy): domain Eukaryota; kingdom Viridiplantae; phylum Streptophyta; class Magnoliopsida; order Asterales; family Asteraceae; genus Mikania; species Mikania micrantha. The sequence goes on along the minus strand of CM018695.1, from coordinate 50,027,265 downwards.
TCAACTTCAAGGCTCGGCATGGTTTTCGAAGATCGATCTTAGGTCTGGGTATCATCAGCTTCGTGTACATGATGATGATATTCCCAAGACGGCTTTCAGAACAAGATATGGCCATTATGAATTTCAGGTAATTCCTTTCAGCCATACTTGGACAAATTTGTGAACCGTGTTTGCAGGCCATACTTGGATAAATTTGTGATTGTATTCATAGATGATATACTGATATACTCCAGGATCAAGGAAGAGCACGAGCAACACCTTAAGTTGGTTTTGGAGAGCTTAAGAGAAGAACGACTCTATGCCAAATTCTCGAAGTGTGAATTCTGGCATAAGGAAGTTCAATTCTTGGGACACATAGTCAATGAAAAGGGTGTTCACGTGGATCCTGCAAAGATTGATGCGGTGAAGAACTGGAGTACACCGAAGACACCAACGGAGATTCGATTGTTTCTTGGACTTGCCGGTTACTATCGGCGGTTAGTTTCGAATTTCTCCAGGATTGCTGTCCCTCTCAATTCTTTAACTCAAAAGGACAAACCTTATGAGTGGGGACCAAAACAAGAAGAGGCATTTCAGACTTTGAAGTAGAAACTTTGCGATGCTCATGTCTTGACACTGCCTAATGGGAATGATGATTTTGTGGTTTACTGTGATGCATCCAACCTAGGTCTTGGTTGTGTTCTCATGCAACGGGGAAAGGTTGTGGCATATGCATCGAGACAGCTGAAAATTCACAAGAAGAACTACACTACACATGACTTGGAACTTGGTGCAGTCGTGTTTGCTTTGAAGATATGGAGACATTATCTTTATGGCTCAAAGTGTGTAGTCTTTACAGATCACAAAAGTTTGCAACATATTCTCAATCAGAAGGAACTTAACATGAGACAACGGAGATGGGTTGAACTGTTAAATGATTATGACTGTGAAATTCGCTACCATCCTGGTAAAGAGAATGTAGTAGCAGATGCGCTTAGTTGCAAGAGTCAAGTTCAAATCCATAGTGTCCGAGTGCACACTAATCTTCGTAATGATGTTCTCACAGCCCAACAACACTCATTGACTCAAAATAGCTTGAAAGATGAGATGTCTTGCTGGGCCGAATTACTATTGGAAACTAAAGATGATGGTTTGATGTATTATTTGAATCGGTTATGGATACCGAACAAGGATGATCTTAGGATGATGATTTTGGATGAAGCTCATAAGTCGCGTTACTCAATCCATCCAGGTGTTGATAAGATGTATCAAGACCTTAGAGCCTTATACTGGTGGCCTGTAATGAAGAAGGATATTGCTGAGTATGTAGCCAAGTGCCTTAACAGTGCTAAAGTCAAGGCAGAACATCAGCGACCTTCGGGATTGTTAATACAACCAGAAATACCCATGTAGAAGTGGGAGAATATCTCCATGGATTTTATTACTAAACTTCCACGAACCGCAGGTGGTAATGATAGTATTTGGGTGATAATTGATAGATTAACCAAGTCGGCTCATTTCGTACCGATACGCGAGACGTACCCTGTGCGGAAATTAGCTCGTATCTACATAGATGAAATCTTTAGCCGACATGGACTTCCCTTAAGCATAATATCGGATCGTGATGCTCGTTTCACGGCACGATTTTGGGAATCACTTCATGAAGCTTTTGTAACAAGAGTGGATCTTAGCACCGCCTATCATCCTCAAACGGATGGAGAGACGGAGCGGACGATTCAGACACTTGAATATATGTTGAGAGCTTGTGTCATCGATTTCGGTGGCAATTGGGATAGCCATCTACCATTAGTTGAGTTCTCGTATAACAACAGTTATCATGCGAGCATTGGTATGGCGCCGTTCGAAGCTCTATATGGTAGAAAATGCCGGTCACCTATTTGTTGGACCGAGGTCGACGAATCGCAGATCACTGGTCCCGAGATTATTCAAGAAACGACTGACAAGATCCGCCAGATCCGTGACAATCTAGCTGCACGCAGTCGACAGAAGAGTTACGCGGATAAACGACGGAAACCTTTAGAGTTTGAAGTTGATGATATGGTATTACTTAAAGTATCGCCCTGGAAAGGAGTGGTACGATTCAGGAAGAAGGGTAAGCTTACTCCACGATATGTTGGCCCTTTTAAGATTCTTGAACGAATCTGGAAGGTTGCCTACAAGTTGGAACTTCCTCCTGAACTTAGCAATGTACACCCAACGTTTCACGTGTCCAATTTAAGAAAATGCTTAGCTGATCAAGATCTTCAGGTACCACTCGATGACATCCGCGTCGATGATACCATGCACTTTGTTGAAAAACCAGTCGAGATAATGGACCGTGAAGTTAAGAAACTCAAACGCAGTAGAATTCCAATTGTCAAAGTACGATGGGAGTCGAAGCGTGGTCCAGAATTCACCTGGGAATGGGAAGATCAGATGAAGCTTAAGTATCCACATTTATTCACTACGGCCGCTCCAAGTTGAATTTCGGGACGAAATTCCCTTAACTAGGGGAGACTGTAACATCATTGTATTTCGGGTTGTCCGTACATGTTTAATTGTACTGTCACGACGCATAGGTCCTGTGGCATATAGACTCAGACTCCCTAATGAACTCAGCGGAGTACGCGATGTATTTCATGTATCAAACCTCAAGATATGTCTCGTGGATGAATCATTGATCATACCTTTGGAAGAGATACAAGTTGATGAACAAATTACATTTCATTGAAGAACCTGTAGAGATTACGGATCGTGAAGTCAAGAGACTGAAGCGAAGCCGTATTCCTATTGTAAAGGTTCGATGGACCTCCAAGCGTGGACCAGAATTTACCTGGGAGCGTGAGGATCACATGAAGACAAAGTATCCCCACCTGTTTGAAGAAGTAGAGCCCGACAATGATGCTTAAATTTCGGGACGAAATTTCTTCAACAAGGGGAAACTGTGACATCCAGTACCTGATCGTCCGGCAAGTCCGTACGGTATGTGTACTTTCACTAATTACTGTGTGTAAATGCAATGTATGAAAAATGTGTGTAACAACAAACTCAGATAACAAGCAACAGTTGTTAGTATTTAGGTGAAAACCTAAGTACAATTAATACAACGAATCAAGAGAAACAACAGTGTACAAGCAAATGACAAGAACATATCGGTTGCGATCTGATATCCATAGATGACAGGAATCAGATGGCCGATAATTCATTATGAAAACAATGTGAATTCAAGGAAAACAATGTAAAAACAAGAAGTATAGTTGAGTCCCCCAGTGAGGAAACACAATTCAAAACCTAAATGCAGTGTTATTTCAGAATAATAAACTGACATTGTGTTTGCATGAGTGACGATTCACACAAACATATCTGTGAGTTTAAAGTTCTGAAATGATGACTGAAAAGTAGAAAACAAAATTCAGAAAGCAAAACCATTGTCGTGTTCGATTGGGTGACGATTAGAACGAATACGCACGAAGGTGACCACGAAACATTTAAAATAAACGAATTTGATGAAATAATTTAATAAAAAACAAATTTAAAAGATTTACTAGGAATAACCACATTTTAAATATTAAAAACAAATCCTTTTATTTTAAAAAGAAACATATGCGCGTAACGTTCCGGAAACGCGACAAAAACGAAAACCGAGCAAACAAAACGAACCCGAACACCCTCGGGGTATAAATACACTAAATGAGTTCATTTTCCTCATCTTCCCCACTCCTACACTCTCAAAAACCCCAAACCGGAACTCTCTTTCTCTAGAATTTTGAATCTTCAAATCACCATAACTCACTCAATACTTGATGAAATCTTGCAATCCTTGAACCTAAACAAAGCTCTTGATCTCCTCTACCTGAAAGTACAACGATCTAGATCAAGATCCACTGAAAATCGAGGTATTGAGCTACTAAAATCACGAAAACTAGGGTTTTCTAAACCCTTAGTCGACCCATCAACTTAAACCGGCCAAGACCTTCTCCTTACAACTCCACACCTTCGACAAGTAGTTCTTGCTCACATCACCACAGAAAAACCACATGGATCTCGGTTGAAAGCTGGGTTCGAGCCACCTCAGTCGACCCAACCCACTATTGGCCGAATAAGGACCAGGGGCGAAAGAAACCAGCCGAACGAATGGCTGGGATCCGAACTAATGGCTATGGCCGAAGGAACTCAACCAGAAAGAACTTGGCCGAATAAGACACCCCACGGTCGAATGAACCTGGTGGCCGAAGGGAGCTCCATTCGCGTGGTCTCCTTCGGTCGGCTTAGATCACCCATTCGGTTGTGCACAGCCATTCGTCTATCTTCATTCGGCCCAAACATCACCTCATTCGACCTAAGCAACACTCGTTCGACCATGCACCCTTTCATTCGAACCACACCCCATTCGACTCACTGATTAGGCCCAATAGACTTAGGTCCATTTGTTTGGCCCATGTGACCACTTCGGCCCATGCCCAATCTCCATCGGCCCAAGGTTACTTGGTTAGGCCCACATCAATAACAAGCAAACCCCACATAACTCATTCGGCCCACATGACGAAGATGTAAACATATTTTAAACAAAAGCTAAGGGATACAATGCATGGGACTTGGTTTATTACTACAAAGGTGGTGATGGTTGTGGGTTAATGCATTTCACAAAATCTAAAACATCATGTTTTCAAGAACTGTTGTTTGGTTGTTTATTCGTTATGTAATGACCAATTCAAGTTAACAAGGACCACATGGGTGGTCTTAAACCACAAACCTAATTGATGTTTATAAAGTAAAATGGTTTTCAAGGTTGCACATCATGACAAGGTTCACATAAAGTTGGATATAAAATCAATAACAAGGTGTGTTAACTTTAACCTAATCAGGTTAAGTGTTATTAAACTAAATAACAAGTAAACAGGGCTGAATGACGACCGAGGCTTATGGGTGTTAGCCAACTTTAGGGTTAACACAAACACACACTCAAGTACATACAACACATACTTACAGTTTACAAACAACGTGAAATCAATACAGGATCGTGAAAACAACAACAAGTACAACAAAGAGCGCGTGCAATCTTGTTTAGACTTAGTCAACCACAACAACTACAAGGTGAGTTCATACGCCCCCTTTTCTAATCTTAATTGATTTTAAACTCTCGAGGCTGAGAAACATGCTAAATCTTTTATTTATTTAAAAGTTTTAGTACAACATATTGTTTATACTATGATTTAGATAATACTGCTTGACTTATTATCGCTTATCATTGTATGCATGCTTGTATGATCATAACAAGACAGAGACAACTAAGATGAAACATGATAATGTAGCTTCATGAATCATCAACACAATAGGATAATGTAGTCGTAAGATTTTATCTTATGACACCTTACAAGAACAAACAATGAGATTATCACAGGTGAACATGATGACAACAACAACAAACATGAATGATATGAAGATAATATATATATCTTCATAATATCATTCTCTACCGGAGTTATCTAAGTGTAATAAGACAACTTCTTATAACACTATGCTTATAACTCGGTGAAGACTATGAGACAACACGAAACAGATATTATCCACCACCTGAGTCGACTAACTGTTGTAAGACTAGCTCTTACAATACTGTAGTGGCAACAGGGTGACCATATGGAACGACAAGAAAGATAATCATGATAACGTACCTTCATGATAACAACATCATTCACACAACAACTAACATTGTATAATAAGACAAGTTCTTATATAACTTTGTTAAGAACAACGAGAACACACAACATTGAGAACAAACAACGTTGGTGAACACACAATATAGTTGATTACTATTGAACTGTCTGCATTATATCACGACAATCATGTACCATGTATACAAGTTGATCATTGTAAGTCCCTCACACAAATCGCTGACCAGTTAGTTTGACGTGACTAAACCGACGATAGCATAGTGGTACCATAGGTTTGACAAACCTCCAGCTTGTAGGGCTGGAATGTTGATCGTATTGATCATTGGCCGGTAACGTATGACCAGTGACAGGGCGACGAACAGTCAGGGTCTGGTAAGCGACACATGGTGATATTAATCTACAGTGATAATTGTAATTAATCCATCCTTTCTATTGACTAGTAGACTGAGGAATTGATTTTCTCTCGTGTCACATTACTGGTAATAGTTACGATGAGGTCATTGGGAACACAAAGTGGTAGAGGTAAATTGGATGCATTGTAGTCTGATTACGTGAGGATTGCAATGGATTCCTTTTAGGCTCTATGCACTTCAAGCGGAAAACATACATCAAATGGTTAACTAACACTTCTAATATTAGTAGTGACTAACAGTTAACACCTCAAGCAATAGAATAATAACAATGATAAGATTAAAATAAATCTATTTTCCTTAATACATGGAGGGTTTATCAATACTTCGGTTTGATAACTAAATCCCTCAAACTATATTATTCTATATACAACATTGGGTGATGAACATAAACAAATGGGTGAACATCAAACGGATTGAACATGTGGGATGAAAATGGGTATCTATAGTTGTATTGCAAGTGGTGTGGAGTTCTATTAGGTATGTGGTGGGATGTTGGCTTGGGCTTGTTCCCCTACATATGCCCTATATATAAGCATAACTAATAGAGTGAGATACTACTTGTAAGTATAACTATGGAGAGGCCATTATGTGAACGGGTGAATCAAACAAATACAAGTATCATGTATGACATTGTGACTGTGTATGTGAACAAATCAATGTTTTCAATTATCAAACTTATGAACTCACCAACCTAGTGTTGACTCTGTTAAATGCATGTTTTCTCAGGTGACGAACAGGTTTAGCCACCAGAAATTCAGGAACATGGCTAGTGGACTTTTAGAAGACCTAGCTACATTTTGTGTCAAGCATACTTTTGAATGACAAAACAATGAATCATCTTTTGTAGTTCTTGTACATTTACAAGATAGAAACTCATTGAATCTTTTGGATAGATTTACTTGGTTAAATTATGAACGATACATTGTAATTTAACTTTGTAATTCTATATCATTGTCATGTTAGCATTTCTCAATTATATATCATGTGATATGCAAACAATCTGATCATTTCGATTATCCAACGATATCGCGCCCCGAGACCCTTCCCCCCGACAGGAAAGTCGATCTAACCCGTCGGCTCAGGGTGTGACACCAAGGTATATTGGACCATTTGAAATTCTGAAAAGGATCAGTCCAGTTGCATATCAACTCAACCTGCCCGATGAACTCAATGGATTTCACAACGTATTTCATGTCTCGAACTTGAAGAAGTTCTTGTCTGACGAGACACTTGTAATCCCACTGGATGAACAGCTACGATTTGTGGAAGAATCAGTAGAAATCATGGATCGTGAAGTCAAACAACTCAAACAGATTTGGATTCCTATTTTCTGAGTCCGATGGAAATCAAAATGTAGACCTGAGTTCACATGGGAACGTGAGGATTAGATGATGCGTAAATACCCTCATTTGTTCAAACAACCAAAAAACACCGATTACAACGAATAATTTTTGGGACGAAATTTTCTTTCAACAAGGGGATGATGTGACAACTTGAAAATTTTGTTTTCAATCATTACCGACAACAACCAAATTTTGGGACAAAATTTCTTTCAACAAGGGGATGATGTGACACCCTGCAATTTGAAGTAAATTGCAACGCTTACAAACTATTTAAACACATTCATGTTTCTTGCATTGCACTTAATTAGGATTAATTAAGTGAGTCAAACACAAACATTTGTGAAACGATAGTTCGGCGAATTATTGGATAGTACATTACACATTGATTAAGGTTAATCAAGTGTGTCAAACATTGCACAAAGTCGAACACAAACAATCATGAATCGGTAATTCGAGGAATTACCGAATCACACACTTGTCTTGTTACACGAACGTTGGTGAACAAACAAAACAACAAATCGAACAAACAAATGTGTCTTATACGTGCTTACGTGTTATTGTGAAAGAAAATATTTAACGAACGAACATTAAAAATCGAACAGGAGAACAACCGAATAAATGAAAATGTTATTCTGAGAACCGGAACCTTCGCGGTACGCCACGACCGATCAAATTCTGCTTGGTGATACGTGAAGAAGCTCGGGACCGGGCTCGACTAATTTGTCCGCAACGGTACACCAGGAAGCTCGGAGCTATCCTTGGTGGTACGTAACGAGCCCTAGACCACACCAACTCTATAAATACAACCCCTTTTCCCCACAATTCATCCTTTTACTCAAACCCAGATTCTCTGGTATTCTACTCGATCAAGAACTCCAGCAAACACTTCTTAAATGTGACACCCGGCAATTTCAGGTAAATTGCGACTTACATTCTTTACATTTCACATTCATACTTGTTTTATTTCATTTAATTATGTTTAATTAGATGAGTCAAACACACACAACTGTGAAACGATAGTTCGAGGAATTATCGAATCGTACATTGCACATTGGTTTTGGAAACCAAGTGTGGCAAACACAAACACAATTGGATTGTGCAAATACATGTTGATTATGGTTAATCAAGCATGCAAACGGTTCGTAGCAACGAACACAAACTATCGAAGATAATTCAAGGAATTATCGAAACACACGCACGAGTCTCACGAACGTTGGTGAATCAATCAAACTTATGTGCTATTGTATGATTATGTGCTAAACATGCATTAGATGTTTAGGATAAACGTTGGGAATCGATCACGAGCGAAATCGAATCACCGAAATCAAAAAACAAGAAAATGGACCCATCGTGGTACGCGGAGGTTCCTTGGCAAAAGGCTTCGCGGTACACTAAGCAAACCGGGAGCCGGGACTCCCGAATCTTGTCGCGATACGCGAGAAAGATTTTGATCGGCCTTCGTGGTACGCGAAGGCCATGCAGATCAATTTTTTTTAAAAAATCAATCCCATTCACTTCCTATCCGATCTTTAACCGTTTTCTTCGAACAACCTCGTCTATACTCGACCAAAACCCACTAATATCAACCTCAAATCCCCCTGGTATCGTCCTTGGAGCTATCCCTTTCATTGGTGGATCATTTGGAGTCTTTGGAGCTCAAAGAAGGTGTCGAGAACCGTCAAGAAGCTTGAACGACCATCAAAGCAGTAGCTTGACATCATCACAAGTTGTTCTAGCTTGGATTTGTAGCTCTAAGGTAGTTTTAATTGCTTATTAGTTGTTAGATCGTACATGCAATGGGTAAAAAACCCACATGCAACTCCATATGGTTATTGTGCACGAATTTGTTGGTGATTTGATGTGTTATTAGATTTAGATTAACGATTTTAGAGTTTAGGAATGTTGGATTTGAATTTGGTAGAGTTATTGAACGATTTGGTGATGATTTTGGTACGCTTGCCATAAAGGGAAACTTTTATGTTGCAAGTCATAGATTTGTGATGATCTAGACATGTTATACATACATGGGCATTTGATTTTGTCAAAACACGGTTTTGTAGAAACTTACTATTTATGAAAATTTTTGAAAATCAAAAGAGGGCTTTTGATGTTTTTGAATGATTTGATGATTTGTGATCATTGAAATATGTTTAAAAATGATTTCTAAGCATATTGGAAACTTGGATTTGTGAAAACGAGTTTTTAAACGGATACTTTCCAAATTAGGAAACTTTATTTGGGCAAAACGGCGCCAATAATGATTTATGCGCAAACGATGCGTTTTAAATGTTAAAACATGATCTTATAAACATCTTAATAGTATTAGTTTTATGAAATGGGATTCCATAGCCACACTTTCCTAAAATGGAAACTTTCCAAAAATGGTACTCTATACGATTAGGGTCATAGGATGCATGTAAGTGTCCTACTTGTACTTATGACACATTGGACGATCATAAACACAACAAACGTGTCACCAACGATTCATCGAGTCTCACTAGTCAACACACACACACTCAGTTGAGCACACCGACACTTGGAGTTGTATGGATTACAACACACTACAAAACACATACTCACACCTATATGGTTATAGGTGCATACTAGCTGGTGCTAGCTTTCGCAAGACGCAAATACACACATATCGGAACTGCTAATCAGGTGAGTTCACGGCCCCTTTTTACATTTTCAACCTTTGGGGGAAAAAACATTGCATACAACTGTTTTTGAACAACATACACATTTACGTTGGTTACATTTGTACATGCTAATATCGTATATGCATATGTGTGGCATTCATCCACAAAACTGATAAGTCCTCATTAAACACACCTCGAACCGTTAATAGCGCGTTGCGCTTAGCGTGGTAATTCTGAATAGTACTATTTAGGCCTGACAAGCCCCACTGTTACGCGTCGTATGGCCACCCCGACTAGAGGTCGAAACAGTGCATAATTGACCAAACAACATTGCCATATCTTGGATGGATATGGCGGGAGGCAGCATGTTAGCTTCGATTGCGAACCCGCATATGGTATAACTCATATTGACTAGCTATCATTGGATATTTCATTGTATTGAAATGTAGACCTGCAAACATTTACTTTAAACATTTTGATGTTTACTGCAGACATAAAACCTGTGCTCTCACCAACCTTTGTGTTGACCTTTTACTCGCATGTTTTCTCAAGAAGCTAAGGCACGCACTCAAGGATAGGATGCTAGGATGGAGTCCCACGCATCGGCTTTAGTGTCTTAGGATATTTTGAGAACATTCATAAACTTGTTATGTTATGTATTATTAAACATCTTTAATCGCTTCCGCACTAGTACTCTGTAATATTTTGAAAACTGTTTTAACAACGCTTCCGCAGTTTATATCTTAAATCTGTTTTGATCTTACTAAATTTCCGCAACTCTGATTTTTATAAAACTGTTTATCTGAAATAATGGATGTACGTATGCAACCATACATGTAGGTCTCGCAACACAGTAGTGTGACCGAAGACTGCGATCCTGCAAGATCAGTCCAGTCGCGCCCCGTCGCACAGGACGGGAAGGTCGGGGTGCGACATTAAACCCCTATTAACACATCCTTGGCCTCTTCTTTGCATTTGATTGTGTCCTTGGAACAATGGAGCTTTAAGAACATGTTTGAAACCATCAAGGAGCTGGAAGCACCATCATCAGCCACCATCTAAGCCCTATAACTTTTGTTCCATTCAAGTTGTGACCATCAAGCCACTTGTGAGGTAGTGTTAATGACTCATTACACCCAAAAACACACATGCATCCATGTATACACACATGCAAATCCAAATCAAGGACATGCACGAATTTTTGTGACTTGTAGTTGATTCTTGATGGGTTTTGACTAATTTGAAGTATTGAAATGAGCTACACCGAGTTTTGGTTCCATATTGTGAAATTTGTTTAAAGAAAGGGTTACCAAACATGTTTTGTATGAGTCACGTGAAGTACTTCCCTGCTTAAAGTTGTAGTTTATAGATTTCAGACACGAACACGTTAACACGACCAGACACGACACTACTTTAACATGTTTCGTGTCTAAAACAGGTCAACACGTAAAGACCTGTTTAATTTTCGTGTCTAAATAGGTAAAAACCCGCTAAGACCCGTTAAGACATGTTAACATCCATTAAGACCTGTTAATACCTGTTAAGACCCATTAAGGCTTGTTTAAATTTTAAAATCTATCTATTATAATAAAAGAAAATGTTTTTGCTTATGTGTCAATACCACAATCAATCTTTCTTAAAATATGACATGTGCCAATCTCACATTCAATTTCAAATAATAATGACACATGTCAATCTATTATTAAAAACAATTTAACAAATAAACCCTATTTTTATGTGAAATTAAGCAAATCCTATTTTTATGGAAACAAGTTTAATTTATATTATTCTTTTAGCATTTATTTTAGTATTATTAAAATATACGATTACATATTTATAATATTTTGTTTTGATACAAAAAAAATATTGTATTAGTTTAACTATGTTAGGTTTTTAAGAATAATTTTTATTTATTTCTCCGTAATATACTATGTGCATTAAAATATTTACAAATTTGAATTTATTAAAATTTTAATTGATACTACGTTTTTATATTAATAATACTTATTATTTATGTTGTATACTTTTTAACTTACTTTTTTGATTTTTTTCTATAATTATAAACACGGACATTATCAACGTGTAATTGTTTGTGTTCTAAACTTAACGACCATTGGCATGCATATAAAGAAGTTGTTACACTCTTTGAATTTGTATTTGTAGTCATACACTTTTAAACAAGTACTTGTTTAACATAACATATTTTAAATAGATTATATTAACTATCTAACCCCGTGAAATACACGGGGCTATAACCAAGTAAATATAATAATAAAATATATGGCCATATGGGTAACCGATTAACTTCAAAAAATAATTTATAATTGTCTAACCCTAGTTCTTTAACGGGTTCCTTAACAGGTTCTTTAACGGGTTTTAACAGGTTCTTTAACAGGTCAATTATAGTGTTAACTATTAACACATTCCTTAACGGGTCTTTTCGTGTTTACGTGTTTTTAACGAGTCGTGTTCGTGTTTCGTGTCTTAACGTGTCGTGTCTTAACGTGTCATGTCTTAACGGGTCGTGTCTGACCCGTTATGACAGCCCTAGAACCGTTAATGATAGTTAAGTAAAAAGTTCATTTCTTTAGTAAATAAACGAACATGAACACACGTCTCGTTTATTTGTTCATTTACGTTTATGAACATTCCATTATGTTTGTTTATATTTGTTCATTTAGGTTCGTTTATTTTTATCAATAAATCAATTTATTTTTTTAATAAAACTTTTTATAAGCTTTTATTATAAGGTTAGAAATGTTATAAACAAAAAAATTAATAAATATACGTAGATTTAAAAATTAGGTTTTTTATTTATGTGGTTTAGTCTATAAAAACTGAAAGACTATTACAAATGTCAATTAAAAAATACTCACAGTTTTAACACTTTTAAATACGTTAAACCTAAACGTTAACAACAAAATCGTCAATCGTGAAGCTCGAAAAATTTATCATTTTGGTTAATTTCTATTATTTTGATTACTTGTCACTTATATTTTTTGTATGTTATCACTGTCATTATATATTGAACTTTTATCTTATTAGTTTATATGATATCTCTAATATTACAACTTATATTTTGGTTATTTGATATTTGGATGTTGGTTATTTCATATCTGGATGTTGGTTATTTGATATTTGGATATTTAAAGGTTTTGATTATTTGATATTTTGAATATATAAAGACAACAAGTATAAACAATTTTTTAATTGAATTCAAATCAAACCAATTCGAATTTTAATTGAATTCGGATCGAATTCGAATCGAATTTGAATGCTTTAAAAAAATTCAAAATTCAAAATATTCGAAATTCGATTCGATGAACACCTCTATATGTAACTCATAAAATTACAAACATGTCACTCATACAATGTACATACATGTAACGTACACTTACTTATATTTAATAGCATGAGCTACATTCTTTTTTTATTTTAAAACATATTATAATAATATGAAATGAAAAACAAAAATAAAAGATAAAATAAGCAAGCGACTCTTTTACAAAAAGCTTTTTAGCAAGTTTTTTTTAAAGAAAAGACAGAAAAGTTGTTAAAAATCTTCCGATACTAATAATTGATTTCGAAAAATACCAACATAACATTCTCTTATTATTCCAAAAATAAATGTATGTTTTTAAATTTAAAAATAAAAACTCACAATTGATATTATTAATAGTATATGTTGTTTACATAAATACGCTAAATTAATATGAATAATTGATAATATGGTAATAAATATCACTATATTTAGTGTTATAATGTGTGTGTATACACATATTAAAATCTTTTTTTTATAAATTTTTATTTTTAAATATTTTTAATATAAAAAGGCATAACTGATATATTATTTTAATTATATAAATTTATGAATACATAATAAAAAAGGAACATAATTTTTATTTACAAACCCGTGTAACACACTTGTCTTTAACTTCTTATGTAAATATAAAATTTTGAGAATTTTTGAAGATTTACTAAAAATAAAGGTTAACTTATTTTCAATAAAACAATCAAAACAGGTAAATTTAAAATAATTTTTAAATTGTAAGATCATTTGTAGTGGTGTGTGACCACGCATGATAAGGGTCGATCACGCCGTGCTAGCGCCCACCCCGACTACACAGTGGCGTGAGGGGCAATGGCGTGAGTAGCATCACTGGTGAACTTGGTTGTTTGAAAAAAAAATAATTAAAAAAACAATATAGCGGCTGTATGACCGTTTAAAAGAGAAAAAAAATCAAATTTTTTACCTATATAAAACAATTCAGCCTACAACAAAAAATACTTACACTCCCTCAAAATTTTCCAACTTTCTAAAAATTTCAACTCTCAAATCTTCAAAAAATCTTCTTCATACCATGGATCCAAACAACTCAAACAATCTGTTTTTTAACCCTTTTATTAATTATTATCGTCATCAAGGCGATACAAACAAACCAAACTTGTTTCTAATATTTGCAAATTGGTACCCACAACAACTGTTTTTTGAGCAACATTCACCTGCTTTCAAAAACGTTTCCGAAACCCAACCCGAACCCGACATTGAGGTGCTTCCGGAAACAAAGCTGACCCAAACTGGCTACATTGTGATGAAGGCACAAACGAAAGGATGTGCCTAAAAAAACAACGAAACCGACCATCACTCGATGGACGGAAGTTGAAGAGGTGGCACTAGCTCGTGCCTACATATATATATATATATGTTTCTAAATATGCGTTCGTTGGTGTGACTCCTCGCAAATTACAGATCAGCAACTAATTTAATTAAATGGTTATTTAATTAATGTTTATATACATGGCACCAGAATTTATTTAGTTTAGTGTGACACGTGACACGATAGTACAAACATAGTCACAAGCACGATAATTCGGTGAATTATCGAGAAATACACACGTGTCGAACAATTCACGAACGTTGGTGAACGTTGAACAAAACAAATAATTGAACGACAATTGGTTCACATACGACCAAACATTGAATAAATTGGGCGCAAACAACAATAAACGATAAGTTATGACCAAAAACGATCAAAAACCGATTCGAACAATGAAAATTGGGCCATTGGGCTACTCCGACAAGCCTCACGGTATGTCAAGGGCCTTGGATTGGTGGTACGCGAATCTTGGGCAAGCAAATTTGAATTCGCCCGAAATCCTTCACAATAAACCGCGATCGATCAAATTCCACTCGGCGATACGCGGCGTGTTTCATGATGAAACCCGATTATAATATTCATCACGGTACGCCAAGACCCCATGGGGGCTATCTTGGCGGTACGCTAAGCTCCCCATCAGCTTAAAACTTTATAAAAACCCATCAGACCCTTTCTGTTTCACTTTACTCAAACTCTCTCAATTAAAACACACCCACATGACCAAGTTTACTCTGTCAACATTGTCCAATATCATCAGAGGCTACAAGAGGTTGTTCTTGGAGTTATTGAGGCCATATCCAAGCTTGGAGCTCAAGAACAAGGAGGAACCACCAAGGAAGCCCACCATAAGAAGCAACAACATGTTCCAAGCGTGTTCTACTAAAAATCCAGCTGAATCCGAGTTGTATCTTGGTGTTTGGAGCTTTAGGAGGTAGCTTGACATGTCCTTTTGCACATTAAACACATGAACACACATGCAAGACAAGATACGCACATGCAAGGCCTTAGATGGCACCTGCAGGAGATTTTATTCATTTAGAACTGTGATTTCATGTTAAATGACTTATTTGTGTTATTGAGATGATCTATTGGTCAAAATAATGCCATTTGATGATTATTGGGTCATGTTTCTACGAAATGGTAACTCTTAGCAACATGCATGTATAATCCATGAAGTTCTAAGTCATTTTGGATATGATTATGTGCTTATTGTGATATTAGGGATGTTCACATTGAAAATCATTGATATTGATGGTCATTTTATGTTGTTTTGAGCATAGTTACTATAAATAGTAACTTTTGTTGTGAAAATCATGCTAGATGATGATACTAACAATGTAAACATGTTTAAATGATGATTTGAAGCTATTGTTGATGATATTGAGTGATTAGTGCATTAGGTTTAATGATGTTAGTGATTATTTGGGCATAGTTACTATAAATAGTAACTTTTGTTACACTAAATGATGATAAACGGTGATTTTAATGAAATAATCATGTTTAAACAATGATTTGTAGTTGCTAATGAGATTATTAACAAATAGATTGCTCATATTTGTTGAAATGGGTAATTTCAGTCATGAGTTTCAATTTATAGAAACTTTATTTGTAAAAGCCATAACATGCATGTTGAAGTTAAATAATGAATAAGTGTTTTTGACATGATAATGTTTATGTGAAACTATTTGAAATGTTGAATCTTAAATAAAATGAGTTTATTTGAGAACTTTCCATTTTATAAAACTTTAATTGGGAATTCCATGAAATATGATGATTGATCAACTCTTGCTAATAGTAAATGACCTAAAATGCTATGTTAAGATGTTATGTGAAGTTGTTGCATAATTTTTGGCAATTAAACTTATCAAATATAGAAACTTTCTGTGACAATTCGCAATTTCCACACTAGAATCATGCGTTTTAGTCTTAATTAAGTCTTAATTAAGTCTTATTAAGATTAAAATAATCTAAACAAACCATTAGAATCAAATAAAAACGCATGAATCAAAGAAAGAACAATAACACACATTTGAAACATAAATCGAGAAAAATTTGCGAAAAGGCAATTCGGCATGCGTAGTTGTCAAATTCATGACAACCCAAACTTCCTAACCACATTATATTCCTAATGGGATGTAATTGGGAGTATAACAATGGTGGTTGATCAAATGTAGCAATTCCCAAAGAGACACACGAAAAAGCCGAAAAAAATCGCAAAAACCATAAAACTCATGTGTTTGATGATCCATTTCACATTTAATCTTTCCAAACCAGTTTAGTAGATATTTTGGGCCAAATATGTGTCCAATATTGGAGAAGAAGGCATTCAAGCATAAAAGCCAAATTTTTGTCTTTCAAAGTCAACATTTCCACACTCTTCCCACCATAAACATGGCCAGAGCATTCCACAAACCTTCTGGAGTTTCAAACATCTTCCAAACAACATTTCTAAGCAATCCTTGCTGAGAATCAAGAACAAGAACAAGAGGATCCAAGAATCAACCTTCAAAAGTTGATTTTTAGTGGATTTTCAAGCCAATCTTCAACCAAGTAAGTTCTTGTTTCAATTTTTGATATAATAGCTTAAGATAGCTTAAACAAGTGTTATGAAGCTTGTTTGGATGATTGGAAATCATCATATCTTGACAATCCATGAAAAAGGGCAAAAGTATCCGAAAACCCGATTTTTCTAAGTTGTCCAAATCGAGATTTTTCTTCAACAAACTCTATATATATGTTAAATATTAGAATCTTGATATTTTGTGTCACACCCCGAGCCGGCGGGCCGGATCGTTTGTCCCGTCGGGCGGAAGGTTCCCGGGGCGTGATATAGTGAGTGATAATCGTGATTATCAGATTGTATACATAGCATCAATGTTAAGAATAACTAAATCACAATATAGCATTAAACTAGGATTACAAAGTTAAATTACAAATTTCAAGGTTTAGTAATTTAAATAAGTAAACCTATCAAAAGAATCAAATGTTACTATCTTGTATCTGTACAAGATATCCAAAAATGACTCGCATCAATAACAAAGTATGTGCTTTCCAAAAGTCTACTAGGTCAGCTATCTGGCATCCTAGTATGCAATCCTGAGCTTTAGCTTAATCCTGTGCATTACCTGAGAAAGCATGTAAGAAAGCAAAGTCAACACAATGGTTGGTGAGTTCATATAGTTTTAGTATTTGAAAAATATTTTTGCAACCTCTTTGGTAAAACCTTAACCTCATTAACATCACCTGTATCATCCAGCTCGGTATGCTTATATATAGGGCATACCCCTGAGTCGAGCCTACAACCCGCCCAGACGCCGTCCCACCACATACTAAGCCACATAGGACATTGATGTTAATGATAATTAAGCGTCTTACCTACCATCCATTCCATTCATAGATTTAGCATCCCGTTAAGTTTGCGACATGAGTGGAAAATGAGGAATCACTGTATGGCAAGCACTAAGAGGCCATCAGTCTACTCCTCAGAATCATGACTATGGAGAACACCCTTTTGGCAAGCACTGAGAGGCCAAACGGTCTGATCTACAATAGTCCTAGCTACAAAGAACACCCTTGGCAAGCACTGAGAGGCCAATTGGTCCGTTCTAAAATAGCCAATAGCTTTAACGTTATGTTTAAGTTTACAACATGAGTGGACATGGAGGAATCATTGTATGGCAAGCACTGAGAGACCAACAATCTACTCCTCCAAGTCCTGACTATGAAGGTCACCCTATGGCAAGCACTGAGAGGCCGACGGTCTGTTCCTTCAAGTCCCAACTATGAAGAACACCCCATGGCAAGCACTGAGAGGCCAATTTGGTATGTTCTATCATAGTCGATAGTTTTAGCATACAAGTATATAGCATTCAGATAGCATAGCATTTATGTATCTTGTACACAAGTACTAGCTTCACAACCGGTAGGGCAAGCACTGAGAGGCCATATCGTCGTTTTAGCATGGCAAGCATAATAAGCATACAAAGTTTATAGCATTCTGGGCATTTCAAGCATTTCGAGCATAGTAAGCATGTAGTATTAGCATTGTAGCATTAGCACTTAGCATTAGTATGTAGCATTAGTGATTAGCATTGGCAAGTAGCATTAGCATATGGTATTAGCATGTAGCATTAGTGTTTAGCATTGGCATGTAGCATTAGCATATAGTATTAGCATTGTAGCATTAGCATGTAGCATTGGCATGTAGCATTAGCATATAGTATTAGCATTGTAGCATTAGCATGTAGCATTAGTGTTTAGTATTGGCATGTAGCATTAGCATATAGTGTTAGCATTGTAGCATTAGCATGTAACGTTAGTGTTTAGCATTGGCATGTAGCATTAGCATAGACTGTTAGCATTGTAGCATTAGCATGTAGCATTAGTGTTTAGTATTGGCAAGTAGCATTAGCATATAGTGTTAGCATTGTAGCATTAGCATGTAGCATTAGTGTTTAGCATTGGCATGTAGCATTAGTATATTGTATTAGTATGTAACATATAGTTTTAGAATATAACATTAGCATGTAGCATAAGTATATAGCATTTAGGTTAAGTGTATTAAGCGTTAGCATTTAGGATAAAACCTTAGCTTTTAGCAATTTAGCATAAGTGAAATAAGCATTAGTATTATCAACATGAATAAGTATTAAAAACATTTACGAATCATTTAAACGTTTGTTTAAAATGTATATCACGCTTCTCAGTCCCAAAGTAAAATCAAAATAGTTTGAAAAGGGACAAATGAACTCACATGTGTTGCTAGGTATGAATCACAACAGATAATGCGCGCTCGTTAGTTGTAGCTTAAGTATCTTCAACATCTGAGTTGTTTTAAGAGATTCGAATACGATAAGTCGTTATAATAGACGCAAACTAGGGTTTTGGTCTTGGCGTGCAACTAACTGTCCTATGCTACTAACGTGTTGCTATGTTCCTCACTAACTAATCTAATGTGTTACCCATTCATAATCCCCAATCCCACAGTATTCATTACAAGTCTTTAATTAATATGTTTTTAAATTAATTCCATTTAAGTTAAACATTTAGAAACATCATTTAATGTATTTTAATAACGTTTATAATTTAATTTCCTTTTTTTTTAAAACATAATTCATTTAAGAGATAGTATAACTAACATGATGGGCTTGGGTTAATCCCATTTGATTAACCTTGAGCCCATTACTAGCTTTTGCTTGTTCATGATTCTTTGATCGCTTTCTTGCATAACTCCGCTCTAGGTAGTTATGTGTTCTTATAAATTGTCTAAGTGTTAAGTGTTAATAATTAAATCAAAACTTATAGCATTAGACCATTGTCTTTGGTTCTCAATGAATCCTCTAGCTTGCCAAATTTTCCATAATGTTGTCAATCGGTTTTAGACATGATTATGATTTTAAGATAACTATCGTCTAAAGAAAACCCTAATTCATATTTTATTAATCAGGATTTATGCATCCTAATTCACCCCCCATGTAATCATTCTTTTGTCGTTGCAACCCGTTTACGCTTTAGATATCCTACGTTGATCTCATATTATGAAACCCTAATAAGTTCCCCATGCACACACACACACACCATGCACGCATGAAGTGTGTGTGTAAGTGTTTAAGTCATCCCATATGTGCCTCCTAACTTAGTAGCCCTCCCCGATTAGTAACCCCATGGTCTCGGTTTGTTTTGCCCGAATGGGTTAGGGTCCCAACTGTAACAACAGTGCCGAAATCGGTGCCGGAACAGTGATCGCAACAGTAGCATGAACAGTAAACAGACACCAACTATACACATTCTATTCTATTTCATGTTCATATTGATAGTCAAAGTCATTTCATGTTATCAAACAGCAGACTCATAAACATTTAGCAGAAACTAAGTACAGAACAATGGTTCTTGAGTCAGATAATTATCTGGCAACACTGAACCATCATGGGTTTATTTGTTAGGATCTATTAGGATAGCACGTATGCGAGGCTAATCAAAACAATACAATAACAGTTGTTGTTACGGAATGTTAAACCGACGGACTGTTCGTATAGGTGACGATCTGTACGAATGGATCTGACAGTTTAATGATCTGAAACGATGATTGTAAATTAGAAAACAAAATCAGAAAGTGAAACGTGCGATCGTGTTCGTACAGTTAGCGCTCTGTACGAAGACGCGCGTAAGTGACGTTTTCTGACGAAACGAATGACGACTCGATCGATAATAATTATAAGGAAATAAAATATTTCCTATTTTACAATTTTGAAACTCATCATAGTTACAATTATGGCAAAACTATTTTAATTTTAGACGCGTAAACTATAATACGCGAATAAATCATAAAACGCGTAATAATTAGGAGTTTCGATAAATAAATTAGGGAAATACTATTTAATATCATTAATAGAAATAGCCACTTTCCAAACACCTAAAAATAAGCCTTTTATTTAAATTTCGTAATTTTACGCGTTACGATTCGGAAACGCGACGAAGACGCGAACCGAGCAAACGAAATGAACCCGAATACCCTCGGGGTATATAAACGATGAAAGAACACTTTTCTTTCATTTTTACACATCTCTCTCTCTCTAGCTCTCTCTCCCGTCACCTCTCTCTCTCTAAAATTCTTCATCTTCAACCTTCAAGATCTCACTCGTTTGGAGACGAAATCGGGTGTTCTTGGTGTCCACGCGTAGCTAGGAACGAGCTCTACAAGGTAGTACAACCGATCGGAAGCTTTGGCCACTGAAATTTAAGGTATGTAGCTCGAAACCTTCGTGAGAATAGGGTTTTACTTGGTTTTGATACACACGCACATAACCGGTTTAAGGTTTAACTTTTCGAGAGCCGCACCATGGATGACTTCGGTGATGCAAGAATAACCAGGGGTACGATCGGAGACCAATTGGGTTCGATGGAACTGATGAGAACGAACCAGGGTTCGTTGACAGCCACCATGGCCGAACCGTTGAAGTCACGAACCTTGGGTATGCATGATAGCTGGCCGAACCTTCTTTCTCACTCACGAACCATCACCATGGCCCACGAACCTTGGAAGGTCACGAGCCTTCATGAGCGGCCGAATCCAGCTGTGTTGGCCGAACCATTTTAGAGCCACGAACCCTAACCCTCCGAGCCTTAATGCCGAACCCTTCTTTGCATGATTAGTCGAACCTTACTGAACTTGTAGCCGAACCTTGCATGCTCAATTGACATCACCGAACCTTGCTGGTCAAGCATGGACCAGCCGAACCATGGTTGGGGGCGAACCAGAGGCGAACCTTACATGGACATCGGCCACAACCGAACCTTGTTCATAAAACACATAAAAGGTTCGCTGCTTGGTGATCTCTTATGTGGATTAACTAGGCTCAATTGATCAATACATGGAACCACACTTCGGCCCACTAATAACTATTTCGGCCCAAATAGGAAATATAACCGGCCCATGCGCATGGCACTCGGCCCATAGTAAAATGGCCCAATGGATTGGCCCATGCGATTATCATAGCCCATGACACTTAGGTTTAGCCCAATAGCCCTATTATTAGGCCCAGGATCACTTAGATTGGCCAAATATCTAAGACGATCCGTTGTACATTCGGTTAAGCTAAATATTAACCATTCGACCCAAGTTACTTAGCTTAACATCACTAACAAAGTGCCATGATAGACATTAGGTTCAATAGGAATCTAATGGGTCACAATGACAAGCTAGGCCTAACACAAGGCCACAAGATCTAAACTTCAATAAAAACAATGCTAGGATTAATTACCGATCTAATTTAGGATATTCTAGCACCATTATCATATGGGATCATTATAGGGGATGATCATTCTTTTAGTCAAACACAAGTGAACCTTTTTAAACTAAGATATCAAATGTCATGGAAAGATTACACTAGGGATGGAAAACAAGAACCTAAAGGTTATGGTTTAACTTAAATGTTAACACCTAAACCATTGGGAATTTCAAAGGCATGATTAATCTAAATGGTTATTTACACCATCTAGGTTAATGACGTTATAAGCAAACAAGAGATCATTTGAAAATCAAAGTTTATTAAAGGGCCCAAGAATGGCCCAATGGGTTTAATATAAGCCCATCATGTTTAAATTACATTTTCTTAAATTAATTATGCTTTTCATAAAGGAAATTAAATTATAAACTTTATCAATATAATTAAACGATTTTCCTAAATAAATGATTTACTTAAAAAGGTAATAAATTGAAAATATTTTACTTAAATACTTTAAATGCTTTATGTGGGATTTGGGTTACTAATGGGTAATAGTTTAACTTAGATAGAGAAAATTCTAGAAACACACTAGTAATCTAGGACACGTAGTTGCACATCGAGACCAAACCATAGATACGACAATTTCTGTAGGTACTTATCGTATTCGAATTCTTTAAAATAACCCAGGTGTTAAAGATACTTAGGCAACAATCAAAGAGTGCGCTTATCTTTTGTGGTTCATTTCACGGCAACACAGGTGAGTTCATTGCCCCTTTTCTAACATTTTTGTTTTAAAACGCGGGGCTGAGAAGCATGCGTAAACTGTTTATTTAAAATGTTTACTTAAATGCTTTTAAATTACATGTTTTACATATGTATAAATGTCATCCTAGATCATATGTAGGAAGATTTTATGCAGGTTATTAACTGATTTACTTATTTAATAAGTGAATAATCAAGTTAAATTAATCTTTTCAATAAGTCAAAACATTTCAAACAAATCAAACTAAACATTTTGACAAATCAAGTGGGTGAATTCAAGGGATCATATCAAACATTTTGACAAATCAAGTGGGTGAATTCAAGGGATCATATCAAACATTTTGACAAAACAAGTGGGTGAATTCAAGGGATCAAATCAAACAGTTTGACAAAACAAGTGTGGGACATCAAGACATCAACAAAACAATCTTTGCAAAGACAACATTCAATGTTCTACAAACCAAGTGTTTGTTGAACAATGAATCAAGGGTACTACCGATCAATGAATCTTGTATTCTATGATCAACACATCAAGTACATCTTGTGACAGAATCAGACGATCATTAAATCATTTTAAGGGAAAGTCTGGGAAATATCAGAGATAGCATACGCCAAAAACATTGACGAAACATAAAATCCTGCATTTCAAGAAGTCCTAGCTAGACCGTTTGATTTGTAGGTCGTATGTTTGAGGATATTTACAGAATTCCCTAACTACTAAGTACCTAGATTGACAGACTAGTCTACTCGAGTATGACCATAGGCCCCAATCATAAGGACTTAGATTTTATTAAATGTTTATTTACTTGTTTAATTAAGCATTTATAAATGTTTATACAATTTTTGTGGTTGATCACTATTGTGATAAACTTAAGGAATCAACATAGATTCCAAATTGTTGTATTTACAGGAACAAAGGACTGGCGAATCATTGGGTTAAAGGTAGGGGTAAAATGCTTAATTTTCATTAACACCAATGTCCCATGTGGATTAGTATGTGGTGGGACGGCGTCTGGGCGGGGTTGTAGCCTCGACTCAGGGGTATGCCCTATATATAAGCATACCGATCTGGATGATACATGTGATGTTAATGAGATTAAGGTTGTTACCCGGGGGTTAAACAAAGGTTTTGTGAGAACATTTGAGTCATTGTGAACAAGAGTGTGTGATAGGTAAAGATGCTTAATTATCATTAACAACAATGTCCTATGTGGATTAGTATGTGGTGGGACGGCGTCTGGGCGGGGTTGTAGCCTCGACTCAGGGGTATGCCCTATACATAAGCATACCGATCTGGATGATACATGTGGTGTTAATGAGGTTAGGGTCTTTACCAAAGGAGGTTCAAATCATTTTCAAATCATTTTCAAACACTAAACAATATGAACTCACCAACCATGTGTTGACTTTATTTTTGCATGACTTCTCAGGTGACGAACAGGTCAACTGAAGAGTTATTTCTTTGGGATTAGGTTATCTGATAGAGGACCTAGCTTTTTGGACCTGCATATTTTGAAGCATCATTTTACAGTTTGGTTATCATATCTTGTGCAACTACAAGATTGAAGACTGATGATGTGATAGTGGGTTTACATTGTTAAATTGTAAACTTAACTAATATAATTTAACTCTGTAATCCTATTTTATTTTAGCAAAGTTTCTCATTTATATATCATGTGCAATGTGAACAATCTGATCAATCCGATTATCATTTCGATATCGCGCCTCGGGAACCTTCCGCCCGTGGGAAACCCGATCCTACCCCGCCGGCTCGGGGTGTGACAGATTGGTATCAGAGCCATGGTTATAGAGAAATATAGGTCACTATTTAAACGGTTTGGCCTAGACTATAACCTAGGGACCCTGCATGTAGAGAACATAGGAAATACGAAATTACTTGCATTGTGTCTTCTGCATTCGATCATTGCATTAACCAATGTTCTGTTGGTTATGATTAGAATGTCACCAAGAAGGCAACCATCACCGCCTCTACCTCCACAAGAGACGGACCCAGCCGTTGAGGTTCTTGCAACACTGCTCACTGAACAGTTGGTGGCGATTCTCCCTGGAATCATCACCCGGATCAGGAACAGTGAGGAATTTACCAGGAACTTCCCATTACTTGCTGCAGAGAAGAAGAAACCGGAAGAAGGAGAAACAAGCAGGAAGCGAAAACGGAGTCGTTCTAAGAAATCAAGAAACCCTAAAATCCACACTGAGGCCATTCCCCTTCGTCAGATGGCCGTTGCTCCGGAGTCAGAGAATCGTAGGTGTTACGCGGGAAAATCACCCCTTTGCACTAACTGTCACCATCACCACCGCACTGAAATCTCATGCAAGCAATGCATCCATTGTTGCAAGACGAACCATTTGGATCACCAATGCAGAACATCAATGGAATTAGTATGTAAACCGGAGGCTAGCAAATTTCCTTTATGTGCCACGTGCGGTCTCCACCATGCTAAGAATAAACTGTGCAAACATTGTCTGAACTGCGGAGGAAAGGGACACTGGAGTCGTGATTGTAATAATCCCCCGACTCATAACCAGAATCCTGGAAACACTACATATCCCCTTCCTCGACACAGCAAAGATTGTTATGTGTGCGGACTGTCCGAACACATTGCCCGAGACTGCCCTGTGAGGATATCTTTTACAAATCCTGCACCTTCTAAAGGAAAAGCTTCCCTCTATTCGGCTTGTCACTACCATGATCTGGCTGAACCTTCGTGCCTACAATGCGCGCGTGGTGGAATGACGGGACCCTGGATTCAACGGTGTCGGTTTATTCCCACTAGAAAATGGGAACAAAAAGCGAGCACCTTTACTTCCCCTCAACATAACAACAATTGCTTCATGTGCGGAATGCATGGACATTTCGCAAGGGACTGCCCTAGGAAAATGTCTCCAGCAGACCCAGCAGACATTGAGGAACTACTCGCTTTACCAGCTCCTGGGGAACACTCGGAGTCCGATGACTCCATAGGTATGTAAAATTCAGCTTAATACCTTAAATTATCTGTTGGGGTATTAATTAGGACTGCATAGTCTGTTGTAATTTTAGGAACCATAAATTTAAGTTAGTCAAAAGCAAAGTCAGTGCCGAAAAGATAATCAGAATAATAATTGAAGGAACCTTTAGGTTAAATAAGGGTTATACGATTAAATAGGGATAGAGTAATCATTAATGCCGGCTTAATTACTGTAAATTAGAATAGGACTTTATCTAATTAGAACACTAAAAGCCTTAGAAATTAAAAATGTCAAAACTAGTGGGTAGACTTTCATTTTATACGTAGATCTCCTAGAAATTGAGTTACCTAAATTTGAGAACTCTGACTCTAGGATGTTAGGAAAAGTAAATATGAGAACTGTGTCAGGTCTTTACGTAGGCTAAATAAGTAGATCAAGGGAAGTCATTTGAGAATACAAGATGAAGGTATGCCCGAGAAAATATTTCGAATGAATTATGGGCATTCCAAATTATGGTGATGTTCTTCGAGTAGAAGAATGCACCTATGAGTTCTTGGACCTCATGAATCGAGCGTGCAGACTGTAACTGGTTAGTTTGTCATTACTATTAAGGATGACATACTGAATTATTATAGTAGCACGACAAAACACGAACGACATCTCAGGGACATTTTGGAACCGTCAAGGAAAGAACAACTTCATCTTAAATTCTCCCAAATTGAAATCAGATGAGAATAAGAAATAGTTGGAACAAAAGTTACAATAGGTTTCACGAGTCTCATGACTTAAGGGTAGGAGTAAGATAGATATACACCATCACACGGGTGGGTATAAGTGTACTGAGAAGGTAAATCCTTACCTTTATTTTAATAAATCTGCCGTATTTTAGGTAGACCTCCCCACTGTATAATGTAAACCTTCGAGTTGAGGAGAGATTAAACAAATGGTGAAGTATGTGTACGGTTATGTCAAACAACCTAAGCATTTACCATGGGTGACTTAAGGATCTCGATCTGAAGATCAAGACCTAGATGTAGTGAGAGTCACCTACGAAGATTTTAAGGAGTGTGTCAGATTTTAGTGCCGAAAGACAGTTCAAGATAAACCGGATGTGACACTTACTACCAAATTAGTGGGTGGACTCTGGTGATAGGTAAACCGATGGATTTTACAGCAACGAGATAGTGGTACGCTATGTGATACCATTGTTTAACATTTTGGTTAGGGATGTACTTAAAAATAATTACAGCTCACCGTTCACCAAAGGACGGTTGAAGCGAAAGTACGACACGAATCTTGGGGGATATGTTGAGAACCTGTATGTCAAACTACAGAGGAAAGTTGGACTCCCAGATGCCACCGATTACATCTTCCTACAACAACCGTCAATATAGAAGCATCGAATGCACACCATTCGAGGCTCCTTGAGCTTGGCAACGTCAGTCGCCGACTGACGGATTAAAGGTGTAGTCCATCCCAGAATAAAGGGACGAACAAGCACCACGAAACGTAGGACAATCCGAGATCATCTAATGTAATTGTTTCATGGCACCGAGATTGAGGTCATTATATGACCTTAGTTGGATACGTTACGTGTTTCACGTCTCGAACTTGAATAAACGTCGTGCTAACGAATCGTTCGTCATATCAGTTGAAGAAATTCAATTAGACGGACATTATACCTTAGGTAATAGTCTTCAGAGTTTACGGCTCGTTAGATTAAACAACTAAGGAAAAGTCGTATTTCCATTGCTAAGATCATTGGAAATTCAAGGCGAAAACTCAAGTTTACTTGGAAAATGCGAAGATCACACGATGTTCAGGACATCCCCAACTGCTTACAGAGAAGGCTGTAACCGATAACTATTCCTAAATTTCGGGACGAAATTTCTCTAACAAGGGGAGACTGTAACAACAGTGCCGAAATCGGTGCCGGAACAGTGATCGCAACAGTAGCATGAACAGTAAACAGACACCAACTATACACATTCTATTCTATTTCATGTTCATATTGATAGTCAAAGTCATTTCATGTTATCAAACAGCAGACTCATAAACATTTAGCAGAAACTAAGTACAGAACAATGGTTCTTGAGTCAGATAATTATCTGGCAACACTGAACCATCATGGGTTTATTTGTTAGGATCTATTAGGATAGCACGTATGCGAGGCTAATCAAAACAATACAATAACAGTTGTTGTTACGGAATGTTAAACCGACGGACTGTTCGTATAGGTGACGATCTGTACGAATGGATCTGACAGTTTAATGATCTGAAACGATGATTGTAAATTAGAAAACAAAATCAGAAAGTGAAACGTGCGATCGTGTTCGTACAGTTAGCGCTCTGTACGAAGACGCGCGTAAGTGACGTTTTCTGACGAAACGAATGACGACTCGATCGATAATAATTATAAGGAAATAAAATATTTCCTATTTTACAATTTTGAAACTCATCATAGTTACAATTATGGCAAAACTATTTTAATTTTAGACGCGTAAACTATAATACGCGAATAAATCATAAAACGCGTAATAATTAGGAGTTTCGATAAATAAATTAGGGAAATACTATTTAATATCATTAATAGAAATAGCCACTTTCCAAACACCTAAAAATAAGCCTTTTATTTAAATTTCGTAATTTTACGCGTTACGATTCGGAAACGCGACGAAGACGCGAACCGAGCAAACGAAATGAACCCGAATACCCTCGGGGTATATAAACGATGAAAGAACACTTTTCTTTCATTTTTACACATCTCTCTCTCTCTCTAGCTCTCTCTCCCGTCACCTCTCTCTCTCTAAAATTCTTCATCTTCAACCTTCAAGATCTCACTCGTTTGGAGACGAAATCGGGTGTTCTTGGTGTCCACGCGTGGCTAGGAACGAGCTCTACAAGGTAGTACAACCGATCGGAAGCTTTGGCCACTGAAATTTAAGGTATGTAGCTCGAAACCTTCGTGAGAATAGGGTTTTACTTGGTTTTGATACACACGCACATAACCGGTTTAAGGTTTAACTTTTCGAGAGCCGCACCATGGATGACTTCGGTGATGCAAGAATAACCAGGGGTACGATCGGAGACCAATTGGGTTCGATGGAACTGATGAGAACGAACCAGGGTTCGTTGACAGCCACCATGGCCGAACCGTTGAAGTCACGAACCTTGGGTATGCATGATAGCTGGCCGAACCTTCTTTCTCACTCACGAACCATCACCATGGCCCACGAACCTTGGAAGGTCACGAGCCTTCATGAGCGGCCGAATCCAGCTGTGTTGGCCGAACCATTTTAGAGCCACGAACCCTAACCCTTCGAGCCTTAATGCCGAACCCTTCTTTGCATGATTAGTCGAACCTTACTGAACTTGTAGCCGAACCTTGCATGCTCAATTGACATCACCGAACCTTGCTGGTCAAGCATGGACCAGCCGAACCATGGTTGGGGGCGAACCAGAGGCGAACCTTACATGGACATCGGCCACAACCGAACCTTGTTCATAAAACACATAAAAGGTTCGCTGCTTGGTGATCTCTTATGTGGATTAACTAGGCTCAATTGATCAATACATGGAACCACACTTCGGCCCACTAATAACTATTTCGGCCCAAATAGGAAATATAACCGGCCCATGCGCATGGCACTCGGCCCATAGTAAAATGGCCCAATGGATTGGCCCATGCGATTATCATAGCCCATGACACTTAGGTTTAGCCCAATAGCCCTATTATTAGGCCCAGGATCACTTAGATTGGCCAAATATCTAAGACGATCCGTTGTACATTCGGTTAAGCTAAATATTAACCATTCGACCCAAGTTACTTAGCTTAACATCACTAACAAAGTGCCATGATAGACATTAGGTTCAATAGGAATCTAATGGGTCACAATGACAAGCTAGGCCTAACACAAGGCCACAAGATCTAAACTTCAATAAAAACAATGCTAGGATTAATTACCGATCTAATTTAGGATATTCTAGCACCATTATCATATGGGATCATTATAGGGGATGATCATTCTTTTAGTCAAACACAAGTGAACCTTTTTAAACTAAGATATCAAATGTCATGGAAAGATTACACTAGGGATGGAAAACAAGAACCTAAAGGTTATGGTTTAACTTAAATGTTAACACCTAAACCATTGGGAATTTCAAAGGCATGATTAATCTAAATGGTTATTTACACCATCTAGGTTAATGACGTTATAAGCAAACAAGAGATCATTTGAAAATCAAAGTTTATTAAAGGGCCCAAGAATGGCCCAATGGGTTTAATATAAGCCCATCATGTTTAAATTACATTTTCTTAAATTAATTATGCTTTTCATAAAGGAAATTAAATTATAAACTTTATCAATATAATTAAACGATTTTCCTAAATAAATGATTTACTTAAAAAGGTAATAAATTGAAAATATTTTACTTAAATACTTTAAATGCTTTATGTGGGATTTGGGTTACTAATGGGTAATAGTTTAACTTAGATAGAGAAAATTCTAGAAACACACTAGTAATCTAGGACACGTAGTTGCACATCGAGACCAAACCATAGATACGACAATTTCTGTAGGTACTTATCGTATTCGAATTCTTTAAAATAACCCAGGTGTTAAAGATACTTAGGCAACAATCAAAGAGTGCGCTTATCTTTTGTGGTTCATTTCACGGCAACACAGGTG
This sequence comes from Mikania micrantha, assembly GCA_009363875.1. Lineage (NCBI taxonomy): Eukaryota > Viridiplantae > Streptophyta > Magnoliopsida > Asterales > Asteraceae > Mikania > Mikania micrantha. The sequence continues at coordinate 49,996,414 of CM018695.1, read as the reverse complement.
AGTTCATTGCCCCTTTTCTAACATTTTTGTTTTAAAACGCGGGGCTGAGAAGCATGCGTAAACTGTTTATTTAAAATGTTTACTTAAATGCTTTTAAATTACATGTTTTACATATGTATAAATGTCATCCTAGATCATATGTAGGAAGATTTTATGCAGGTTATTAACTGATTTACTTATTTAATAAGTGAATAATCAAGTTAAATTAATCTTTTCAATAAGTCAAAACATTTCAAACAAATCAAACTAAACATTTTGACAAATCAAGTGGGTGAATTCAAGGGATCATATCAAACATTTTGACAAATCAAGTGGGTGAATTCAAGGGATCATATCAAACATTTTGACAAAACAAGTGGGTGAATTCAAGGGATCAAATCAAACAGTTTGACAAAACAAGTGTGGGACATCAAGACATCAACAAAACAATCTTTGCAAAGACAACATTCAATGTTCTACAAACCAAGTGTTTGTTGAACAATGAATCAAGGGTACTACCGATCAATGAATCTTGTATTCTATGATCAACACATCAAGTACATCTTGTGACAGAATCAGACGATCATTAAATCATTTTAAGGGAAAGTCTGGGAAATATCAGAGATAGCATACGCCAAAAACATTGACGAAACATAAAATCCTGCATTTCAAGAAGTCCTAGCTAGACCGTTTGATTTGTAGGTCGTATGTTTGAGGATATTTACAGAATTCCCTAACTACTAAGTACCTAGATTGACAGACTAGTCTACTCGAGTATGACCATAGGCCCCAATCATAAGGACTTAGATTTTATTAAATGTTTATTTACTTGTTTAATTAAGCATTTATAAATGTTTATACAATTTTTGTGGTTGATCACTATTGTGATAAACTTAAGGAATCAACATAGATTCCAAATTGTTGTATTTACAGGAACAAAGGACTGGCGAATCATTGGGTTAAAGGTAGGGGTAAAATGCTTAATTTTCATTAACACCAATGTCCCATGTGGATTAGTATGTGGTGGGACGGCATCTGGGCGGGGTTGTAGCCTCGACTCAGGGGTATGCCCTATATATAAGCATACCGATCTGGATGATACATGTGATGTTAATGAGATTAAGGTTGTTACCCGGGGGTTAAACAAAGGTTTTGTGAGAACATTTGAGTCATTGTGAACAAGAGTGTGTGATAGGTAAAGATGCTTAATTATCATTAACAACAATGTCCTATGTGGATTAGTATGTGGTGGGACGGCGTCTGGGCGGGGTTGTAGCCTCGACTCAGGGGTATGCCCTATACATAAGCATACCGATCTGGATGATACATGTGGTGTTAATGAGGTTAGGGTCTTTACCAAAGGAGGTTCAAATCATTTTCAAATCATTTTCAAACACTAAACAATATGAACTCACCAACCATGTGTTGACTTTATTTTTGCATGACTTCTCAGGTGACGAACAGGTCAACTGAAGAGTTATTTCTTTGGGATTAGGTTATCTGATAGAGGACCTAGCTTTTTGGACCTGCATATTTTGAAGCATCATTTTACAGTTTGGTTATCATATCTTGTGCAACTACAAGATTGAAGACTGATGATGTGATAGTGGGTTTACATTGTTAAATTGTAAACTTAACTAATATAATTTAACTCTGTAATCCTATTTTATTTTAGCAAAGTTTCTCATTTATATATCATGTGCAATGTGAACAATCTGATCAATCCGATTATCATTTCGATATCGCGCCTCGGGAACCTTCCGCCCGTCGGGGAAACCCGATCCTACCCCGCCGGCTCGGGGTGTGACACCAACCGAGTGAGACCTTGGCCGATTCATGGCCATCGAATGGAGCTTGGCCGACTGACTTGTCGAGGCCGCATGAGACAGCCCCGATCGGATGGGCCCAAGTCGAATGAAGGTTGGCCGAAGGAGCTGGCTGCCGAATAGGGACACCCGATCGAATGGGTTGGCCGAATGAGGTGCTGCTTCGGTGGTGTACTGGGCGAAGGAACATTGGCCGATTGAAAACATGCCGATCGAATGAAAGCCTTGGCCGAAGGAAGGGCCCTAGGCCATTCGGCCGAATGAGGTTGGGTTGCTTCAGTTGAGCCATTCGGCCATCTGTGATTGAGCCATTCGGCCAGTGTGGCTGGGTGGTTGCTGCCCTCATCAAATCGGTTTCTAAGCTCAGCCATGGTGAATCACTTGTTCCTACATTGTTCTAGGGTGTGGGTGAGTGATCTCCCTAAGGTTAGAAGTGTGTTTAGCCGGTTCTACATGAGGTTCGAAATGGGGTTAGAAAACCCTAAAAATCGCATCAAAAACCATGATTTTACCTCGATTTGGCCGGTTAAAAACGCATATCCTTTGTACTTTCGAGTTCTACGAGTGATAGTGGTCGTTTTGACACCAAGAACGCGAGATTTCGTCAAGAAACGAGTGAGATCTAGGTGTGGGAAGTTTGAATTTCTAGTGAGAGAGAGAGTGACGGGTTTTTGGTTTTAGAGAGAGAGAGTGAAGAGGTTGAATGAAGAAGATGATTCATTTGGGGTTTTTATACCCCGGGTGAGTTCGGGTTCGTTTCGGCTGCTCGGCTTCTCGTAAAACGTCGTTTACATTAAGTTTTCGAAACGAAACATCGCGATAATAAAAGTAGAGTTTAGAAATTTATTTTAGGTGGTAATTCCTAGTAAATTAACTTATTATCTTTCGTTTCTTTTAAGTTTTCTGAAAACGTTTAATTTTATAGTTTAATCGAATCACGTAGTCGTCGCGCGTATTCGTTCGAATTGTCACCCGTACGAATACGACGATAACTACACTTTTCAATATGGTTTTCTAATTACTGGACATCATTCATAACGTTAAACTTTCAGATATATTCGTACAGATCGTCACCTATACACATAATCCGTCCGTTTAGCATTCTTGTAACGACATCCGTTGTTGTTTTGTTGTGTCAAGCCTCACATACATTTATACATAGTAAAATCCTAACAAGCATTCATGTGTCAGTTCAGTGTTGTCTGATATGTTTCAGACTGTTAAACTGTGAGTTTGAATCAGATTACTGAATCCACTGCGTAATAGTTTTCTATCAAGCATCCCATGATATTAGCATACAGTTAATACACGTAGTTTATGTCTGAGCTACTGTGCAAGTTACTATTCCGGTTACGATTCTGGCACTGGTGTTACATTTTGGCTCGATAAAAGTACCAAAAAATTGGTTTTGGCACGCAAAAAAAACCATGTTTGGCACACTGAAAGGGGTAAGCGGCCCCTACTCGGCACACGGTTGTGGCTCACGGCCCCTGCTCGGCACATGGATGAGGCCTCGCGCCCCAAGCGTCTCGGCCATGCAGCCCCAAGCAGGCCCAAGTAGCTCGGCCATGAGGCCCCCGTGAGGCCCGTGTCCTAGGGAGCGACCAACCAGCTCGGTCCTGGCTCACCTAGCCCGGACCACCTTGCTTGTGGCTCGAGCCACTAAGCCCCAACCACCGAACCACCACTGAGCCATCAGCAGCAGCCACCGCCGACCGCCGGCCGAAATTCGGCGCCTTTTCCGGCGATAAAGAATATTCCGGCGAATATTCCGGCCAATGCCTATTTTTGTCTGATTTGCGTTCTAAACTCAGTTTCGTGATCCGTTTAGCAATCCGACAATCCAGTTTCGATCTGAGAGGCCTATTTTTAATTCATTTTGCATCCCGCACTCATTTTTGTGATATGTTTCGCAATCTGGCGACCCGATAATCGATTTTGAAGCTGCTTAAATTCTGATAGTAGCCCGGAATTCAGTTTATCATTGGTTTTTAATATAAAAATCTATTCTCGATCGATTTCGCGCTCCGGACTCAGTTTTGCTATCTGTTTCGCAATCCTGAAACCCGATAATTGGTTTTTTTGAAGCTGATTGGAATTCCGATTGTGACCGGAATTCAGTTTTATCATCGATATTCAATATAATTACCTATTATCTATCAATTTCGTGTTCCAGACTCTGTTTTGCGATCTGTTTTGCAATCCGGAAACCTGATAATCGATTTAGAAGCTGATAGGAATTTCGATTGTGACCAGAATTCAGTTTTATCATCGGTTTTCAATATAAAAACTATTCTGGGTTTATTTTGCATTCCAAAATCAGTTTATGATCTGTTTTGTAATCTGACAATCAGATTTCGCCCCATAATTCAATTGAGAATCCAGGATGTATACAAAAGAAAATTTCCCATCAAATTAAGTATAAATAACTCATATAACTTTAATCAATTACAGATTTGGAGTCCAAGAATTAATAAAATGAGCGTTGTGCTCTATTTATCGATTTATATCAACTCAGGTGAGTTCACGAACACTTTTTTCTGTATTTTGGCTTTTGAAACTCAAGGAATGAGAAAACATAAATACTCATTTGAAACATCTTGATTATTGTGAAACTTAGAAACGCTTTTAATGCATTTTGTGAAACATGAAACCTGATTTGCATCATGTGAAACGCTGAAACACTTTTGAAACACTCTGTGAAACATAAAAACGAAAGTGTTGTAAAACATTTGGTTGAAACACGTGACAGTGGGGAGAAACACATGACCGAACTTGTCATTATTTCAAGGGTTACATATTTGTCGCTAAGTTCCCTATTCTGTAACCGTTAATCGTGGGGGAGCGTGATTATTGAGAATAGATTCTATTTGTGATTGACAATCCACGCCCGTGGTTCATAGCTAAAACTTCGACCAGATGTCGAGCGGACGCTCAATAAGACTAAAACACAAAATGTCTTGCGACAAGGATATTGGGAAGGGGCAAACACTAAACTCGCCAGCTCGGTTACGGGAGCCCAGGAGTTATAATTGGACTGTTGGTAGGGAACTAAACATGACATTGTTGGAAGGAACAATGTTCGCACTAGATACAATTATTTTACACCCAGTTTGGGACATGAATATTATTTAACTCTTTTTATGAAAATATGTGATGTGTTTGGATACATTATATACATTTTGATATTTTAAAACTTGTGAACTCACGAGCGATATGCTGATTATTTAAAATTATGTTTTCTCATATGCATAATAATACATGGAATGGAGTTGGGAGCTCAATCTTTAGAGACATATAGTAGAGACGATGAAAGTTAGTTTACGGCTCGACAAACATTAATAAACAGCATGACGCTTCACAAACATTATTTTTGCTTATGTTTATTGCTTATCAAAACCTGTGAACTCACCAACCATGTGTTGACACTTTTTCTTAACATGTATTCTCAGGTAGCTAGCTAGCACATGGATCAGGAATGCACGTAGGAGAACGAGCACAAGTCCTGCATGCATTGCATATCATATATTTTAAACAAACAACTTTTATTTCATTGTGTCTTAAACAATCAATGTAGTGTCTGATAGTTTACTTTTCCGCTGCATAACATTATTTATTTCCACTGCTTTAGATTAACTATAACATTTCCGCTACATGTTTTGTCAAACTATTTCGGTTTTGGTTGATTAATGAATGTGTTTTCAAACGCATATAGAGTCATTCTATATAACTAGAGCTTTGATCCTGGCCACGTCACACCAGCGGTCTGACACCGCAAGTGGGAATTTGAGGGTGTGACAATTGGAAATAAACAAACTAGTACATAATTTTGGAAACATGCTAGCGCTCAGGTTTTTCAGCAATGGGTTATGACTCCTACCGAACAAACGACATGATTTTTGGAAAAATGTCACGACGTGCAATGTAAATTCGCGAAATTTAACGGAATGTGGATTCAACACCACAACAACCGAAAAAAGTGTCAAAATGACGAGACGGTCATGAATTAGGTGTTGATGACCTATGATAGAAAAACGGGTCATTTTTTCATATCGTCCGGCAAATACATGACCACTCAATCCGCCTTCAACGGTCGATGTTTCCTTGACTTAAACGAGTCGGGTGAGGAAGTTGAGATGGACATGCCCCCACCCTCTTCTCAATGTCCACCTAGTTGAAATAATAAGGGAAAAAGACCACAAGCTTCGTCTTCAGCCGACTACAAAGACACGTTGGAGACCATATCCGAATTGTTAAACAATTTGTCGACTTATAGGAGCAAAAATAATACAACAATGACATGAAATTTGTGTTGATTCCAACGATCACTTAACATGTCGCGCTGGCCGTGAAGACGAAGGAGCAGATAATGAATAGATACAATATTGATTAATTTTATTTTTATGCATTTTTTTACTTTACAATGTATTTTTTTTAGTTTGATTGTGTAATGTTGTATCATTTTTAATAATATTATGTCTTTTTTAATTTATTCTATAATTAAAAAAATAAAAATAAAATAATAAAATATTGAATAAAGGTGATGATGATGTGGAGTGATGAAAAGACATGTAGTGATGATATAGAGTGATGGGTGGGTGATGATGTTGATTGTTTATGTGACCCTATGTGAAGTGACGGGGGCGTAATCACTACACATAGTCTAAGAAAGACCATGTGTAGTGGAGCGTGACCCAGGCGTAATAGAGCCAGTCACGCCCCGATGGCACCCTCCCCCACTACATAGGGGAGTGAAGGAGGCGTGATGGGCAATGGCGTGAGTAGCATCACGAGGTATCGTGGGTGTCTGAAAAAAAAAACAAACTCAACAACTATGTGACCGTTTGAAAGAATAAAACAAATTTTTTTTACCTTTATAAACTCATTCTACATATAACAAATAACATTTACACTCTCTCAAGATTTTCTAACTTTCTAAAAATTTAAGCACTCAAATCTTCAAAAAATCTTCTACACACTATGGATCTAAACAACCCAAACAATCCGTTTTCTAACCTGTTTATAAATTGTTATCGTCCTAAAGGCGATACAAACAACCCAAACCCATTTCTAACGTTTGCAAATTGGTACCCACACCAACCGTTTTTCAACCAATATTCACCCGCTTTCAAAAACGTTTCAGAAACTCAACCCGAACCCAACATTGAGGTAGTTCTGGAAACACAAGCCGACCCCCAACTGGCTACATCGCGACAAAGGCACATACGAAAGGATGTGCCCGAAAAAACAACAAAACTAGCATCACTCGATGGACGGAAGTTGAGGAGGTGGCACTAGCTCGTGTCTACATTGATGTTTCTGAAGATCTGTTCATTTATAATAACCAAACGAGTACAGAATTTTGGAAACGTGTTAGAGCTCAGTTTTTTGAGCAATGAGTCGTGACTCCTACTGGACGAGCGACATGATTTCCTGAAAATGACGCCACTTACAACGTAAAGTCGCAAAATTTAACGGAATATGGATTCAACACCACAACAACCGAAAAAGTGGTGAGAATGACGAGATGATCATGAACGAGACGTTGATTATCTATGCTAGAGAAAACAGGTTATTTTCTCATATCACGGCGTGGTAAGTTATGAGAAAATCAACAAAATGGCATCCCGTGCCGAAGTTACAAACTTCGAAACGGACGAAGACGTCATCGTTCGACAAATACACGACCACTAAATCCAACTCCATCTGTCGATGTTTCCTTGACTTAAACGAATCGAATAGGAAGTCGAGATGGACATGCCCCCACCCTTTGCTCAACGTCTGTCCAGTCGAAACAATAAGGGAAAACGACCACAAGCTTCGTCTTTAACCGACTACAAAGACACGTTGGAGACCATCTCTGAGTCGTTACAAAAATTTGTCGACTTATATGATCAAAAACAATATAACAATGACATAAAATTGTTGTGAATTCCAACCGATCACTAACCAGTCGCGCTCGTGAGATGGCCAAGAAGACAAATAAGTGGATAATGAAAAGATATAATATGGATTAATTTTATTTTTATGTAATTTTTTTTATTTTACTGTGTAATTTTTTTACTTTTATTTTGTAATTTTATTTTATTTTTAATAATATTATGTCTTTTTTGATTTAATTTATAATTAAAATATTGAATAAAGGCGGTGATGACGCGGAGTGATGGGTAAGTGATAATAACACATGTGATGATGATGTGAAGTAATGAGGGTGATTGTGTTGTTTGTTTATGTGTCGCTTATGTGACGACTCCACGCGACTATGTGGAGTGATGAGGGCATGATCACACCACATTACCAAAGAGGGGATATTTGCAATTTAAGAAAATATTCGATTTAAATAAGGTTAAAACCGCTGTCAGCCATGACTCACTGAGGGGCGTTAACCCAAGTACAACATAGAGAGAGCAGACAAGGAACAAAATTAAGGTTTTTGTGATTTTAATATTTTTTTTTTCGCTTAAGTTACCCAATTTGTATCGGTTCATTAATCATGGTAAATCATTTATCTCAAAACACGTCCATACATGCTCAATACTAAGCTTGACGTGATGAGAAACAAAACATACTACCACATACACCAATAAAACACATAATTATGTAATTGAATATAATCAGATAATTTGTTTATATTTTTTAAAGTTGAAAAAATAATAATACAATACTAATTAGTATTAAAGAGAATATAATGCTTTTTTTCTAATAGTGTAAAATTTTTAAATATTAGCGTGTGAAAAAAACTATGGTCGTTAAAAATTTATGATTACTTTAATATTACCATTTTTATCACACATGTATACATTATAATATACTACAGAAATCTATCACTCTAATAACATCCGTGGATGCTAATACAAGTAATCTTATTTGAGATGGATGGTGACGAAATTTTTTTAGAATGTTTGGGATTTCTTTTAAAACAAACAAACAAATAAATTTACCCAGTATATTCTCATTTTTCAGTAAAGTTTGAGGGGACAATAAAAGCAGACCTTACCCCCTATCTCAGTTAGGATAGAGAGGCTGCTCCGAAGGAGTCTCCGGCTCAAAGTTATTATTTGAAGTTAATCATTCCAACGCTTTTAACGTTATTATCACAAATATAAGTAAAATAACGTTAAAATTAGTGCAATTTTACTTTCGACCCTTGAGGACCCACACACATATACATTATATACGTGCACCGCAAATGAGGCTTATTGGGATTTCTTTTAAAATTAACTTATTAACTTATTGTATTTTTGAAGAAGACAACTCAAAAAGACTTTTTATTTTAACAGTTTGGGTAATGATAAAAAGTTGTATTCAACAAGCCAAAATTTCTAGCTTTTAGAAATAGTTTTGAAACTTTTTGATGGAAGCTACAATAATGTTACATATATCAAAAACTAATTCAAACACATTTTTAAAAAGTAATAAGTTAAAAATTACTTTTGACGTAAGGTATTTTTGACAAAAAGTCAATTAAAGTTAAATAGGCAATCCCAAATGAAGCCTTAATAAATCTTACTAGAAAAACAAAATATAAACTAGTAACATCTTATCAAAGTCTTATGTTTTAGAGTATGTTTGGGATTTAATTTAAAACTAACTTATTGTCTTTTTGAAAAAGACAACTCAAAAAGACTTTTTATTTTAACAATTTAAGTAATGATAAAATTTTGTTTTCAACGAGCTAAAATTTCTAACTTTTAGAAATAGTTTTGTACTTTTTGATGGAAGTTACAGTAATGATAACTTTTTTTAACTTGTTAATTTATTAAATTGACACATATCAAAAGCTAATCCAAACACATTTTCAAAATTTATTTTTTAAAAGTAATAAGTTAATAAGGTTTTTTTTTTGAAATAAAGTTATTTTGAAGTTAAATAGGCAATCTCAAACCTTAGTAAATCTTACTAGAAAAACAAAATATAAACCAATATCTTATCAGAAAAACAAATTATAGGCTAGCCACCACCCACATAGAGGTGGTCAAAAAACCAGGCCCGGAACCGACAACCCGAACCGGTCATACTCGAGCCGGTGGATACGAATGGGTACGGTTTTTCAGACAAATTAGAACTGGAACCGGAACCGAAACGGGAAAAACAGGAACTAGTTCCACATGTACGCGGCCAAAACCTGAACCGGAACCGGGGCAAACCCGAACCGGAACCGGTCGAAACCCGGAACCGGAACCGGGAATTGACTTTGTTGACTGGAACTGAAACCGGTTTTAACCGGAACCGGTTCCAAAAAAAACCCGATTTGTGCACCACTACACCCACATATATAAAAGCCCAAGTAATCAAAATCAAATCCAAACGCAAAAGCAGAGGTGCACAATCTACCAAACTGGTTTTGGTCAACAAATTCAAGAATCGGTTCCGGTTAGGTTCGGTTTTTTGGCTGTTTAATCGGTTTTTGTCCGGTTCCAGTTTCGGTTTTGGTTGCGGGTAAAAGTAGAACCAGTTTCGGTTCCGATTTCTCTAAGAAACTAAAACCTTCTATATCTGTCGATTCAGGTATGACTTGTTCTGGTTCGAGTTGTCGGTTCATGTTCCGGAATTGGCTTTTTTCCCACCTATAAGTAAAAATGCATACTAGTTAAATTATAAACTTTTAGTCCATTTAAGTTAAATTATGAACTTTTAGCCCATTTAAGTTAAATTATGACAATCCTTTTTTGTTTTTGTTTTTTTAACTTTAAATGACAAGCCAATGATCAATGATACATTAACATGGTCAATATAAACATGAACTACATTGCCTATAAAAATGAAACAAGACTTACCTTACCTATAAAAATGAAAGACAAACAACTAACCTCGTTGTTTATTGATACTATGTATGCAAATTCAAAAGCATGGAATTTAGTGCAACGAAGTAACCTTCGAATTAATTGCTTATATGTTTTTTTTGAACGGCGAAGGTCTCAATCGTGTGAACCCACTGTTTCCAGACCATGTCACCAAGGTCTAGTTACCTAGATATCCCATGAGCCACCACAACCACCCCAGGATGAAACCCTACTGGGAAAACCCCCTGACCCCCCCCCAGACCCCTATTTCGCTGCGGGAGGGATTTGAACCCAAGACCTCACATTTGGAATAATCTTGAGGTACCATTAAGACAATGCCTCATTTAATTGCTTATATGTAGGGTTGCTTTTTGTCCTGTCCGTTCATAGTTTTCAAGAATTTATTATACCAAAAATTTTAAGGTTGATCGATATGTTTTTTTGAACGGCTTGGTACAACGACACTCAAGATGGTATTTCAACCGTCCCCTCGAATTTGACGCTCTGGGGCGTATGCCCGAGCCCACCCCAGGGGAAACTCCACAACTAGGTAAACCCCCTGACCTTGCTTCAGCAAATATGCCTCAGCCCGGATTCAAACCCAAGACCTCCCATAGGAAAGAAAGTCAAGGGAGTAACCATTAGGCTAAAAGCCCTTGGTTGGTTGGTCGATATGTATTCATATGATTTTGATTGTGATGATAAAAATGAATCTGAGTTTGAATTCCTCATTTATCTTGATTATTCAAAAGTGTATTAAAGATTTGCTAACTTGAGTGATGTTTCTAATATTGTAAATTGATTTTGAATACAAAGAAATATACTACATATACATCACTTATGTTATCATTGATTTTAACGATTGCAACTCAAAGTGCTGAAAAATGTTCTTCAACGAAGCATACAAAGACAAAATTACATAATTGGATAAATGGTGAATATATTAACTATTCTTGCATTTGTTACATTAAAAACGAGTTCTTATATAATTTTTCAATCAAAGATGTAAAGATTTATTTCAAAAAGATAAAATCTAATGTTTTTATTAACATTTACTTTTTATTTTTATTATTTCTTAATCATGTATTTTTATTTTTTTTATTTTATGAACAACGACAACCGAGCGTAACGTCGTGGTATATGCACCATACCAGCAGGCCTCGAAAGACCCCTTTTCAAGTGAGCGATAGCCCGTTTTACCGGGCGACACCCTCGGAAGAGCTGCACCTAATACGCATAAATCAACTTATTTGCCGTAAAAACCGTGCCTCCATTAGTTCAAAACCTGATATTAAACTCAAGATTTTTCCTCTTACTTGATATCTATCAAAGTGCCTCAAATGGGAGGCATTCTTGTTGTAATTACGCATAAGAATAAACAAGTGGATTTTTATAGAAAAAAATAGTGAAATTCGAATATTCACGTTGAAACAAATAGAAAATCACAAGCTCAAATTCATTTCGATTAAACCAGTAGATTTTATGCTAAAAAGGTACTGACCAGATTTAGTATTTTTAAAATTCAAACTCGGTAAAATTTAGTTGTTTTAATTTTCCTTCAAATAACCATCACTTCTAGACAATTGTTGTAGTTATTTACCTTTTTTCAATAAACATAGGCTTCTTTATTTATATTAAAAAATTGGGATAATATCATATATATATATATACCCTTATTAAACATCAAAATTACACATATCCTCAATATTAAAGTAAAATTACAAATATCCTTATACTCCAAAATTGTCCTTTAGTAAGAAGAAATATGTAAATTGTTTTTAGTTAGTTAATTAAGGGTAAAATAGGAAATACATGATGTTTTTTTAATAAAATTGATAGATATGTAATATATTTGGTTTGAAAAGAAGAAATATGTAATTTAGTATTATGGTTGGGTAAATATGAATCTTGTTAGAAGTGTTCAAAAAATTTGAATTCAAAAACATTTAAAATCTAAATTGTATTTGAAATTAGAAAAAACTAATTTGAATTCTTATGTTGAATATTTGGATAGATTTGGGCTAGATAATTTTTTTTATTCGATATCAGATTCACAAAATCTTGTATATTCAGATCGAATATCCTACTCCAACTCGAGTATAAAGTCCATGCTTATTCGGATTATTCGAATCAAATAAACATATTTCTTACAGATTGAATTTTGAATAAACAATTAAATAAGTGAATGTTTATAGGGATGGCAAAAAACTCGCCTTTGACTGGTTTACCTGAAACACGTAACATATGGGACGAGTATTTACGAACTTGATGGGTATTTGGCCGAGTATGAGATTGATATTTAAAACTTTTGCGAGTATTAGACGGGCATGAGATTCGTTTATACACATGTTTACCCGACCCGATTACCCTGTGCTAATCAACTCAAGGCTTTTTGAATTTTCATACTATTTGATATAACCAATAATTTGTTTTTGACATTTAATATATATGTTTTGGTTATAAAAAAATAACTTTATTATTAGCTACCACTAGTCCAATACATATCTGACGAGTTTTAAGCCAGTTATTTTTAACGGTTATATTTAGGCATTTAGCAAATTAACGGGTATATCCGAAACTGTTTGTGTACCTCGATACCTGAAGGGTAAATACCTAATAAATTTCCGATATATTTTGTGCCGGATATTTAACAAGCTTTTATAATCAGATATAAAGTTAGTATTCCTTATACCCATCTCAAACCTAACCTATTGTCATCCTTAAATATGTATCTTGAATAGGGCTGTAACTAACCTAACGTTCAATGGGAAGTTCGTTTATGAATGAACACGAACAAGAAATTCCGTTCATTCATGAACAGAGGTCGTGTTCGTTCGTTTGTGTTCATGAATGTTCGGTAACATGTTCGTTTACGTTCGTTTATGTTCGGTTAAGTTTATTTATTATATTTATTCATTAAATGTATTGCATATTTTTAATTTTTACTTTTAGTTTAATACCTTAATATTTAAGTTATTTTTAGTTTAATACTATAATATTTTAATTTATATATTTATAAATTATTATCTCTAATGCTTAAGATTAAGAATATTGAATTTTATTGTTTAAATATTATGTGTTCGTTAGCGTTTGTGAACAAGTTATATTCCTTAATGAACGAACACAAACAATAATAAGAATATATTTGTTCGTTTAGCATTCGTGAATAAGTTAAAAGTTAAACGAACAAACACGAACAATTCTTCATTCGTGTTCGTTCGGTTTATTTACAACTCTAATCTGGACCCTTATCCTATTTTACTTTAATTTAATTATCTTTCCAACTTTAAAAAAGGAAAGAAAAGAGTGAACAAAAAGATATAACGAAAATAATAATAAATAATAACATTACTGAGTGGAATTGTTTCTGGATCATGATACACTCAATCCTCTTCTTCAACACAATCCATCATTTCCCAACTCATTTTCTCCGGCTCCGTCATCATACACCTACCGCCGCCGTCACCGTTGACAATCGCCGCGGTCCGACGATTTCAAATGTCTACCATCTGATTTCGTTTGCTTATACTTCATTAAATCATCTGCTCCGATTGGCCGCCGACCACTTTAGTTCGTTCTCTCCGTTCATGCTAGACGAGTATCCGTCGATCGCATCGTTTGGTACTTTCTCTCACTTTTCTTCTGTTGTTTTGATGTTCTTTTTGCACTCGATCTGCTTGCGTGTGGAACTTGTGTTTATATTGTCGTGAAATTGTTGCCAAAATCGTTGTTTAAGATTTTCATGTTAAATATTTACGTTTCTAGGAGCGTTTCTCATAGTTTTCTTGTGTGTACTCGCTGGTAGTTTGTTTTATATATTTGAATTCTGAACTCGATTTGCTTTGGCCCTGGTTATATTTCAAAATTGATGTTATGTCACATAACCTGTGCACGCTTGATTCAGCCATGGTGGAATTAGTGGTGCCGGAGGCAGTAAAATATATGTTGCAGAAGGTTTTCTGTTGGTCGATTGCCAGAAACCCTTTAATTGGAGGATATTACAGTTCGACATTTGGAAAGTGATGTTAATAAGTAGGCAGTTGATTTTAGGCCTTGCTAGTTTCTTTAACATTTAAAATTGTGTAGAAGGACCATGTATAGGGTACTAGTGCAACACCTAATAATGAAGAATTTGGGCAATCTTGTAGATCTAAACGCATAATTTCAATTTTCATATTGATTGCAAAAGCCAAAGTAGTAATCATGGAGTTGAAAGTTTACAGAAAGGACATCTTGTGACTTCTGTGAGAAGGTTCAGAAATGAATTATTGTGGTTATATGGGACTGTAGAAGTAACTGTTAACTCCCATAATCTATCTTTTGATGTGCATCTGTTGCTATGACATTTTTAATTCTCTTTATGATCCTCAAATTTTCTTGATTATGTAAAAAGACTACACACGAAAGAGCCTGTAACTAGTGGAATCATGGTGTGTAGTAAGATTATTCTTCCCCAAGTGATTGAGGGTTTTAGTCCATGGTGACATTGATTTAGATTTAGGATTAGGTTCAGAGAGTATGCGAGTCAGCCATAAAAAAATATAATAAAAGGACTACATTTTTCTAGGTTTATAAAGCATGATGACTGTTTTTGCTATGCTGGTTCTTATGGTTGACTCTAACCATTCATTCACTTGACAGCTCAGGTGAAATTTCAATTGCCACTGTTTTTTGCATTCCGTTTTCTACGCTTTAAACGGCATGCAGAACAGTGGCAGTTTTTCCAAGAGTAATTCTTTTAGAACCCCTCAACAAGCTCTTCGCAACCTTAATTGTTGCTCTCAAATATCAACGGGTCAACAAACATCTCCAGTTGTGTTTCCTGAAAAACGTACTAAAAATAAAGCTTCAAGGCGAACTGAAGCCAGCGGCAATGGTGATGATTTTAAGAAAACAAAGAGGGAAGAACACAGGATTGATATTGGAGGCGAGCAATCTGATTTGCTGGGATATGAAGTGATTTCTGGAAAGCTGGTTTTGGATAAGAGAAAGACCATTAAACCTACTGAAGAACCAAATTCAACAGAAACTACTCACCTGGATACTGTTGATGCTAAACTAACAAGCAAGGCATTGGTTTGGGGTTCTTATGTTTTAAGTCTTGATGATGTCGTCTCAGTAAGTTAAAAAAAGAAAAATAATTCATGCCATAATTTTTATTTGTTTATTTATTTATTTTTTTTATTTTTATGTTTTGGACATGTTCGAACACTCAAAAGTCTATAGAATTGTTAACTTGTCTAGAGAAACTTGCCTTTAACAAATTTCTTCTTAATATTTACTCTTCTAAAGTAAATAGAGTAAAGATTAAGAAGAAATTTGTCAAATATTTACTCTTCTAAACACATAGAAACTAATTCTAACTATACACTTGAAAAATAAATATGATCAAATCTTCACCCTTTTAAGTTCAAATTAATTACCTCTACATATCTTTAAAAAAAATAAAATCTAATCTTCACGTTTTTGAAGTGTTATCTCTGCATGGTTTTAAGTTAAATCCATACACTTAGGAATATGAGGTTTTTATTATTTCCCAACTTCTATAAATTTGAAATATCTTAATACATATGAAAATGCGACAAAAAGTAGTTATTTTTTACTCTTTTACTTTTGCATATGAAACTTTGTAGCTAATCTCACAACCCATGACTTATGCAGGTGTCCTACAACAATGGTCTGAGACATTTTATAGTACATTCATACCCTATAAAAAAGCCTTCATACAGCCTTTCTTGTTTTTCAAAGTCTGGTAGAAGCAGGAAGGATTTTTGCTTTTTGGCTTCTACTCCAGATGAAGCTTTTCAGTGGGTTACTGGGTTTGCAGACCAGCATTGTTTTGTGAATTATTCATCTCATCCGTTGGTATCTTCAAAGAAACAGGATTCTGAAATTCTGGCCTCTGATTTTTCTTATTTACATGTTAAAAGTAAGCATCCACCTAGGATGCTTGTCATCTTGAATCCACGGTCTGGCCGTGGTCGCTCTGGCAAAGTTTTTCATAATCTGGTTGAACCGATATTTAAGGTATTTTGTAATCTCTGATCTTTAGAAACATTTACATCTCTTTTAGTCTATTGACATTCTTGATTTGAGGTTTATCTTTCTGATGTTGGTGATATGTGCTTTGCAAAGATCAATGAATTGACTGGAGATTAGGGTGGTGTTTGGTTTTAAGGTATGTGAATGAACGAATGGATATGATTATTTATATGAGTGTTTGTCTGTTAGGTATAGAGTTCAAAACTAGGAATGCAACTACCAGATTTAGGCTCGTCTCAAACACCCCTAGGAGCCAGTCTGCTGTCAAGTATCAAGTGCGTAGCCGTAGTGACTCCTGACAGAAGACCAAACACCTAAAGAATGATTAAAATGCATAAATTTCTAGATTCAAGATATTTTTTAGATACTTAGTTTGCCTTCAGTTATATCCCGTTTGCAGGCTCAATATGCTTTTACGATCAGGTTCTCTTTTCCGAATACTTTTGGGACACTTTCATCTTTTATGGATCATGTGCTGTGTTTTGCAAGTTTTTCAACAATGGTTAAGGGTTTGGTTTCATTCATGAGGATTTTTTTCATTCCCATTTATAGCTTGCAGGGTTTAAGCTGGAGGTAGTCAAGACAACTTCTGCTGGCCATGCTAGGAATTTAGCTTTCAATGTTGATTTTAGCACGTGCCCTGATGGTAGGTGTTTTTTCTTTATCCTAGTTTTTGTTGGAGATTTATTTGTTCCTCAAGCCCTTCATGTTTTTGTATCTTATCCCAGGAATTATATGTGTTGGAGGCGATGGAATCATCAATGAGGTTGGTTTTTTATTCTCACTTGATCAGATCTGGTCATTATAATTTTATAATACAAAAGAACGAATGACCAGAGTAGAACACAGGCTTGAATCAACAGCTATTGTTCTTTACACAATGACAAAGTACAGTTTATTAAAGTGCACAGGACAGAATGAGTATCAGGTTTCTGTTTAGAGTGAATTTAAGGAATCCAAGAACGCAATCTTTAAATATAATAAAAGTTGGCTGTCATTCTATACATGCTAAAGTTAGATGATTCTGAAGTTATATCTCAAATCTTAATTTGAACGATTAAATGTTGAATTATCAATTTTTTTCCTATTATATACAGGAACTATACTTGTACTTGGTAAAAAAAAAAGATATGCAAGTTGAATACTCATGAGTAAATTACTGTTTTTAATTTGAAGTGGAGAGTACTATTATCTTCTAAATGTTGATTACCATATGGCCAACCTACAATTTTATGTGTGCTTTATTTGAATCTGTACATATTCTACACCTTCCATGGATATATTAGATACAAAAGGAAAAAAAAGGCTGATCTGACAGTTTTTGACCCATATACTTATGAATGGTTTGATTTTGGGTTATATCTCATATTTAACTGGTTAAACATGTTCAATAAAAGTTTAGCTTGTAAGGAAACAAATCAAATTGTTAAAGCGAGTCATACAGTTGCCCAGTTCGTTTGTAATGCATACAGTCTACTTAGCTGTTTTTTTCTAATAATATAGTCATTATAATCGTTAATTGTTCTATATTGGTGATGGACATTATTGAGTGTCATTCATTTACACGATTTTATGTACTGTGCAGGTTCTAAATGGTCTTCTTTGCAGAGACAATCAGAAAGAAGCAATTTCAATCCCAATTGGTATTATACCTGCTGGCTCTGACAATTCTTTAGTCTGGACTGTTCTTGGAGTTAGGGATCCAGTTTCTGCTGCGCTAGCAATAGTGAAGGTAATGCATAGTTTTAAGTCAAACTTGTTCTTTTTGCCTGACTTAACTGCTATTTATAAACATATGAAGGCTTTTCTGATTCTCAAACTATATGTAGAGTACATAAAGGACACAATTCTAAAAACAATTGAACTGACAATTGCACCAATATTAAACCTCAAATAGGGCCCTCCAATGTGCATAAATAACTGTAAACGAACCTAACTCAGTGAAATAGAAGTGCTAAGAAACAGAAGAGAAGAAAATCACGACTATTTAGAAATTATGGGAAATTGTAGAGGTGGCAAGTTGGGAAATAATAGTAGCCATAAAAATGCCCCGTTGAAGCCAGTATTAATATTTTGTACTTGTGTGTTTTCCAGGGAGGTCTCACTGCTACAGATGTATTTGCTGTCGAATGGGTTCAAACAGGGGTCATTCATTTTGGAATGACAGTTTCATACTTTGGTTTTATTAGTGATGGTAAGCCATGTTCCCTTTAAAGATTTGATCTAGGTGTTATATTGTTGTGCATGAAGGCACATAAATTACATTTCATTTGCATGCAAAAGAATATGGCTGGCAATTAATGTGTGGCCCATGTTTTGATATGTATTATATTATTGCTGATGCATGAATTTTAAGTCGTTCGCCCCTTTATCATTTGGGTACCATTAGTAGGGTATATAATTTTTCTTTGGGGATGGGTTTGGATCTTGAACACATTAAATTTAGGGGCGTCAAATGGATCTGTTTGGTGATAGGTTAAAACAGGTAATTTTGCTGGTCAGGTCAAAAGATTTTGGAGCACTTTTAGTTTCTTTCTTATAAAATTTATACTTATTCTAATAATATTCTATATTTTGAATAAAACAATTTTGGAGGTTGTGTGAACTAAACATAATCTCTGAGTTATTTTTTAAGCCATATGGCCCATTGGACTGTTACCTTTTTGGCTAGGTTTTTTATTTACCCATTTAACTATTAGAGATAAAACATAGCCCAAATCTACCACTTATGCAATATACATATTTGTGTGGGACACAAACAAATTTCAATATCAAACTTGGTCAATATTATGCAATAGACACACACACTCATATGTATGTATATATTGTCTGTCTACATAGTTGATTAGAATAACCATCATGTTTATATATTAAACATTCATCTGTCAGTGTTGGAACTTTCTGAGAGATACCAGAAACGCTTTGGTCCTCTACGTTATTTTGTTGCTGGCGTCCTCAAGTTCTTATGCTTACCAAAATACAGCTATGAACTCGAATATCTACCAGCATCTAGAGAAGAAAATCTAGAAAGACAAGCTGAAGCTGACAAAGATATAGCCGACATGTCAGATTTATATACAGATGTCATGAGATCGCATACAGATGGCATACCGAGAGCCTCTAGTTTATCAAGTATTGACTCTATAATGACACCGGGTCGATCTGGAGTTGAGATGGATACATGTAGCACTGAGCCATCTGATTATGTGCGGGCCATTGATCCAAAATCAAAACGTCTTTCAAGCAGTAGAAGCACTGTGACATCAGATCCAGAGGTCATTCATCCTCAGCCATCACTTTCATCTGCTTCAAATTGGCCAAGAACACGATCAAAGTCAAGGACTGATAAAGGGTGGAGTGGGCTTACATCACAGGTGATTTACTTATGTATTCAACAGAACTAATTATTAGCCTAAATACATATGTTTTACCCTACGAAACAGCTTATACATGTTCTTTATCCAATTTATAGCCTGGGCAATATAGTAATTTATTAAACCATAAAAGGTGCAAGCTTTCAGTGTTCCCTTATTTTGGGTAGCTTGGTGAATTTGATACATGGAAACAGAAATGTTTGGGCAACCACTTTCCAAGATAGAAAATAATGGAAGTTCTCCTAAACTATTCCTTGCCATTTAGAAAACTTGAAAGTTTGTAGCTTTTATTATCTACTCATAACATAAATCAGAGGAAAATTAATTTATGTTTTTGTGCAATTAGCACTAACAAGAATACATATTGTTGATTTGATTTAACTTAATTTAGTGTGCTATATACATTGAAAAAGAACTTTTGAAAGTTTATAGATTTTTCTAGTGAGAAAATACTATTTTAGACAGGCCTGAGGACAGTTGGATCCTCTCTAGGCAGTTATCCCTAACAAGATCAATATTTTCCTGCTTTTATTTGGTACATTAAATATGGTGGATATTGATTTGCTGCATAAATTTATTATTCCTTTGACAATAGGATCCTACCAGATCTTCATGGGGAAACATAGGGGCAAATGACAAAGAGGACATTTCATCAACGTTGTCGGATCCGGGCCCAATTTGGGATGCAGAACCAAAATGGGACACTGAACCCAATTGGGAAATGGAAAACCCGATTGAATTGCCTGGCCCGCCAGAAGATGTTGAAAATGGAGAAAGGAGGGAAACCGGGGTTAGAATGGAAACAAATTGGGTTGTTAAGAAAGGAAAGTTTCTTGGTATTCTAGCTTGCAACCATTCGTGTAAAACGGTTCAAAGTTTGAGTTCTCAGGTGGTGGCGCCAAAAGCAGAACATGATGATGATACTTTGGATTTATTGTTGGTTCATGGAAGTGGAAGACTAAGGCTGTTGAGATTCTTCTTGCTTCTGCAGATGGGCCGACACCTTTCTCTACCTTATGTGGAATATGTGAAGGTATATCGTATGTATATCACTTGCTTAATATTTGGAATTATAGTTACTGAATTGTTTTTTGTTAATAAAAAATGTAACAGATTGATGGCAGCCCATTTACTTATGACTTATGAGTGGGTCGATTTGGGTTGTCATTTATATCAGATAAACTGGCTGAAAGTTGCCAAAAGTATATATTTTATGCACAAGACCTTCTAAATCACTATTAAAAGATAAAGTTCTTGCAATCATAGTTACAACATCAATAGTTCTTGTAAAATATTTAAAGTTGGACTAAAAGTTAGTGTGGACATGTGTGTTTTTGAAATACATTTTTTTATGATGTTTAATAAGCTAATCTGAATTTTAACATGCGAATTAACAACATTATTGTTTTGCAGGTCAAGTCTGTGAAGTTGAAACCAGGAAAAAGTACTCACAACGGGTGTGGAATCGATGGTGAGCTTTTTCGGATCTCTGGTCAAGTTGTCGCATCTTTACTTCCAGACCAATGCAGGCTCATCGGTCGCCCTCCAAGCAGCAATGCAAAATGACCATTTTACCCCTCCAAATGTGGATATGGATGGTTTCCCTTTTTTTACCATATCACTGATACATATCTTAGGTGGTTGTATAATTTGATCTTTTTCATGTTTTTGGCTTGATTTCCTGTTGCCCTTTCCGTCTCCTGATCTTATATATATGCACATATTATGCTTTGTATGTATTGGTTCTTAGAGTGCAATCTTGATATGGATGGAAACAATATTTTGGAGTTGATTTGAAATCGGTGATGATGTGTATTGTAAAGCATTTTGTAGAGTTGAACTTTTAAAGATTATTGGGTTATTATTATATTGCTAAAGAGTCTTGCATTGAAACAAACTATATAAACTTTAACTACTTTATTCCAAGAACCTAGAGGTGGGAAAAACACCGGGTTTGGAACCGGAATTGGCGGTTCGACCGGACCTGGCTCTGGCAAGAACCGGTCCCTACCGAGAAGAAGCTGGCGGTCTATAACCGGTTTCACCTTTAAAAAAATACCAGTTTCTACCCAGAACAAGTCCCTACATGACCCACCAAAACAGTTCTGTAACCAGTTCCTACCGTTTGAACCTCATTTTCAAGATCTAGTCGTTTTCTAGCCACTGGACCCAGTTTCTAACGGGTTTCTGACCGTTTTTTGGATGCTAGACTTGGTATAAATGGTTGTGGTATGATTTGGTTTACTACCACAATCAAAAACAAACATTACAAACAAAAAAAACTCTCATCACGCATTTTCGATTGCTTTACGCTGTTTTGCTACACTCTTTACGGTTCCATTTGCTCTCTATTTGATTATAGCTTCTAGTCTTCTATTACATAATAGCTTATTATACATCTTCTGTCAGTCAAGGTTCGAATATCGACGCTATCGTTGTGCGTGTTCTTACGCATAATAGGAATATAAAAATATGGTGTAACCGTGCATTAGTTGAGATGAGTAACGGGTCTCAAAAGGCTCGTTGCAAGTTTTGTGACATATTCTTGCAAAAGAATCAACTTCGAGTTTGAATAAACATATTAACAAACTATCTTGCAAGGCGTTAAAGAAAGACCCAGAGAGCCAAAAAAAACTCAAATTGATAGCGATGGTGGAATTTTTCATTACGATGTAGGTGCGGTTCGTGATCGAATGACGAATTTCGTGATTCAAGAGGCGTTGCGGTTTAAATACTTCGATAACCCTCGTTTAACAAACATGATTTAAGAAACACTTCAACCTCGTTACAATCATGTAAGTTGAAGGACGATAAGACGTCATTGTTTAAAAATGTGGAGTAAAGCAAGAAAAGATTTGGTCTTATTTTTTTAAAATCTAAACCTTTGTGTAAACTTGACTACTAACGTTTGGTCTGCTCCACATAGTTTACCTGAATCGTACATTTACGTCACCGTCCATTGGGTAGATCCCAATTCTTGGCAAATGAAGCGTATGATTGCTTTTGAACTTTTCACGTATCCACATACGCTAAGTATTTGTTTAAACTTTTAAATTTCGTAATAACATAATATAATTTAAAAAACAAATTATTTTCAATAGCATTTGATAATGCTTCAAACAATATGATTACGGTGGAAAATTATAAAATATATACACACACACACACACACCAATTTGCAATGGTACATTTTTTCACGCTCGATGTATTGCACATATTATTAACTTAGTGGTACAAGACAGGCTTGCTTCACCAAATGTTGAGCGTTTCGGATATATTTTTAATAGGGTCTGGTTTCGGATATATTTTTAATAGGGTCTGGTTTCGGATATATTTTTAAAGATTAGTCGGGTTTCGGGTTAATCTGAACAACCCGAATAAGAATGATTATCATTTTCTAATATATTAATTATTAAATACATTATTTATTCAACTTTTCTCCGAAATATTTAATTACGTTAACTACATATAACTATGATTATTAATCAAATTATGTATACTTTATCATATATTTCATTGAATTATATGTTTGGAAAATGAATTATTTATGGAAATTCAAAATTAAGCCAAGATATGGTGCTTTTGCAATTGGTGCCACTCCTGGCATCAACCCGATTTTGAAGTCGACTTGTCTTTGTGGTGGAAGTCCTGGGTTCAGGAAAAACTTCTGAAAACTAATAAACAATTGGTATATCTTGAATCTTTTTCTCCTCCTTTCGTTCAACATGTGCTAGATATGCCAAGTATCCTTTCTTCATATACCTTCGAGCTTTCATACAAGAGATTGTATTTAATCCATTTCCTACTTTTTCTCCATTAATATTTAATAATGTGTGTGTTGCCATCAAAAAGTGAAATTCGTACGGTCTTCTCAAAACATACAATTTCCGCTTTATTCTTGGATAGCCAATCCATAGCAATTACAATATCAAAACTACCAAACACAATAGGAATTAATTAAATCTATACTAGAGTGAAGATCATCTAAGTTTAAGGTATAACCTTTAATGATTTCTTTAGTTTCATGTCACACGCCAACCAACGATGGAATATGTCGAGTCGCGAGTTTGGTTGCTTAAAATCTCATGGTGCTATGTTAAATTTGAGTATTTATACATTCATACTAAATAAAATGCAAATATTCATTCATTCAACCAAATTAAATTATTCAAATACAATCATCCAAATTTAAGTACAAAGGAAATAAATATCATTATTTTAAATTTAGATTAGATAGGTCCTCTAAACCTACACTAAGTATTCACCATTGTTCTTCATCTTATCCTGTTACATATGTAAAATAAAGGTCAACTATTTGATAGTTGGTGAGCAATTCAAAATAGTTTAGTATGATACATAAAACGATGTAAAAACTATTAAACTAAATAGAACTAGATTTAAAGCATATGTAAGTTTCAAATATCATGTTTAAGCACAAAGCAAAAATCCAAGCAAGTGATATTACAAAGCTTAAATCAAGACTGACTAGGTCTTTGACTTAAATAATGTAAATCATAATGTTTATGTTTGTGTACAATTCACCTTTCTGAGATAAGACATAAGTCATTGCGAAGAATGTAGACACATTCTCAAGCTACTATGTACAAGTATATGTTAGGATGTATGAAACGTCTTCTAACCTAATTCATACGTAGCATTTAGCACATAAGTTCACATCACATCTAAATTATGTCTACTAAGCTTAAGAGTTTACATCATGTATATGTTTTTGACTTTATGAATATGTTTTTGAATAAGGCACATGTCACATCCCAAAAAGTTTACAAAATGTAAAAAATGAGTAAAAATTAACTCACTTGTGTCTAGTATAGTATAGTCTAGTCTAGTATTGTTTCAAACGTCTCTTGTGTTTGAAGAATGAAAGCTAACAATCTTTCCCTAATGTTTATGTAAAGTATATGTCTTAGTCTAAAATTTAAGTTTTTGTTTAAATCTACGACTTCTATGGAATATTTAAAGTTCTAACATTAATAATGTTTAACTAGACTTAGAATAAGAGTTTTGGGAATATTTATTTATTAGTTATAATTAAATATTCTCAATTGTGTATAAATATATTGAAATATTTTAATATTCCATTTATTTATTACATAGATCGAAAAATATGAATTTGTGCCCCAATGATAATGGTTTAATTGATTATAAGAATAATTAATTTGATTTATATAATAGTTTGGTTGTTTAAAAGGATTGAGTTTTAAAATAATAAATTGATCTTTTAAGAAAAGGTTTTAACAAAATAATTTTCACTGTTTTATGTTTTATAATTTTTTAAAGTTGCTTTTCAAATAATTTTATAAAGTCAAAAGTTATAACATTTAAATTTGATTTAAAGATGTTTATAGTTTTGTATCTTCAAATTTTATAAAACTTATTGTAAAGTTTTTAAATATTTGTTCATAAACTTTGTAATAACTTTATAACAAAAAGTTTAAAGCAAAAATTAATATAAATGCGAATTTTTTTAAGAATTTAATAAAGATCATAATGTTTTAAAAATAATATAGAAATCTAATATTGTTTTAAAAATAATTAAATTTTTGATTTAAACACCTTGTTTATTGTTATAATAATTAAAACAATTTTGAATTAATGTTAAACTCTATTAAGAAAATGTGTTTATGTTTTAGAAATTTTACCAGAATTTTTTTATAAAAAGAAATGTCATCAAAAAGGCCTAAAATGAACAAAACCGGTTTTCGGGTTAATAGGACATGATCGAACCCATGTGCTCTACTTCACAACCTAGAGACCAAACCATTAGGCTTCAAGGCGTTTACTGAAAAAATTTTCATTCGATTAAATTTTATCTAATATTTGAAATAGATTCCCAAATTGAATGATCCCTAGAATATGGGTTCAATCCAATTCGTTTGATTGCTTGAACATGAGCCACATAAAGGTTGGGGCTTTTGTTCCTTGCTTGATTTCGAGTAGAATAGCTCAATAGCATAAGAATTACCTGAATAATGTTCGAATGGGTAGAGATCGAGTTATGCGAAAGGTTCGGTCGTTCATGGGTTCGAATCGCGCTTAAAACAGTTTGTGGGTTCTTGTTTCTTGCATAGAAAGGTTCGTGAGACGAAAAAGGTTCGAATGGTGTATTTTGATTTGGATTTTATACTGGTGTTTTATGAATTTTGAATTCCTGTCGAGCTCATCATTTTCAGAAACGATTTCACGCCTTAAATGATTTGATTCCCATTAATTGATGATTGGCACTCGTTGCACGATAAAATCTCTTCCAAACCGAACACGAGAGGATTGCATTTCGGGTTGGAAATGGGTCGGTTGGGGTATCCGGTAGGGTGACGGGCAAAAAAGGAAATAGGGTTTTGGATTTTGACAACTTTATCCCTCCTACTTTCTATACCTCACCTTTATGGTTTAACATGTCCCATCCTCACATCTTGCTTTAAAAAATATTCAATTAAACCCCCTCTAACTTGCGATTGGGTATTATTTTATGTACAAACCTTTCCTTTAAATATTTATAATGTTTTTGATTTTATAAAATAATTTTAATTAGTTTGTAGTTTTATTATTACTACTACGATTACGTTACAGTTATCATAAACCTAGATTATAACTAATATTTTATGCATATATTAGTTTTTATATTGTATTAAAGATTGACACATAGTTATATACATATATATATATATATTAAATTATTTCATATATGTATATTTAAATACACATAAATATTTATTTTAAAAGAATCACCACCACAATTTAATTTATTAAATTTTAATTTATATATGTATATAGGGAAGTGTTCAAATAATAACTCACTCTTAAGGCAATAACCCAGATAACTTTGCCAAGATGAAACCAAATCTTGGATTTTTTTAACATCATTGTAACACATTTATAACACTATGTTCTTTTATGAGTTTGTGAAAATTCATCACCGTTTAAGAGACATCATCGTTGAAAGTTTTTGATTTACAGCACTGTAACCGTTTTATATATATATATATATATATATATATATATATATATATATAGGATTGAGATCAAATAATAACCCACTCTTACGGCGATAACCCATTAACTTTGCCAAAACGAAGCCGATTCTTGAATTTTTTTTTTAACATCATTGTAACACAATTAAAACACTATGTTCTTTTTTGAGTTTGGGCTAATTCATCACCGTTTAAAAAATATCATCGTTGTAAGTTTTTTACTACAGTACTGTAAGTTTTAAATATTTAAACACCTATAGTACTGTAAGAGCCCAAACGGTAATGAATTAGCCCAAACTCATAAAAGAATATGGTGTTACAATGATGTTTAAAAAAAAAAATTCAAGATTCGGCTATTTTTTGGCAAAGTTAATGGGTTATCGCCGTAAGAGTGGGTTAGTATTAGAACATTACCCTATATATATATATATAGGGAAGGAATCATATAATAACCCTCATTAATTGAGGTAACCCATTAACCCTGGCAAAAAACGCTTAAATCGCAAATTTTTTTTTTCATGGTTTTTTTATGCAAAAATAGGAGGGGCTCCTTTTTTAAGCGTTCGCTAATTCACAAGCGTTAAAAAGTTAAACGAAATGTAAGTTTGCGTTACACTGCGACACTTAAATAAATGTTCGCAGTGTAACGCAAACTTACATTTCGTTTAACTTTTTAACGCTTGTGAATTAGCGAACGCTTAAAAAAGGAGCCCCCCCTATTTTTGCATAAAAAAAACCATGAAATAAAAATTTGCGATTTGAGCGTTTTTTGCCAGGGTTAATGGGTTACCTCAATTAAGGTGGGTTATTATTCACTCCTTACCCTATATATATATATATAGGGGTAGGTTCAGATACAAATAGATTATTTTGTAAAAATGGTAGGAACCAATAAAGTGTTGACATGTGCCATTTTAATTAATTAATAGAAAAGGGTAGTATAAGCACTTTGTATTTACTTGATTTTTAAATTTTGCATTAAAATAGGAAAGTGGGTAATCAGTTTAATGATTCAACATCTTCCTAAAATTAACATGTAATTGAATATCATGTATTATCATAAAAAAACGAATTCGTAATAGCACATAATAGCACTCCACCATTACAATTTAACATTTAACATACCGGCCAGCACATACTATCACCATTTCAACATTACATCTAACATAATAGCACATATCAGGACAATATGATTGATTATTAACATAACATAATACTACAGATAACATAATAACACATAATAGCACGACACCATTACAATCTAACATTTAACACATCAGCACAAACTAACACCATTACAATATTACAGCTAACATAATAGCATATCAGAACAATATGATTAAATGTTAATAGCACATCCCAATTACAAAATCAAAACGTAATCTGTTACATCCCGATTGAATCTTTTAATTTTAGAAACTAAATCCCATTTTTTTCGTTCAACAGTAATATCAGCAAATCAAAAAACAAAGAAATCCCTAATTTACCCTTTTGATAACCGTAAAGCCCTTTTAATTAAATTTTTAACCAATTTTAAATCTCAACCCTAGATCTTAGCACATCGATGGCCGAGATTGTTTCTCACACTTTTTACAAAAGTAACACTTTGTACAATAACCCTACTCTATATATATATATATATATATATATATATATATATATATATATATATATATATATATATATATATATATTACATAAAGATATTTTAAAGTAAATAAATCAGCTTAGCATTAATTGAAATCGAACACGATTAAATTATTCAATTTTTGAAACCAGCCTAGGGATTACACTTCAATCAACTTACCATTAACTAGTTCTATAGTATAGATGTCATTTAACTTACAAGACTTTAAACTAATTAAACGCCTAAATTCAGTTGAAATGAAACTTCTATCAACACCGGTATCATAAAATGGAAGCATTGTTATTAATGACAAGAAACATACCTGTCACCATGTGAGTCTTTCATGCTCCCATTACAAAATCACGACAACGTGACTGATTACTCATTTTGACCTCTTTTTACTTTAGGACATGTATTTTCTATTGATCTCGTTTTAGTCAGAGACCCATTTCTCACCTGCCATCTTGATCGTTTTCGTGATGATTATTATTATTGTAGGTGTTGTCACTGTTATTATTGTTACGGTTATTTATCTGAGTACCCATTTCTCACCTACCATCTTGATCGTTTTTGTGATGATTATTATTATTGTAGGTGTTGTCACTGCTGTTATTATTGTTGCGGTTATTTATATGAGCGACCATTGTGGGTATCGATGCTCTAATATGCTCAAAAACAATAAGTGCAATATTTGTTTGCAATAGAACATTGTTGTTATTTGGTCCTCGAAACGAACCATCTCATGTTCCAGATGTGGTTTCCATTTTATATATATTTACACACATATATATGCAATTATTATTAATATTATTTTTTTTATTAATTTAATTAACACATGTTTCAATAATAAACAAGGATAATTACAACATAACTTGTTAATTTCAACTTTTATACCAAACCCAAACAAAATTTCAGTAGCATGCCGATTTAGATAGGAGTGCTAATCACCTTCTGTCTAGTACATAAAATACTAGTGAAAGATAAAACATGATATATTCGGATCAAAACGGGCCGGATGACTATTAGATAGTAGTGTAATCACTATCTACTACAAAATATAACTAGAATAATATGTCCAACTAACGTGTAAATATAAGTACTACAACTATAAGTAATAATCCAGATATCCAACCAGTTTGTGCTTCCTCTGTAGATCTATCATTCTAAAACAATGAAACATGTCCAACTCTCCTCGAACAACTGCAAGCTCTGACTTTGTCAAATGAAGATTATAATCTATATCATTAACACATCGAGCTAAATGATCAATGTATCTAGACTGCCTCTCAAACACTTGTTCCCAATCTTGCCTCCATCATGAATAACGACTCCAACGAATATAGTCCTTAGTCAAGATAGGATCTCTGTGTGTAGAATGTGCAGATGTATGAATGTGTGGTTGTGGTATAGGGTGCTCTGGTGGTGGAGGTGTGGATGTTCTTGTGATGGAGGTGCAGATAAAATTCCACCAACCTCATGTAGAAGGTCCCTTCTCATGATTATAAAATGTAACCCTAATGCGTCCCACAGACATTCTAGCCGTTGTGTCTGATACGTGGTCCACTATGTAGAAATGTGGAAACATCCGGTGATGGTGATCGTAATGTTGTCCCAACTGGTACTATAGGTGAACGAGATATACGATATCCCTCAGATGCATCATCGTCAGATGCGATTGCTCAATGTCTTGTACAAATGGTTGATATTATTCCTCAAATTCATCATCATAACTGAGTTCTAAACTAGAACCCCTAGGCGTATAAGTAGTCGAAAAATGTGATACTATTGATGAGTGATGAATAGAAGAAGGCTAATGTATTGGTGAAGAGTGAGGTAATGTGAGGGATGATGAGCTGGGGATGACTCACGTATTGGGAAAGAGGATAATGTGGGGGTGACAGATAGGGGTGCTCAAAATATGAAATCCGAATCGTATACGAAACCCGAAAAAACCTAATTTGAAATCTATTTCGGGTTATTCGGGTCGAATAATATGTTTTTAGATTCGGGTCGGGTTTCGGATATGCAAAAACTAGTTTTTCGGGTCGAATAACCAAATAACCCGAATAAAACATGTGTATTCGGGTTGTTCGGATGTAAGAATCGGGTTTTTCAAGTCAGATAATATATTGAGATTTGGGTCGGGTTTTGGATAGCCCACAAAAAATTTCAAATCCGAATAACTCGTTATCCGACCCGATGAACACCCCTAGTGACGGATGTGTGGGTGTAGGCTGGTGATGAAGGTGACATAAAAGAACCCCTATCGTCATCAGCAGAATCCTCCTGTGGATCCTCGTAAGATGCTCCCGTATGAAAAGAGGATGCAAAAGATGTAATAGACGACTCTGGTACAGATGACTCAACCATAGCTGTACCAGTCGCCTATTCCATCTTTTGCATCCTCTTTTCATACAAGAGTATCTGACGAGGAACCACAAGAGGATTCAGATAGGTGTTCTTCTATGCCACCTTCATCACCACATCACCAACAAACACCCACACATCAGTCATCCCCACATTCTCCTCTTTCTCCAATACGTGAGTCATCCCAGTTCATCATCTCTCACATGTACCTCACACTTCACCAATACATCAACCTTCTTCTATTCATCACTCATCACTAGTACCACATTTTTCACCTACTTATACACCTAGGGGTTCTAGTTTAGAACCCGATGATCAATTTGAGGAAGAATATAAACCATTTGTACCAGCACATTGAGTAATCGCATCTCAGGATGAGGCATCTAAGAGATATCGTATATCTCGTTCATCTATAGTACCAATTGAGACAACATTACGATCACATCACCTAATGCTTCCACATTTCTACATAGCGGACCACGTATAAGACACATGGCTAGAATGTGTGTCGGACGCATTACTAGGGTTACATTTTCTAATCGCGAGGAGAGACCTTCTACATGAGGTTGGTGAAACTTCATCTGCTCCACCACAGGAAACACCACGACAACCAGAGCACCCTATACCACCACCACAGCCACACATTCATACATCTTCACCTTCTACACAGAGAGAACCTGTCTTGACTAAGGACTATATTCGTTGGAGTCGTTAT
This sequence comes from Mikania micrantha, assembly GCA_009363875.1. Lineage (NCBI taxonomy): Eukaryota > Viridiplantae > Streptophyta > Magnoliopsida > Asterales > Asteraceae > Mikania > Mikania micrantha. Next base: position 49,964,712 of record CM018695.1, on the reverse strand, counting down.
TCATGATGGAGGCAAGATTGGGAACAAGTGTTTGAGAGGCAGTCTACACAGAGAGAACCTGTCTTGACTAAGGACTATATTCGTTGGAGTCGTTATTCATGATGGAGGCAAGATTGGGAACAAGTGTTTGAGAGGCAGTCTAGATACACTGATCATTTAGCTAGACATATTAATGATATAGATTATAATCTTCATTTGACACAGTCAGAGCTTGCAGTTGCTCGAGGAGAGTTGGACATGTTTCGTTGTTTTAAGATGATAGATCTACAGATGAAGCAGTCACAGGTTGTATATCTAGATTGTTCCTTATAGTTGTAGTACTTATATTTACACTAGGGTTGTTCACGAGCCGAACCGAGCGGGGGTATGCTCGTGCTCGGCTCGTTTTCAAACCGAGCGGCTCGACTTGGTTCAGTTTTGCTCAGTTTAATAAAATTTAATGTCACGAATAACTACCAACTGCAATCTAGTTGGTTATTGTAGTTACATATCAACACTCACATTAGCAGCTAATAATCCTAAACCACAAACAATTAAATCTAAGATTAAAGGAAGCTATGTTCGATAGCAATAATCTCAAGCAATGACAGAATTTTTTCAAAACATAATCCAAGTAGTCTAAACCTCTAAAAACACATCTAAACATCCATACTAGTCTAAGTAAAAAAATCACGGCTGGAAGTAAACAAACGGCTGAGTATTGGGCATTCGAGAATTGAATTCTAACGTGAAAAGTGAAACAAATGGATCTGGAAATTAGATTTAAATTTTTGAGTATTAGGTATTTGTCTATTTAGATATTGGGTCTTTTGAAAGTAGTTTAAATATAAAAAAACTATATTAGCTATACATTAATAAAATATTTTATATATATAATTCAGTTATACTTTAGCAAATGAGCCAACCGAGCGAGCCAACCGAGCGAGCCAATCGAGCAACTATCCGAGTGAGTAATGAGCGAGCTTACCTTGGCTCCTGCTCAGTTCGTTTATAAATCGAACGAGTTTTTTCTGAGCTTTTTCCGAGCGAGTGACAAAGGAGCAACGAGCGGCGAGCAATTTGAACAGCCCTAATTTACACGTTAGTTGGACATATTATTCTAGTTATATTTTGTAGTAAGTTTTTTATGTACTAGACAGAAGGTGATTATCACTCCTGTCTAAACTGGCATGCTATCGAAATTTTGTTTGGATATAGTATAAAAGTTGAAAATTAACAAAATATGGTTATGTTGTAATTATCCTTGTTTATTATTGAAACATGTGTCAATTAAATTAATAAAAAATAATACTAATAATAACTACATATATATGAGTGTAAATATATGGAAATGGAAAACACATCTGGAACAGAAGATGGTTCGTGTTCAGGACCAAATAACAATAATGTTCTATCACAAGCAAATATTGCACGTACTGTTTTTGAGCAGATTAGAGCATCAATACCCACAATAATCGCTCAGATAAATAACCACAACAATAATAACAACAGTTACAACACCAACAATAATAATAATCATCACAACAATGATCACAATAGTAGCATTTGAAGGCAATAACAAACGTCGAGGTTTTTTTTATAATACTTTTATGTCTTGTAAACCTATGGATTTCAAAGGCACGAAAGGACCGGCTAGAATTATGAAATGGATCAAGAGAATGGAGACGGTGATTAATATTAGCGCATGTCAAGAAACTGATGTAGTTAAATATTCAACTTGCTCTTTCTAATATCAAGCTTTAACTTGGTGGAATTCTGTGGTGAAATCTCGAGGCATTGCTGCAATTAATGCTACGTCATGGAATGATTTGAAGATCCATTTAATTGAAAACTTCTATCCACAAAGAGAGACTAAGAAAATTGAACATGAGTTGTGGAATCACACGATGGTTGGATCTATTCATTTGGAGTATCCAAACAAATTTCATATATTGGCACAATTTGCACCACGCATGGTTACGCCAAAACACCGTTGCATTGAGCGGTATATTTGGGGTTTACCACCACAAATGCGAGGAATGGTAGCATCATCAAAACCTACAACTCTTCATAATGCAATCTTGTTGCCAGGAAACTTGACAGATGAAATGGTGGGAAATAGGTCTCTAAGTAAAACAGGATCAACAAAAAAGAGGAAATTTGAAGGTAAACCTTGGAAAAAGAATGGAGGAAAATTTGACAAACGACCAAAAGTAGTGAAAAACTTTGCCATGGTCGGTCAAGGACACAATCAAGAGAATAAAAATTATCAAGGACAGAAACCAAAATGTAGTAAATGCAATTTACATCATTTTGGTGAGTGTAATTTTGTTTCAAATGCAAGAAGTTGGGCATATGTCAAACGGATGCAAAAACAAAGTGCAAGGGTATGTTATGACTGTGAAAGTAATCAACATCTTAGGAACGTATGTCCTAAATTAAAACGATGTCAAAATGCAAATAGTAATTAGTCACGTGGTCGTTCTTTTGTAGGAGAAGCTCGTAAAGACTCACATACTGTGACAGGTACGTTTCTTGTCAATAATAACAATGCTTTCATTTTATTTAATACCGGTGTTGATAGAAGTTTCATTTCAATTGAGTTTAGGCATTTAATTAGTTTAAAGTCTAGTAAGTTAAATGACATATATACTAAAAGTTGATTGAAAATAGAGAAATCATAAAATTTATATAAAAATAAGTTTAAAAATCATAAAATTTATATTTCATTAATCTGTAACAGTTTATTCAAATTATTTATTATTATACAATCTATTTGGTTCATAAAAGCATATTTAAAACCATATTATACTTTCAAAATTCATAAAAACTCTCTAAAACAATGCAATACCTATTTACTTATTAGTATCCAAACTTTAAAAATATTATCTTTTAGACTAACATGAAAAACTATTTTAATAAGCATATTTTCAAAATTTAAAAAAAAACATATTTAACATTTTAATACATATTAATATTCAATCTTAAATATTATCTTCTAGATTTTTGAAATGAACATAAAGATTATTTAAAAATAAAAAGTTAAATAATTTGAAATAATCTAAAATAATTGTTTAAACAAGATCATTTAAATATTTTTAGAATCTTATAAATGATTATTTTAAAACAAATAATTCGTTAGTACAAGTTCAAATAAATCATGTGTAATTTTTATCACAAAAGACGTAAAACAAATTTATAAATTCTCTAAAATAAATAGTTATGCTAAAAGGTTATTCATAAATTAATATTTTTATTACAATAGTTTTTTTTTTATAAAAGAAATAAACAAACAAGCAAACAAACAAACAAACTTACTCAGTATATTCCACTTTTTAGTAAGGTCCGGAGAAAAGATGGACACAATCCTCCCATGTCATAGTTGGGATATAGAAGTTGCTCCAAGGAGTTCTCGGTTCATAGTTATCGTTTGAATAAATAGAATATTCAATATTCTATTTTATTTATTATACAAACTTAGGGGTGTTACACTCGTACCTATTCAAACTTGTTTTAGTTCTAGCAATTATTCAAACCATGATACAAGTCTTAGACCTGGTTAGTTTATGTGTTAGATGCTATGCTTTATACAATGTGTTGATTTTATGTGTATTGACAGTCAATCAAGCTAGTACTTAGTAACCTAAGATATGTTATATATCATATTCGTATTGGCTTTTTCCATTGTGTGAAGAAGATAAAAAGTACACATAGCAAACTTGTTGAATTACAAATGTTAATTCATATTATTGTTATACTTAAATTAACATGTTGTAAGGATACTTGTTTCAACACTATTGGTTATTTGTCAATCTTGTATTCATGCAATGTCTGTGATAAATTATCTAGTTAGGCTATGGTTTACAATTTTTTTCTATGTATTATTTAACTATGTGACTTTACCAATTATGCAAATAGTTGACAAACCTTTAATTTTACGTGTGTAACAGGCTAAAGAAGGTATGGTTAAGGCATATAATAAGCATTCGTAGACCCCGTTAAATTAAAAACGATAATTTAGCATTCAATTGTAATAGTTTGGATATTCAATACAAGTAGTATTTTATTATGTTTTAATGAAGGTTTTGTTTATGTTGTTAATAATGATGCATTAAATATTGAAACGTTATAATAGCACTATGAGCTAATGAATAATCAAACTCGTGCTCCGACATGTTCCGTCTTTGGTCAGGGTGTGACAGATTTGAATCAGAACAATTTTAATAAAGATCAAGGTTATTAGAAAATAGTGGCCTGGATTATAAATAAGCTTACCCTAAATATGAGATTTTCTTGTATTACAATATTTTGTTTATTACTTGCTTATGTGCTATGATTATCCAATATGTGTTTTATATTATATTTAATTGTTACCATAGAGGAAAAACTTCGTTTGTTATAAACCATAGTTAATAAAATGTCTTTGTTTACGGTTAGCTAAGAATGTCTTAGCTTAAGACAACTTCTTACAATGTGACTTAGACATTTCTTCAGAAAAATCAACTTCTAACTCATGTACGCGTAAAATATATTTAGATGTTTGAAATTTGAAATCATTAGACTTAATGTCTAATATTATTTCTTAGAAAATGTAGGAATTCCAATATTGATTATAAGATACTATTAGAATTAAATTTGTGAGATGGATATATATTAATTGGAAGAGTTTAGTACCGTTGGTTGGAATTAATGTCTATGAAACCTATTTGTAAAATCTCTAAGGTACTGTGAAACCTGTCTAACTTTACTAGAGACTTCTGATGAGAGTGCAACCACTTATAGGCCTAATCATATCACACAAAACACCTTACAAATTAAATGATTCTAATATGTCACATTATTCTATGTTGAATATCATTCCTTATGCTTTCAAACAAATTCAAATGATTTGCTTTCATGTGATGTTAGACTGCTTTTGCTTTTGTGTGATGTTGAATACCATTCCTTATATTTTAAAACCATTCCTTATATTTTAGACGGCTTTATGGTTTGATTTTTTTTTGAATTTTTTCGGATTTTCCAAAAGTTTGCTAGATTTTCCATTATTTTGCCTTTCATGCGCCTGGCTATTTTTCATCTAGGCGAGCGCCTAAGGGCTTTTGAAAACTATGCTCACAATAAGATGTAAGGATAACATATATTTTGCATTTGTATCTAGTCCACATGAAGTCTTGTTCACACATATGATATTTGTATTATTCATAGTGATGGGTTGTGGATGCAGATATGGATGTATTTCTAAGAGTATATTTAAAAGTTTGAATAACTATTTTTTTTTCTTTTTGATAAATGCATTTATTAAGGATTTATTATTCAATCCCCTTTGCATGATATATCAATGAACTCTATAGTTTTATATTTTCAGAAGAGTGGTTTTTATATCTTTAAGGTTTAGTTGAAATCAATGGTTTTTATTTTTTAATTTTAGATTTTCTCAATTTTTCCATGGTAACCTTGTTATATCATGTTCCAACATCCTTTAGGGTGGTAAATTAGTCCCCTTATATATTTTTTTTCTTTTCTTTTTTTTTTCTCATTAGTAAATATATACTATAACAATCTGTTACATATAATTTGTGTATTTGCAATAAATAAGGGGCTTGTATGTTTTTCTTATAGTTTGTTGGGGGGGTTTAGAAAATAGTTAAACGAATTTAGAACAATGCTTGATATAATTTGTTGTAACCATTGTATCGAGACCTCGATAATGAACTGATTTGTTTCCCCCTCTTTCGATTCTTTTCAATTTCTTTATCGTAACATAATCATAAATGTATACATAATCTTAATTATGATAAATAAAAATGTTTTAGAACACCGATTTTTTGTTTTCGTGTTCATTTTTTACTTCTTAATACATTTTTTATTTTATAATAAGATCTTATTCTTATTTCCCTACTTACAATTTTCTTTATTTAAATTCATTTTTCATTTCAGTAATAAAAAGGGTATAAGTAAATTATTAATTGTAATATTTTAATTATTTAGCCTATGTAACACACGGGTTTTTAACCTCGTAAATAATAAACGAGTACTTGCATGTAAAAGAAGTTGATGGGGGGTTTAAATACCGTCACATCAGCGAAGGCATGCCACATTGAAGCCGGATGCTATGGTCAAGTGCGCCTCGAGCATGTTACATTTGACATAGTTTGGCTTCAACCACATCGCATTGTCGAAGGAAAAAAATAGTCAACCTCAAGGCTTGAAGTATGGAACATCCGTTGACAATCCCTGCAGTTTCATCATGCAATAATAGTTTGATGGTGCTACAGCACCCGCCTTCGTACACAAATCAACCACCGCAGGTGCATGCCCATAAAAAGATCGCCATTTGTCATCAAGAACCATAGGATCTTGAGGCCGGCGAAACCACACAATCTTTGGAGGAACCAAATCATCGACTTGCGCTTTCTTCCAAAGATGGGTCCCACGCCAGCCCTCGTACTTAAACACACCACACATACGCGCTTTATGCCCAGATGGGCCCACATGAACCTCTGAACAGTATTTGCAAACCTTAGCCGAATAAACCATCAACAACTTCTGGACACCAGATCTAACCGCCTCCCACGCCCTTAAAGTTCCTACACCTACTAACCTTATATCATCATTTGACAAAGATTCAGCACCTAAGCATTCAAATTTGTATGGAGAGAGCTCTTCCGCATTGTTAGGATCAGCACCTGCTTGTAAAGATAGTTCAATAACTGCAGGTACACGATTGTAGTCGAACCGTTCATCATGTTTTATCACATTCTGGAACGTGTTCTTTAGATGAAACGTGTCCACTGGGACAATTATGTCATTTATGCCCCCTCTAATCCACTCATGAAGCTTATTCTTCGAGTGATGTTTGTAACCACGACAAGTTTTGATTGCATGACCAGACTTTCCAATATACACTTCTGGACAGAATCTGCATATTAGTAAAATTAGGGGTGACAATTCCTATCAACGTTTTTTGGGTTGGCTAGTTTAACCTAGATTGTGTTTGGGTTGATCTGTCTTCAGGTTGTGCTAAACATAAACATGTTGACCAGCAAACCCGTTTAAAATTAAAATGAAATAATATAAAGGGACATTTACATATTTTCTCTTGCTAAGTTACATATTTATCCAAATAAAAAAGCCAATTACATATTTCTCCTTTCTAAAATATGTAATTTATTTTAAGTGTTGGGTAAATATGTAATAAAGGCTCTTAGTAAGGGATATATGTACCAAATATAGAATATGAACTTACAAGTTCAATTTGACTTATTTATGACCAGTTTAACCTATTTACATCTTTATCAGGCCATTTGACATACCTACCTATTTACAACTTTATCAACCCATTTGAAATGTCCAGATAAACGGGTTACAAGATTTTAAATGTGTCTGGCATTTGACACAAATATATATAACCCACGTTCTTATTTGTTTCCAAGGTTTAAAAGAACGGAATCGTGCCTCGAGGTGTTTTCACTCTGCCTCACGAGGCGTAAGTCTGAGGTGGTAGCAAATAAATAAATATTTTTATAATATATATATCAAAAAAAATACTAAACATCAATTAAAGAGCTTTTATAACTAAGATCAATATCATTCAATAAACATAAAAAGGACCAAGTCTATAAAACACAAAAAGACTTGGAATGTTTAGAAAAAGCATCAGCCCATATAGACCGCCTCAGCCCGCCTCGCCCCAGTGAGGCGTGCGTTTCTATAAATCTTATGAGGCGCCGCCTCAAAAACGTTGTTCCTCCGTTTCACCTCGAGGCGCCGCCTAAGACCATTTTTTTAAACCATGTTTGTTTCAATAACATTAACCCTAACCCGCACTCACTTAGAATTCATGTTACCCGAACACAACTCGTTTAACCCATTCATCAAAATGTGTCATATTGGGTTTACGGGTTGTAATTAAACGGGTTAAGTAGGTCCAACTTGCACCCTACTAATAAATAATTTAGATATGACAACCCAAAAGCAGATGATTATTTCAGGTTGTGTAAGAAATTACATACAAGGTTGTGTACGAGTTCAAGCCATCCAAACCGACCCGATTAACAAACCTAACTAAAATCAATTTACCAAATCAACACCATTAGGAGATGCACAAGTAAAAGAAAACTACAGAACACATGCAAAAACAATGATTGAGAGATAGAAAATACTTGCAAGACCAAATGGGTATTACTTGGAGAAGAGTTGATACGCCTTGTATTACAAGGGCTCTGGACCTAAGAACATCATAGGCGACAGGAATCATGGCTTTCACCGGATAATCTTTGGCCCGATTCTCGATCCTTTTGAGAATCATGGGCCTCAACTTCTTCAAATCGACTCTTCTATTCGATCCGTAATGTCGGGAAATGACAACAAACCTTAGCATCATTATTGAGCTATACAATTATCGGAAGAAACAGAAGTCGAATGTAGGATCTGGTGCGAGGACTGAGCGACAGGGATTCGATCGGAAGTGCAAGGAGCCGAGCGAATGTGTGAAAGACTCAATTTAGGGTTTCATAGTTTCATAATTCAGTACTGTGTTTTTGCATTATGTAATATCAATAAAAAATAACCAAACAAACTAAATTAAAAAAGAAAAATAATAATAAGTCCTATATACCTCCAATGCTAGACTGCATTTACTAATGCGTCATAGTCATCACTGTCACTTCAGCATTTTACTCTTTCTTTTCATATGCATTCGCTCTCCTCTTTTTAACTCCAACACATCCTTCTCACATGCATTCTCTCTTATCTTTTAAAAAAACATTGAATTTTAACATGATGGGCCACCTTTTTTCTACACTTGAGTGCACTTCATGAAGTGCAAGTGGGTATAAATACTTTTATCTCCAATCCATTAGTGAGAAAAATACTTGTCCACGTGAGATGTGTACATGGAAGAAAATATGCATTGGAGACGGTCTAATCGAATTGAAAACCAAGTTCTGGATACACGGTTGGAAAATAAACAAAAAAAATTGTATTTATTCTTTGATTTTTTTTACCTATACGATTCGATCTAAGGTTTTAAACGTTTTTCATAATAAATTATTTATATTTTGTCTGTTACATAATAATATAAAAATTAAATTGTAGGAAAATTTTTATTTTTTAAAATAGTATTTATATTTTGAACACCCCAACTGATTCTTAAACTGCTCGACTCAAACTGGACCGTCGGTTTGGGGTAGGTTCCTCTCCCGCTAACCGAACGAACCGACAGTTCCTCTTTGACGAAGACGACGAAAGCCGGTGGCGACAACCTACAACTGTAAAGATCGACCGGGGGTCGGCTGCCATTTAGAGGGGTTTTGTAAAGAATGAGGTATTTTGTAATTTTATTCAGATGTTGAACTAAAAACTTTTAATTTAATGACTCATATCATCTTAACCATTCAGCACTTAATGGTTCAAACGTTACCAAATGTCCATCAGTTTTAATTTTTATATAACCATATAACATATAAAATCTAAATATTTCTATTATAATAAACAAAAATATTTTTTGTCACTTGTTACTTTCTAATGCTTTTAATATCACATGTCATTTTCTTATAATCCTATTTAATTATCTTTTTAATTAATTATATTATATCTCCAATTAAATAATTATACTCTCTTTTGTATTAAATAATTTTAATATTAATGACTACTAACATTGTTTGCCTTTTTATAATAGAAAATAGTTTTTTATAATTTAAAAATCAAATATTTTCATTAAAAAATAAACTTTAAAAAAGTTAATAAAATATGAAATTTTATAAAAATCACTTTAATTTAAAAACAAGAAATATTTAGAAATGGTATCTAAGAAAATAAAAGTTTTATAAACACAAGTTTTCTTAAAAAAATATTTATAAAATTTACTATAAATCAAAGTTTTTAAGCAATGAGAGTTTTATAACAAATGATGTTTCTTAAAACAAAATGTTTGAACAATAATTCTTTTAAAAACCAAGAGTTATAAAAATGATAAAAAAAATTAGAATTTTAGTTCTTTATGTTTAATGACATTTTCAAATTGAGTTATTTAATTTTAATAATTATAGAAATTATACATTATTTTCTTGATTTGTTAAACAATTAGGTTTTGATAGAAAAACAACTAAAGTTTTATCATCAGTTAGTATAAAGATCTTTATTGTTACAAATCAAGAAGGATAAGCATCACTTATTTAGTTTTTGAAAATTTTAATTATTTTTTATTACTTAAAATATTTATTCATACGTAATTTAATAAATCTATATTAAAATATTATTTTATAATTTCTAAAATTTTATAGTAAGTATTTAATATATTATATTCAATCCGTGTATTACACGGGGTAATAACATAGTCTATAATCTATAATCTATAATTTATATTTATATTTATATTTATAATCTATACTAATAAATCAAGGTTTTACAATGACACATGTCAACTTTTTAGAGTACTTGATATTTATTTTTGTCGCATCTCTCTCCTATTAAATAATTGTATATTATCTTTTAGATAAACTTTGATTTTTTTCACTCTCTATCTCTTATTAAATTTTAATTAATTTATTAAACTTGGTAAATAATATGATTACATTGTAAATTAATTTTTTAATTTTTTTATAAAAAGTTTTTGAAAAAATATATACTATGTTATTTAAAACAAATAATTTTTAAATTCAAATATTTAACTTAACCTGTGTTATACATAGGTCTTAATCTATTAATATATTAAACAAACAAACGAGTGCTCAAAAAATCAAAAAGCGAAAAACCGTAAGCCAATGTATACATGTAACAAAAAAGAAATTCTGATTTTTGTTCGATTATCAGATTTTTTGTTATTTTTGAACTAGCATTAAATCAGCGAGCGTTGCGGCGCGCAACTTCTTGACGACAAAAAGATGGGCATGGTTGGTTTATGTCTAATGTAAAGCTTGCATATGTATGTTTTACATCCTAATAATTGAAAACGTGCAATAAAAAAGAGTAACAGATTAGACTCCTTGTGACCAACTAATAACTTAGATAATAATACATTTTTCAGTATATTTGACTTAATATCAAGAATTTGTCCTTTGCAATACTATAAACTTAGTTTGATTACTCTACAACTAAGAAAATCATCATCCTCTTAAAATATCAACAATCATTACAATCAAATTTTAGAACTTTGATGCTAACAGTTACAACCCAATTTTAGAACTTCAATGCAGTAGACAAAGCAATCCACAAATCATCTAAAATAAAACAAAAAAGATTCCCCTAACAATCAAGTAAAACGTAGATAACAAACATACTATTAATCGAACAGTAGCATCTAGACTGGAATGAAGTAGGAAAGCAATGTCACACGTATTTTGCTTCACCATGATGTGTTTTTTGTTCCTCATAAGCTTTATACACGTCGTCTAGATGTATTTCTCGAGGGCACATCTCAATTAAGATTAAAACCTCTAAAATTACAATTGAAATATGAAAACAAAATCTCACCATTTAGAGGGTTAAAGCATATGAAAATGATCGAGAGCTAAATCTTGATTTACGCCTTAAATAATGAACATTATGTAAATATTTATAAACATCATGTGCGGTGTTTTTGTCTTAAAAATTTTCAAAGGTTATGGTTCAACATAAGTCATCAAAAACTCTTAAAACCTTTCTGCAAAATCTTAAACATTAATTGGAACCAAAAAAACCCATTGGTTTCTAGTTATCAAAGATGACTTTTTTTAAGTTAATACGCAAAATAGTATGTAAATTTAAAGGGTAATAATTAAGGAAATTGCTTATCATAATCTTCTTTGTAACAAACAAATGACAAAACCTAAATCAATGTAACATTTACCATACATTTGATTGAAGAATAGACTACAATAAAAGTAATGATCAGATGGGACAACCAACCTATGTGCCTTCTAAAAAATAAAAAATGTAATTGATGGCATCCTAAATATTTGAGAATACATAAGTTAGTAATTTAAAAATTATGCATGTTAATAACCTAAAGGAGATTTTTATGTGACACCTTGCAAATTCCAGGTCAGCATCCATTTTATTTTTATAATAATGTGTATTATTATTTCATACGTGGCACTAGAATAATTGTATTTAGTGTGACACGTGGCACGACAGTCCAAACACACCGATAATTCGAGGAATTATCGCACAATACTTGCACGTGTCTTGAATGACGAACGTTGGTGAACGGATCAAACCACAGAACACTTTCACTGCACAATAGGTTCTAGGGAACCTAAGTTAAGTAGAATAATGCTCACATGTCGAGAAACGATGATCGTAATCGAGAAATTCGCGAAAACCAGTTCAAACTATGAAATTGGGCTTATTGGGCTCAGCCGAGACCCATCGCGGTACGCGATGGGCACCCAATTGGGCCATCGCGGTACGCGAAGCCTAGGCGGGAGAATTTGAATTCTCCGAAATCCATCGCGGTACGCGACGACCGATCATCTTCCACCATCACGATACGCGGCGTGTTTTGGGAATCGAATGAATATTTTAATCGTCGCGCTACGCTGAGCAACTTTTTGGACCTATGTCGCGGTACGCGACAACCCCAGCACGCAAAATCTTTATTTAACCAAGACCAAATCATTTCAGCCGACCTCCTCACCCATTTCAGCCGACCTCCTCACCCATTTCTCGGATTATGATTTCTCGCATAACTTGACTAATGTGGAAACTTTCCTGAAATAGAAACTTACTATTCACGAAAGTGACTTTGGTATCCGTGCACATCACACGACACTAAACTGCACATCACACGATCACATGATCCAAGAACCGTCACCAACGGGTCGTTAGGTCAAACACGGTCAACACGACCCACATAACAACTTAGAGTTGTTAAACACTAACACGGTCCTGTGAGGCCCACGTGTATGTAACACAAACTTACAACACCTATGTGATATAGGTGACTTCTAGCCGGCGAGCTACTCGATTTCTGTTAGGAACGCATTTCACGAACTCAGGTGAGTTTACAGCCCCACTTTTACTCTTACATTGTTTTACTTAACTTTGGGGTGAGAATACTATGCAACTGTTTTAGATATATAACTGGTATGTTGTGAAAACCATTTTCGAGTGTAACTATTATCGCTTAAAGTCCTCACTTATCCTTACCGTTAGTTGTATAACAAACAAGTCATAATTACGTAGTACTACTGGGTTTGACTAGCCCCACTCGGCACCAATGTTCACTAGAGGTCATAACGAGTGTAATTTCGATGTTGATGTCGGGTTCATCGATGACCCGCGGAGGCAAACGGGAACAGTCGAGTTTCGGTAAGATGAACTGACACACTCCACGGATCGTAGATCCACAACTAAACTTAACATGCCCAGTATATATCTGTTTACTTTTCAGTCTGTCTAAACCTGTGAACTCACCAACTTTTTAGTTGACACTTTTCGCATGTATTCTTAGGTAACTAAATGGAGAATACGCTAGGATGCGCACAAGGAAGCACTAAGGAGTCTGGCTCGCATATAGACTTGTGTCTTAGGCTTTGTGTGCATTGGAATTGTTGTAAAACAATTTTATCTATGTAGTGTCTTAAACAATTTACATTCCGCTGTGTAATCTTAACTTTTCCGCTGCAACTTATTTATGCTATGGTATTTTAAACATATTTCGCTACGTATTTATGAAACTTATATTAATTTTCAAAATTGTTTGAATGTGAACTCATATAGAGTCGTTCTATATGACCAATGAGCTGTGATCATGGCCACGTCACACCCACGTGGACTGACGCCACGAGTGGGAATTTGGGGGTGTGACATTTTACAATTAGAAGATTGATCAGCCTTATTTATTATCCTCAAGATAGTTCAATATTTGAACCTACCACTTTACAGTAAAGATCTGCCCAACTTTAAGACGGGGAAAATCAATTATTAAACATTGTTAAAACCCAAATAAATTTGTTAAGCTTTTCAAATGAAGACTCATTCAAATCAATTATTTCAAATAATAGTTGGATGGGTCATAACATATGTATAAATGGAAAAAAAAATATCATGATCATTAAAAATAGAAGAAGCAAAAAATATTTATAATAGGCATCAAAAAAATGCAATACATATGTGCTTCAGGCATTTTAAATTATAAAATTCATAAGTGTGATTATAAAGATTGTTTTTAAGTAGTAGTTTATATGTTAAATTATGCTTGAAGTGAAAGTAGTAAGGTTCGGTTCATAACTTATAATTGGTCAATATGAAATGGCAAGTCTTTCTCATGTTTTCAATTAACATGCATAATGAATTAGATATTATTACAAATGCCCATCCACACTAATATATTCATATTACAATATGTCACACCCCCAATTTTCAACTAACGGAATCATACCGTTTGGGAACGTGACAAACCAGGATCTCAGATCATTAGACATAACGAAGACCTCTATATGAATTTCAAAACATACTTTGGTCTAAAACTGTAACATTAAAATTTTCAAAGTTTGCGGAAGCGTTTTAAAACAATAACATTTCTAAAATGTAAATTACAATGCAAAGTTTTCAAATGTTCAAATCCAAATAACTATAATGTAAAGTCATGCATGCGACTCAATCTCCTAGTCCATGCCTGCTTTCTTGTGCACCTTAGCGTCCTGAGAAAACATGTAAATCAAGTCAACACAAAGGTTGGTGCATAACACAGGTTTAAGCATTCACCATGTTTAAAATACAGTTTGAATATAATGTTTGCAGATAACATAATCACACATGCATAGTCATGATAGCTAGTCATTTATACTATTTACATACGTGGTCGACACCGAAGCTGACTAGTGCATGCTATCGCATGTTTTGCCTTGCCACTATTGTCTAGCACAAACAATAGTAATGAGTGTTTGGTCAGTCAAACACCTGCGTAGATCCCATCTACCAAGTGAGGTTTGTCAAACCTAATAGATCTATTTCCAACTACCACGCTTTGCGCTACGGCAAACTAAACGGTTCGAAGTGTAAGGACTTGTAAATGCTATGTTGTCACATAATGTAAACAGCTAACTCATGCAAGTGATATGTATCCAAAATTGTTTGTTGCACATGTTTTCTCCCCCAAAACAGTTAAAATAAGAAAGGGGCCGTGTACGCACCTTTGATTGTTGCAGAATGATCAAACACTCGTGAACTCGCGTAGAAAATCCTCTACGAAGAATCTGTGTTTAAACAATAACTTAGTGTTATTCGGGATGTCGTTTTGTGCTTGAAATCACATACGTGTAAACACACGTATGTTAAGGTGTTAAGAATATGCATACGTATATACGCATGCCCTTGAAATCATCTAAATAAAAACATGTATGATTTTATTTAAATAACCGTAATTATACGCGATTACGGTTTCTGTCTAAAATGTGAATTTTATTATTCAAATATGTTCGGGATCTCGTTATGGTTCCAACGCAACTTGAACGGACTAAATTGGATTTAAAATAAGTAAATTATGATTAAAATACTAAAAATTATTTTAAATCTCAAAAACTGTTGGAGCTCGGGTTCGAACCCGTGACCTCCAACCCAACATACACACACTCTACCATCTCCTCTAGTCAGATTTCCTTAATAGGTCTTGATTTTAAATTGTGTTAAGTCCAATAGGCCCACTAATCCCATTGTTAATCATAACCGAAACAAAAGGCTCCAATTGAGGCTCAATTCGAACCCGGTCCATTCCCAATCCATGGGGCTTTTGTTCTACGGGTCTAGTCACTTCTATAGGCGGTTTTAATTGATCCACTGATCAAGATAAACACCTCAAATAATTCCTAACTATGTCCGGTTCGAACAACCCCATTGCTTACATCCATTTGTACCGAATTCGAATATATCAGACCTCGAATTCATGGGGTTTTTCATCCTAAGACTAAACTGAACCCATCTGTATAATTTAATTTGAACCTAACCTCTATTTAGACCGAAATCCCCAAATCGTTTTTACCACAAAAACCCTAGAATTGAAATCTTATAATTCGTAGTTCCATGATGAAATTAACATAGCATTAACCTTAATCGGGATCCTTTGAAGCTACCCATGCTATTTAATTTGTTTTTCGAATTCAGCTTGTTCGAAATCCCCAATTCGGTTCCAAGAACAAGCCCTAGAATTCGAACATTAACAATTCGTTAATGCCTCATGAAATTGGCACTTGTTTTAGTTTAATCGGAGGTGTCTGAAACTAATGGTAGTGTTTAATTTCATATTAACATCCATCCCGATCGAAACCCCCAAATCGTTTATTGCAAGAACCCTAGAAATCAAAACTCATATTATTCGATGTTAAAAGCCGAAATTGAGATGTGGTTATCCTTAATCGGCTCTTTTAGGTTGTGTAGGTGTCGAGCATTACCTGGATTGATCTCGAATTGTTGTTAATCGACTATAGAGTGTTCTTCGGCCGACCCCTTGATCAAATTCGTCTCCCAATGCTTCTACGATCGAATTGTTGCTTGTAAACACCTCTAATACCGCCGACTAGTGAATGTTAGAGTTTAATCTGATGAACTATGATCGACTTATGAGGATTTGATACCCATTTCGAACGGTTACAACTTTGTGGCTTCCATTGGAGTTAAATCCGATAATAAACCGATTAATAACGGTTGGGTGATGATAATGATCATCAATGTAACGCCCAAGATTGATTAATTCGGTTATTATCACTAAACAATCTTGAATTTCGATTTTTCCCCAATTCATATGGACGAATTTTGACTTAAAAGTCAAAATTGTTCTTTCTAGGTGATTACAAGTCTAATGCTTGTAATTTCTAATATTTTGAACATGCTTATGCTAATTCCAATACTTCTAGTTTGGTCTCCTATGATTTCCTTAGCTTTCGGTTAACAAAATTAAACCAAATTCCCGAATTGACACTAATTGGACCAATTGGAACGTTATTGGGCTAGGTTAATTCATTTGGGCCTCATAAAACAAAATTGGGCCTACCATCTATCCAGCCCAATAAACCTTCTGTGATTTCGTTACTTTCGGTTAACGGGGTTAATTCGAAAATACCGGATTGTCACACAATAAGAAGCAATCCATAAATTTTAGTTTCAAACATGGTAAAGTAAAAAAGAGCTTCAAAAATCACTATTGATGATCACATGGAAAACATAAAGACAACAAAATGCAAAGAAAACTACAAACAAACAACAAAGACAAACATGTTGTGCTAATCATCATGTATTTATTTTAAAACATGCATAAATTATCAAATTCAACAATAACTAAATTTTTATCATTTTAAGAAGTTTCTTGTTATTTTTATCTCAATTATGCTATAGAAATACATGATAGTTCATCCCTTGGTCAGAAGGTTCTTTTTTGTTCCTTTAATTTCCCAATCGATATGTATTTTGATAGGAATCTACTACACACAACTTTCTCTTCATGCTACATGTTAATAACTAAAACCAGACTAATTTTTCCTAAGATCAATCAATTTATCTGGTTATTTGTAACAATAGTTCAACAATTGACTTTGACTACAAAAAATTCATACATGCCAGTATGTATGATAAGATCCAAGAACCCATAGGAACCGATAATAATTAAAAGAACTAAATGACCATGATTAGGATCCATCTGAATATCAAAAATTTAAAAACCACATGATCTTCACCAACTTATGTAAACCAACATTTCTAATCTATGATAAAATTAAACTAAAACAAGTTGTAAATACGCTATTATGATAGAAATTGGCACGCCATGCCGTGCTACTACTTCCTTGATATAAATACGAGTCAGTTTCTCCATCTTGTCGGTTTCCTTGATTGCTAAGAAGTGTGCAGATTTCGTTAATCGATCGACAATTACCCATATCGTATCACAACCGCTGGGTGTACGGGGTAACTTAGTAATGAAGTCCATCGAAATCTGTTCCCATTTCCACATTGGTATTTCTGGTTGTTTCAGCAAACCAGATGGTTTCTGATATTCAACTTTGACTTTCGAACAAGTCAAACATTTGCTAACATACCTAGCAATGTCGGCTTTCATGTGAGGCCACCAATACAGTGCCTTCAAGTCATGATACATCTTGTCTGATCCCGGATGGACTGAATATCTGGACTTGTGTGCTTCATCCATCACGAGTTCCCTTAGACCTCCATACAAAGGTATCCACAGTCGATTGATGAAATAACGAATCCCATCAGGTTTAACATCCAATTGTTCCTCCATTCCCCGTAAGGATTCCTGTACCAAGTTTTCCTTTTTCAAGGCCTCAAGCTGAGCACTGCGTACCTTGTCAGGTAAGTCAGTATGTATCGTCATCATAAGTGCGCGAACCCGTTTTGTTGCTGTGTCTTTTCTGCTTAAAGCATCAGCTACCACATTAGCTTTTCCCGGGTGATACTTAATCGCGCATTCGTAGTCGTTCAACAACTCGACCCACCGTCGCTGTCTCATGTTAAGCTCCTTCTGATCAAAGATATGCTGCAGACTCTTATGATCAGTGTAAACGGTACACTTGGTTCCATATAGGTAATGCCTCCAAATCTTTAAAGCAAAAACTACTGCTCGTAACTCCAAGTCATGAGTAGTGTAATTCTTTTCGTGTGGTCGTAGTTGCCTTGAAGCATAAGCAATTACTTTATCACGTTGCATCAACACACATCCCAAACCCTGTGCAGATGCATCACAATACACCACAAAGTCTTCCGTCCCTTCCGGTAAGGACAGAATCGGTGCACTGCAGAGTTTCTGTTTCAACAATTGAAATGCAGCTTCCTGTTTACCCGTCCAGTTATACTTCGTTCCCTTGTGCGTAAGAGCTGTAAGTGGTTGAGCGATCTTTGAGAATCCCTCAATGAATCGTCGGTAATAACCCGCCAAACCAAGGAATTGTCGTACCTCAGTAGGTGTCTTTGGTGCTTCCCAATTCTTAATCGCTTCAATCTTTGCTGGATCAACGTGTATGCCCTTTTCATTGACTATATGACCCAAGAATTGTACTTCTCGCATCCAGAAATCACATTTCGAGAACTTAGCGTACAATTGTTCCTGTTTCAGTAACTCCAACAGCAATCGAAGATGCTCAGCGTGTTCCTCCTCAGTCTAAGAATAGATGAGAATGTCATCAATGAAAACAATGACAAACTTATCAAGGTAAGGTTTGCAAACACGATTCATGAGATCCATGAATACAGCTGGAGCGTTTGTCAACCCAAATGGCATGACCAAGAACTCATAATGGCCATAGCGCGTCCTGAATGCTGTCTTCGGAATATCTTCTTCTTGAACTCTTAGTTGATGATAACCCGATCTGAGATCAATCTTCGAGTAATAACTCGAACCTTGCAACTGATCGAACAGATCGTCAATTCTGGGTAACGGATACCGGTTTTTGATAGTAACCTTGTTAAGTTCCCGGTAATCGATACACATACGGAAAGTCCCGTCCTTTTTCTTGACAAACAAAACTGGAGCTCCCCATGGTGAAAAACTAGGTCGTATGAAGCCCTTATCACACAGGGAGGCAACCCAACAACATACCAACATACCATAGACACACAAAGTTATGTAAAAAATAAGCAAACATAAGACCAACATGAGCATACACAAGCAAAAATGTTGCATAAATGTACCTAGCGACACATAAAGATGCAAACGGCAACAATCTACAAGCATCATATGCGACAAGAGGTTTCCAGAAAAACTAAAAGGAAAAATCTATAAGATAGAATAACCATGAAATAATCACAAGAGGTTGTCAAAACGTTGCATAAATGTCCCGTAAGTGTTCCTATGTTCCACATCCCTATGCGCAAAATAGACCCCCTCTTTCCCCTCCTAACGACACCTCCCCTCGCAGGACACGATCTTAAGGAAGCATAATGTACCCTCTCGTCTATATTGTACGGTCAGTCACCCAACAATCCACCAATCCACAAGAAGGCAGAAAATACACAAAAAAATACATACAATACCCCCAAAATGCACAAAATACACAATATGTCAGTTACACAGACAATGATCAACATAGCAGAGGGATCACCTAGGCACTGATCTATAATTAGCCAGACAACAATAATCAGATAATCAGCCACATAGCAATAATCAATAGAGCATAGGAATCAACTAGGCATAAATCAACCCAAGAAGTAATAGGTAAATTTACCAAGGGCAGGAGAACAACTTTGGTAGCTTTGAGGAATTGCATGTATCTGATTCCATTGGGATACTTGGCCTATGATTGTAAGGCTTATATAGACCGTAGAGACCAAACACACAGTAATCAGTAATAGACTAACAGTCTAACACCAGCCAATAAATAAGACCAAATATACCAACGAATAGGATACGATCCGACAGAAAACACTAAGAAAACGAAAGGCACACATAACTATACACTCATATACGATATATGTACAAAATTAACACATGTTTCAACCCTTATCAAACAACAAATATAACAGGTTCAACAAACAATTAGAATCACAAATACCCCAGATCTCGCAAACAAGTACACCCGATCCAAAAATAGTCCCAATGACGATACAATAACTATAGACTGAGAAAAGCGATAATCCTTATGCAATTGGTAATAATCATGCACACCTAGACCGTACACACACAAGTATATGAGATAATAGAACAGTCTCACCGTGGGGCTCCTATAACACCCCGACCGATGGCGGAAACATCGGGGTGTTACAGATTGGTATCAGAGCTTGCATTATAGAGAATTAGGTTATTTGAACTAGATGACCTAGACTATAACCATAGGAAGCCTTATTTTGAACTCTTAGGCCATGCACTGTTATTTGAACTCTATAGTTGTCATCCTAGGCCATGAATTGTTACTTGAACTCTATAGTTGCCATGATAGGTCAAAATTGATGATGTGATTACTTTGTGCTACTTGACTAGTTATTTTATAGGTTAAATATTTGAACCTAGTTTATGATGCCTTAGTATTCACACACTAGACTTTAGGGTTCAAAACTTCTCAACCCCAATCTTACGACTTGAACGAGGATCATCACTAAAAGGAATGATCTTACACTTTTAAGTCTAATTAGAATTTTGAATCATGTCAATAGTCTTTAGGTTCATTTTAATGATCAGGATACACATACAATCTGGAGGGGGAATACCTGTATTTTGGGGGAGTTCTGTCTAGGAAAGCATTTCGTATAAATCCAAATCAACCGATGGACCTATTACGCTTTCCTGGCAACCCTTGGAGTGAGTATGAACCTATAGGCTAAAATATGTCTTTTTGAAAGTTAAATTGAACTTAAACACTTTGATCTGTCAAAAGTATTCCTTTAAGAATACAATCCAATTATTGCTTTGTGATTGAACTTTCATTTGAACTCTCTATCCCTTATTTGAACTCTTTGAGTTATATATATCCTAACCCTTTTCAATTGAACTCCTTTAGAATCATGCCTCGTGTTCTTCAGCAACGCCAACAACACCAACACCGACGCCAACAATACCGACAACACTAACACCAATGCCAACAACACCAACAACACCAACACAAACACGACCAACACCAAAAACCCCACTATACATGAGTTGGCCCAAATCATTTCTCAGTAAATGGTTGTTGTGCTACCAACCTTGGTGACTCAGCTCAATCAAGCTGCGAATACGAACCTAGTTCAAAACAATGGCAATGGTGGGGGTGCAACTTAAACCTTCACCTTCAAACACTTTAACTCTTGCAACCCTGTAAAGTTCATTGGTTTTGATGGAGCAACTGGACTGCTCTAATGGTTTGAAAGCATTGAGAGCACGTTTATTCATTTTGACTGTCCTGAGAACTTTTAGAAGAGAGTCCTCGCTTTAATAGTGAGAAGCGAACTAGGGGTTCGGACGCTGCTTTAGCTTTGACCTAGTCTTAGGTCAAGAAACTTATGACCGAGGACTTCTATCCTCGTAACGAAATGAGGAAGCTTGAAGCCGAATTCTATTAGCTCAAGCAAGATAGTGGAGAGAACCTTCTTTATACAACCCATTTCCATGAACTCAGTTTGTTTGTGCCACACTTGGTGTCACACCTCCAAATTCCCACATGCGGTGTCAGACCGCGTGGGTGTGACGTGGCCAGGATCATAGCTCATAGTCATATAGAACAACTCTATATGAGATACACAACCATACACTTTTGTAAATAAGACAAGTTTAATAAATATGCAGCGGAAAGTGTAATGTTTAAAGCAGCGGAAATGTAAATTGTTGCAGCGGAAAAGTAAAACGTATCAGACACTACATAATTGAAGTTGTTTAAAGAGACAAAAACCAAATCATAAGCCTAGGACTAAATTCTATATGCATGAGACTCTCTTGTGTGTCCTCTAGTGCATCCTAGCTTGGGTTCCATCAGTTACCTGAGAAACATGCGAAACCGTGTCAACTATAAAGTTGGTGAGTTCACGGGTTTAGACAGACATAAAACAGTAGACAGACATATACTGGGTATGTTAAGTTGTTTGTGGATCTACGATCCGTGAGTGTGTCAATTCATCTTACCGAAACTCAACTGTTTCCTTTGCCTCCCCGGGTCATCGCTGAACCCGGCAATCAGCATCGATACTACACTGGTTATGTCCTCCAGTCAACATTGTTGCCAAGTGGGGCTAGTCAAACCCAGTAGTACTACGTAATAACGACGTGTTTGTTAGACAATTAACGGTAAGGATATGTGAGGGCTTAATGCGATAATAGTTACACTCAAAATAGTTTTATAACATACCAGTCATATATCTAAAACAGTTGCATTGTATTCTCACCCCAAAAGTTTAGCAAAAGCAGTTAAAGAGTAAAAGTGGGGCCGTAAACTCACCTGAGTTTTAGTAGAGTGCGTTCGTACGAGAACGGAGTAGTGCGCCTCTTTAGCTGTAACATCAGTGCCGGACGCGTGCCGGAACAGTGATCGCAACAGTAAATTTGAACAGTAAATCAGGTACACATTGCGTGAAACTATGTTTATACTATTGATGCATCTTGATTAACATGAAACTATTATACGATTGCCTGAATCTGACTGAAACCTTAGGGTTTAACAGTCAGAAACATGTCAGACAACACAGTGTTGAAACACAGAAACTTGATTTGATACTATTGTGTATATACGTATGTGAGGTTAAACAAAACGAAACTTTAACGGTTGTTGTTACGGAATGCTAAACAGACGGATTATTCGTATAGGTGACGATCTGTATGAATGATTCTGAGAGTTTAACGTTCTGAAATAATGACTGAACAGTAGAAAACAAGAATCAGAAAGCCAAACCGTCTTCGTGTTCGTTCGGATGATGATTCGAACGAATACGCGCGATGGCGACGCGATCTGACGAAACGAAAAAGTAAACGATACGAACGATCATAAAATTTAGGAAATATAATATTTCCTATTTTACAATTTTGAAACTCATCATAAAACAATTTAAACTAAACTATTTTACTAAATCGCAAAACAATAAATGAAACGCGTAAAAATAACGAAATTCAACAAATAAATTTAAAAAAACGAAATTTAAAATAATAATTATTAGAATTAAATACCATCCAAATAAATAAAATAAACTCTTTTATTTTCTTTACGATAGACGCGCGTAACGACCTGGATACGCGACGAAAACGCAAACCGAGTAACCGAAACGAACCCGAATACCCCCGGGTATATAAACTCTAAATGAGAGGGTTTTCTCATTTAATACACATTCTCTCTCTCTACACTCTCTCTCACGTCCATTTCTCTCTCTACAAACAAAAACCACCATTTTCAAGCTTTGGAGCTCCGTAACTTGCTCAAATCTTGACCAAATCGCGTGTTCTTTGAGCCTAAACGTTGATCTTGAAGTTCTCTACACGAAAGTACAACTCATCTGGGATTTCCTCTGGTCAAATCCAAGGTATGAAGCCACAAAGTGGCTGAAAATTAGGGTTTTCTGTTGTTCGAACCACCCACATAAAACCGGTCCTAGGGTATCATTTTTTTTAAACATCTCGCCTCTCTAAACTCTCTGTCATGTAACCATGATCATGGAAATCACCTGGGACCACTTGACTTGGTGTAGAAGGAGATGAAACAGCTTGCAGGTTTGCGAGGATGGGTGAGACGTGGTCGAACCTGTTACAGCTCACCCCAGCCGAACCTTTGTGCTCCTCAGCCGAACCCCGATGCCACCGAACCTTGCATGTCCAGTGGCCGAACCCTTTTGTAGGGCGAACCTTTCCTGACTAGGGCGAACCTGTTTCCTCAACAACGAACCTTCTGATCACGAACCATGCCGAACCGTGATTTCTGCAAGTCACGAACCTTGAACGAATCTCTAGCCGAACCATGCATGCATAACCAGCCGAACCCTCGGGCCATAGTTCCAGCCGAGCCTTTCTATAGAGCGAACCATGGTGAAGCAACGAACCTTAGGAAGCTAACCTACACTGCCGAACCCTAGCTTCGTGACCCACACCTTGGCGAACCTTGTGGCAGTTGGACTTGTACACCGCCGCGAACCTTGGCCTCATAATTACCGAACTATGGGTGTGAGATGATACATGAACCCTTGGCCTGTTACATACCTAGCCGCATCTGATGAAGGGAACCGAACCTTGTGCTCAAAACCAACTAAGGGTTCGCTGCCATGTGAAACTCTATTCGATTGATCCAGCCCAAGGTTTAATGCGGCCCAAAAGCCTATGTCTGGCCCAATTACACTCTTTTGGCCATTTGCCTTGTTTCGGCCCACATTCGTTCCAGCCCAATGGTGGTTGATTCAACCTAAACACTTCGGCCCAAATTATTGATTTAACGCGTTCAGCACAACACCAATTAGATGGTTCATAATATTCGGCCCACAATAATCTTAATGGACCAACATTTTTTTGTTAAATCGGCCCAAGAGATTTCTTTCGGCCCATTACACATAATTGACCCACACCCATCAATCGTAGGCCCAATGGTATCATAAATAGTCCAATGGGTTATCCGGCCCAATTGATTATGAATCAATGAAAACTTATGAATGAACAATGTAAACGATGAAAACAATGAACAAACATATTGATGAAATTAACGCTTCGTTTGTTATAAAACGATAACAAGTCTTAAACAAGCTACATGAAGGTTTAAAAGTCTTTTATAAATGATAACTTGTGAATTATGAACAAGTATGGAATCTTTAACAAAGAAGAATTGGGGTCGGATAGCAAACAAGACTCGTGAGTGTTAGTCAACTTTAGGACTAACACTTACATGCAAAATGAATCTTCACAGATTTATACTTATAAGCTACAACACTATGTAATCAATACAGGATTGTGAACATTACAACAAAGGACAAACAAACAACGAGCGTATTCTTGTTTTACATAGTCAACTACCAAGGACACAAGGTGAGTTCATTTGTCCCTTTTCAAACTTATTTGTTTTACTTCGGGACTGAGAAGCATGTTAAACATTTTCATAAAATTATTGAAATGTTATTTAATGCTTTAAACATAAACATGATACTTATGATGAAACTTATGCTTAGAACTTAGTATACTTTGAAAAGCAATAGACTTGAAACTTATACTTTAAACTTGAGGTTTGAAACCATATGTGAATGCTTATGAGACTTGATGCTTAAACATGAGACTAGATGCTTGTGAAACGATATGTTTAAACATGATACTTGATGCTTATGAAACTATATGCTTAAACGTGAAACTTTATGCTTGTGAAAACTATATGCTTAAACATGAGACTCGATGCAAACCTATGGAATTCATGATGAGACATTGTGTGGACACTTGAAACTATATGCTTGAAACTACTACTTGCGCATGAAACATTGTGCATGTATGGATTACAACACACCACAAACCACATACTCACACCTATATGGTTATAGGTGCATACTAGCAGGTGCTAGCTTTCGCAGACGCGAACACATATACACTGGGACTGCTGTAACAGGAGTGTTCACGGCCCCTTTTTGCATTTTCTACCTTTGGGGGAGAAAACATTGCATACAACTGTTTTTGAACAACATACACACTTTTGGTTGCTTTTGTACATGCTAATATCGTATATGCATATGTGTGGCATTTATCCACAAAACTGATAAGTCCTCATTAAACACATCTCGAACCGTTAATAGCGCGTTGCGCTTAGCGTGGTAATTCTGAATAGTACTATTTGGGCCTGACAAGCCCCATTGTTGCGAGCCGTATGGCCACCCCGACTGGAGGTCGGAACAGTGCATAATTGACCAAAACAACATTTACCATATCTTGGATGGATATGGTGGGAGGCAGCATGTTAGCTTCGGTTGCGAACCCGCATATGGTATAACTTATATTGACTAGCTATCAATGGATATTGCATTGTATTGAAAAGTGGACCTGCATAACATATACTTTAAACAATTGATGTTTACTGCTGATTACAAACCTATGCTCTCACCAACCTTTGTGTTGACCTTTTTACTCGCATGTTTTCTCAGGTAACTAAGGCACGTGCACGAGGAACCTAGGATGCTAGGATGGAGTCCATGCATCAACTTATGTGTCTTAGGCTATTGAATATTGTTTATCATTTCGCTATGCTATATTTTGTAATGTTAAACAACCTAAACCGCTTCTGCAACTATTACTCTGTAATGTTTTGAAAACTGTTTTGACAACGCTTCCGCAATTTATGATTTGAATTTGCTTTAATCTTATTTAACTTCCGCAACTCTGATTTTACTAAACTGTTTTACCCAAGTTCTTGGATGTACGTACGAAATCAGACATGTAGGTCTCGCAACATTGTGTGACCGGAGACTGCGATCCTGACAATCTGTTGTTGCTCGCGCCCCGTTCGGGACGGGATTTCTCGGGGTGCAACACAAGGTAAGTCACCTAACTATTCTAATTTATATGTGCTATGGTGTTGTGCATATATGAATGTTTATTTGTTGAAAATTGACCTTTGGTGAATTGGTTATCGAATAATTTTTGTTTGACAATAACATACAATACGAGTTTTATTGCTTGGTTATTGTTGATTGGTGTTTACTTGTTTGGTTTTGTTGATTTGGTGTGTGGTAAAAATTTGAAATAATTCACAAGGGTTGTGAATTTGTATTTGAGGTTGCCTCGAATTGGTGTTATGAATCACAAGTGGTGTGATCATTAAATAAGACTTTTCACAAGGTGTGTGAATGTCCTAAATTGGTGAATTCAAGTTTAGTTAATCACAAGTGGTGTGATTTGCTTAACATGAGAAATCTTGGGTGTAACAAGATTTAATTGGTGATTTGTGTGAAAACGACCCGTTAGAAAAATCGTTTCTAATTATGACTATTACGATCACAAAAAGGTGATTGAAGTTTGATTATTATGTTATATGGTGTTATGAAAGGCTTATGGGAGTAGTGGAATGATCGAAATTGAACGGGAGCGCATCTGGGGGTTGGTACAGGTCAAAACGCAGAAAATAACTAAAAATCTGCACATTTGAGCAGGTCTGGACGTAGGCTACGGCGGGGTGGGCGTAACCTACAGCCTGGGTCTGGGCAAAATTTTGCTTACGGCCAAAGCTATCGGGTTTACAGCCAGGTTACGGCCCAGCTTAGTTTGAAGCTCACGTCATCATGTTGAAAATCCACGTTAAAAAGAACGATTGTGGTCTTCACGTTTTGAAAGTACGCGAGAAATCGTGAACGTGGGTGAAAACTGTGCGAGAAACGGAGTTCCCGATTCTCCGGAATCGTAAAAAGAAGAAAAATTCGAAGATATTTTATTCTGAAACTCTTCGCGGTACGCGAAGGCCATTTTGAGGTTCCTTGGCGATACGCGATGAGTCCAAAATATCTGATGGACTCCAAATTTCTTCGCGGTACGCCAAGCTCCAATTAGCCCCCCTGAGTAAGAAATCCATTTAGAAAATGTTTCATTAATATAATCAGCAACAATACCTATTTGGTTAATCTGAGAACATTCTGATTAATCCATTAAGTCATCAACTTTGTACGAGGAATCTGAATCATTATAGGTTCCCACATTATCATACATTGTATGATATTCAACTAAATTAACTAATTAAAGACTAAATATCAGTTTAATGACTTTAAAGACAATGTCCTTTGTCACACCCCGACCGACGGCGGAATACGTCGGGGCGCGAGTTTGACTGTTCATTAGCTCATGGTGCTATTACAATGTTTCATATTTAATGCATCCAGTTAATAATAATCAATTCATTCAACCAGCATTTAAATAGTCACTACACATGTAAAATAGAGTTTGTCAACTATTTGCATAGTTGGTGAGTTCACACACTAAGTTTAAGTAATAAGTATAAAAAGGATGCAAACTATAGCCTAACTAGATATGTATCATAAGCATAGCATGTATACAAGTTTGAATAAATTTAATGAATGAATGAATAACAATAGCTTGTGTCCAAACAAGTATCCTTACAACATGTAAATTCAAGTATGGCCATACTATAAATTAACAGTTATAATTCAACAAATTTGCTAGGTGTACCTTTCACCTTTTTCACACAAAGGCAAAAGCCTTTACGAAGATCGTATCTAACCATCTTAGGCTACTAAGTACTAGATTGCTTGACTGGCAACACACATAGAATCACACATAAAATCAACACATTGTATAAGCTTAGCATCTAACACATAAAGCTAACTAGGTCTACGGCTTGCATCATAGATTGAATGAATAATAGAATAAATACTGTTTTGAATATGACATGTGTAATATCCCAAAAATAACATGTAAAAGGGAGGAGTGTGAAGAAAACTCACATGATGTCCTAGCTTCGTCAATTGAATCGTTGCCTAGGATTTGCAAGGTTGTACTTGCACACCTTAACCTAAAGGCAAATAGAATTCTTAGTCTATCCTTAGAGTTCATGTTTTGGCATTCTTAGATTCTATGGCATGCTATGGAAGTCATAATTTAATAAATCTAAGTTCAATAGATCATTTAGAATATTTTGTTAAATAAATATTCTAACAATATTGAATAAAATAGACTATAAAATATTCTTTTATTTATTTATCAACATTTTTAATGATGAATAAACTAGAATGATATTTTGATAATATTTATTTATAATTATAAATAAATATTTTCAACGCTTGTATAATAAATAAAACAAAATATTAAATATTTTGTTTATATACATTTTGTATTGAAAATCTATGAATGATATTCCATCCAATTAATCTTAAATGTTAATTGCCTTAGAATTAGGAATAATTATAAGTTTATGTATTATGAGTAACCATTTAGAATAATTATAAATTTTGTATAATAAGAAATTATAAACTGTTTATAATTCTTTTGTAAATTAAAATAATATTCATAAATGATTTATTGTTTTCTAGAAGTTTATAGTCATTATTTAAGTTGTTAACACTTTAAATGTATATTATTAATTTATTTATTTTTAAAAGAAAAACAACAATTAGTTTGCTTAAATAAACGATTTTACTTTTAAACATAAACTTATTTATTTTAAGATTGTAAAACTTATGTTTTATATAAGTGTTTTATTAAAGTTCTAAGTATGCATATAATTAGGTTTAAATAATAAACTAAATCAAATAAATAGAAACATTTTAGGCTTTTCAGCTTAAAATATATATATATATATATATACTTTTTAAACACAAACTATGAATTTTAAATATGTTTAATTTAGTTTTATAAAAGAAACTAAATTTAATCAACTTTAACAGAATATATAGAAATAAATTTTGTGATTTTTAATATTATTTTAAAAAAAATATGGATGAATTATAGTAAATAGCCCAAAAAAAACCCGGTTTCTGGTGCAGTTAGCAAGGCTAGAACCCAGGTTCCCCGTGCCACAACATCACCGACTTACCATTGATCTGGGCATAACAGCCATGCTTGTAACAGATTCGACCAACCCTTATACAAACATGGAAATTAGCCCCCAAATTGATATGAACCCTAAATTAAGGTTCTACACAATTCGATCGATTGGAGCGTTTATTAGCCCTCAACATGTTAGGGCTTTCATTTCTTATGTAAAAGCAACCAGAATGGGATAGAAACTTACCCGGTATCTAATCGATTTCGAAGGACTTATATTTTGAACATCTTCGGTCTTGACGCGAGTAAGATTTGGAGAATTAGAATGATTAGGATGGTGCTTTCACTTTGGTTCCCTTCATAAATGCATCGTGAATGTGTGTGTAGATTACATTTTTGATTATGACAATGTCTTGATCAGATTTAACTTCGTTTCATGATGGTTTGTTTATGGTGTAGAAATACACATATTTAGTAATATATTTTAGGAATTGAAATCACCCATTGATTCGTTTTCGATTTACAGACGCGTTGATATTTGAATTTCGAATCCTAGAACGCAGTTGAGAAGGTTTCGGAAAGTGACCGTGATTGGAGGGGGCTTGAATGCAGGTCAAATGAGGAAGATGGAATGAAATTCCATATTTACATTATCAGCCCCTTGGCTTTAATTAACTTTCAGTTTTAACTTAAATCTTTGTTTTAGTGAATATAGATTAATGTTTTATGTAAACTTTTACATAACTTGTTTTTATTTTATTATTATGTATGTTATTATTATTATTGCTAATTTCTTATTATAAACTTTTATTTATTTTATATACTTATTTTTATTATTATTATTATTATTATTATTATTATTATTATTATTATTATTATTATTATTATTATTATTGCATTCTTTTTATACAAGTATTATTGTATTTTCATATTTCAATATAACTTTATTATAATTAATAAATATTGATTATGCATTAACTAATATATACGCTTTATGTATCTATCCATGATTATAAAATCTAATTTGTTCATTAACATGAGATTCTTTTTATGTATATATATATTTAGATTATAACTCTATTTATTGTTTTATCTATTATTAACTTTATATTTTTTTTATAAAGTGTATATATATGTGTATGTGATCTTATAAAACATATATGCTTATGAGTTAAAATGAACCCTTCATCAAATTTATTTAATTACAAATTAGTATTACTACAGTTTAAATTTAAAACGAAAAACCCTGGGGATTACCTCCTTGATATTGAATGTTTAGAAAGATCTAATCAGTAAGTTAAAACATAAATAACTTATTAAACATTAACTAATGCATAATTAAACCATAACTACCAGTCTGTGCGTTATCTGCTAACTTTAATATCTCAGGTAAGTTTCGTACAACCCCTTTTCTTTTTAATGATTTACAAACATCGGGGTTATTACTGTGAAACTGTTTTTGAACATATGATATGTATCACTGTTATCTGTGTGATTTCATTTGAACCTGTGGTGAATTGCAAGATTTCATGGGATTTTGCCCAGAACTTTCTATCGCAATATCGAAAAAGTTCTCATTCATCGAACTGTATCTAGTGAACCCATGTGGGGCCGAACAGAAAACAATAATAGTACTATTGGCTGACAACCCATTTGTCGGGAGCTTGCAACTCTCCTTGGTGTAAATGTTTGTTACCTGTTACATCTAATCTTAATGTATGTGATAGACATTAAGAGAGTGAGGCATAAATATATTTACCGACGGGTGGTATCTTCAGAACGGAGTAGTCAGAAAGGAACTAAATATGGGTCCCATGGTTATCTTTGAAACTGTGTATCAAGAACTTGCATATCATATCATATTGTGTAAATCAATCATTACGAACATATCAGCTTTGTGCTGACCTTTCAAACTTAAACAATTTTGCAAGTAGACATTGACGGCGGGTGAGATTGCACGTTCAAGTACTTGTAATTAAATAATTCAGTTTTGTGTAGGCTGTTTAGGTTGTAAACTGTAATTGTTATTGGCTCATAATAACGTTGTCCTTTTGATGTAATATCTTAATTTAATTTGCGTGTTTGTGATACCGGATCAAGTAAGTTGCACCTCATCTTTGAGACATCACCACTATGCTTCCGCAACCTTCTCATTGTGATCAGTGACATCATCAACATGTGACGAGAGATGGGGGTGTGCATACGGCTAGGACCAAAATTTGAGTTTTTTTGACCTTTTGACCTAGGGAAACATTAGGGGTGATCTTACTTAGTTCTAATGAACTAATGGTGATTTAAAAGTGGTGTTTTCAGGTGAACGGAAAGGGTGAAGGTGTACGTGATTGGATAACTAGTAAGGGATTGGATTGAACGCAATTTTGGGGTTTTAATTTTGTTGATTATGAACAAATTTTTTGCGTTAGTAAATTTTTAAATATCGGGTTGTTTGAATGTTTAATCAACATTAAGTATTTTGAATAGTTGTATGTAAGTTTCTCATCTGATA
This sequence comes from Mikania micrantha, assembly GCA_009363875.1. NCBI lineage: Eukaryota > Viridiplantae > Streptophyta > Magnoliopsida > Asterales > Asteraceae > Mikania > Mikania micrantha. Next base: position 49,932,403 of record CM018695.1, on the reverse strand, counting down.
AGCACTTTTTCAGGTTCGAGACATGAAATACGTTGTGAACTCCGTCGAGTTCGGTTGGCAAGTTGAGTTGGTATGCTACTGGACCAACCATTTTTAGGATCTCGAAAGGTCCAATATACCGTGGGTTCAGTTTGCCTCGTTTTCCAAAACGAATGACGCCTTTCCATGGCGAAACTTTTAGAAGGACTTTGTCTCCTACCTGGAATTCCAGAGGTTTTCGGCGTTTGTCGGCATAGCTCTTTTGACGATCACGAGCTGCTGCCATGCGATTTCTGATTTGCACGATTTTCTCCGTCGTTTCGTGTACAAGTTCCGAGCCAGTGAGCTGACTGTCGCCCACTTCTGCCCAACAGATAGGTTACCGGCATTTCCTGCCATAGAGTGCCTCAAAAGGTGCTGCTTTGATGCTTGTGTGGTAACTGTTGTTATAGGAAAACTCTACCAACGGTAGGTGAGTCTCCCAGCTTTTACCAAAGTCTACTACACATGCTCGTAGCATATCTTCGAGGGTTTGTATTGTACGTTCGCTCTGGCCATCAGTTTGTGGGTGGTATGCTGTACTCATATCCAACCGTGTGCCAAGCGATTTTTGCAATGATTTCCAGAAGTTAGAAGTGAATCTGGCGGCCCGATCTGAAATGATGGAGATTGGCACTCCATGTCGTGAGACTATTTCTTTGACATAGATTCTGGCTAGCTTTTCCATCTTGTCATTTTCCTTGATCGCGAGGAAATGTGTTGACTTGGTCAGTCGGTCCATAATTACCCAAATAGTGTCACATCCACTAGGAGTGCGGGGTAATTTGGTGATGAAATCCTTGGATATCTGTTCCCATTTCCACATGGGGATCTCGGGTTGTGTGAGTAATCCAGAGGGTTTCTGGTACTCGATCTTGACTTTGGCACAAGTCAAGCATTTGCCTACGTAGGTGGCGATGTCGGCTTTCATGTGTGGCCACCAGTAAAGTACCTTCAGATCGTGATACATCTTATCAGATCCTGGGTGAATGGAATACCGATATTTGTGAGCCTCGTCCATCACAAGGTCTCGTAAGTTTCCGTGATGTGGAACCCAGATGCGTTCCATGAAATAATGTAAACCATCGGCTTTTATCTCAAGTTGTTGCTCCATTCCCCTTAGTGATTCTGCCGCTAGATTTTCTGCCTTGAGTGCCTCCACTTGGGCCATACGTATCTATTCAGGGAGATTGGGATGGATGGTGAGCTGTAAAGCTCGTACCCTTTTGGGTTTCGAGGTGTTTTTCCGACTCAGGGCGTCGGCCACAACGGTGGCCTTCCCCGGGTGATACTTGATAGCACACTCGTAGTCGTTTAGGAGTTCGAGCCAGCGACGCTGTCGCATGTTCAATTCCTTCTGCTCGAATATGTGTTGGAGACTCTTATGATCAGTGTATATCGTACACTTTGTACCATACAGGTAGTGTCTCCAGATCTTGAGTGCAAATACCACGGCTCCAAGTTCCAAGTCGTGGGTGGTGTAGTTCTTCTCGTGGACTTTCAGTTGTCGAGAAGCATATGCGATCACCTTTTCTCGCTGCATTAGCACACAGCCAAGTCCCTGTATCGAGGCGTCGCAATATACTACGAAGTCGTCCGTTCCATCAGGAAGAGATAAGATAGGTGCACTACAGAGCTTCTGCTTGAGAAGTTGAAATGCATCCTCCTGTTTGTCAGTCCAGAGATACTTCTTGTCCTTATGGGTTAAAGCTGTAAGGGGTTGGGCTATCTTTGAAAATCCTTCGATAAATCGTCGATAATAGCCGGCCAATCCTAGGAATTGTCGCACCTCAGTTGAAGTCTTTGGTACTTCCCAGTTCTGATTGCCTCTATCTTAGATTTATCCACATGTATTCCTTGTTCATTCACAACATGACCTAAGAATTGGACTTCTCGAATCCAGAAGTCGCACTCTGAGAGTTTAGCGTACATCTTCTCTTGTCGTAGCAATTCAAGAGCCAATTGAAGATGCTCTTTGTGTTCTTCCTGGGTTTTGGAGTAGATGAGGATATCATCTATGAAGACAATGATGAACTTGTCGAGGTATGGTTTGCACACTCTATTCATGAGGTCCATGAATACTGCGGGTGCGTTTGTGAGACCAAATGGCATAACCAAAAACTCGTAATGGCCATACCTAGTGCGAAATGCAGTTTTGGGGATATCTTCCTCCTGAATCCTCAACTGATGGTACCCAGATCGCAGATCGATCTTAGAGTAGTAACTTGACCCTTGCAGTTGATCGAACAAATCGTCAATGCGAGGTAAGGGGTAACGGTTCTTGATCGTTACTTTGTTTAACTCACGGTAGTCAATGCACATATGAAATGTGCCATCCTTCTTCTTTACAAACAAGACCGGAGCTCCCCAGGGTGAGAAGCTTGGTCTGATGAAACCCTTGTCCAGCAACTCCTGCAGTTGATTGGACAGTTCCTGCATCTCCGAAGGTGCCAGTCGATATGGTGCTCGTGCAATAGGCGCTGCTCCCGACATAAGGTCTATGCGGAACTCCACTTGTCGAGGTGGTGGTAGTCCTGGTAGATCCTCGGGGAATACGTCGGGATAGTCGCATACAACTGGGATGTCTTCTATTCTCCTCTTCTCTTCAGTCTTGTCGGTAATAAGCGCCAGAATGGCTGTGTATCCCTTTCGTAAACATTTGTGAGCTTTCATGCACGAGATGATGTTCAGAGGAGTTTCACTCCTTTCGCCCTTGATATCTAGAGTTTCTCCGCTAGGGAGAGGTATGCGCACAACCTTGTCGTGGCAAATGATCTTAGCCTGGTTTTCAGACAACCAATCCATGCCCACTACGACATCAAAACTGCCTAGTGTAACTGGCATGAGGTCAATCTTAAATTTGTGGTTAGCTAGCTCTAGTGTGCATTCTTTCAGAATGTGCTTAGTCACAATTAATTTACCATCAGCTAGCTCTACTGTGTATTCAACCTCTAAGGGTGTTGGGGTCATGGCAAGTATCTCACTAAAGTCCTTAGATATAAAGCTTCTCTCAGCTCCAGTATCAAACAGTACAGAAGCATAATTATTGTTTAGGAGATATGTACCTGTTGCAAGGTTGGGATCCCTCCTGGCCTCCTTGGCTCCAATCACGAAGGCTCGCCCCCTCGTGCCATTGTTCCCATTGTTGTTGTTCTGTTGGTTGTTGTTGCTGTTTTTCAAGTGCGGGCAATCCTTCTTGAAGTGCCCTGGTTTCCCACATTCGAAGCAGCCTTTTGGTGCTTCAAGTTGTTGCTGTTGTTGTTGTTGTGGTTGTGGAGTCTTTACAAGTAGTTCACCCCTGCAGTCTTTGGCTGCATGTCCCCCTTTTCCACAACGCTGGCATTGAAAGCGGCCACATTGTCCCTGTGCATGGTGGAAGTTGCACTTGTGACATTTGGGGTGTTTTCTGACGTAACTTCCTTGATTCTGGGTGGTTGGGATGGGTGGGGCATAAGCTTGGGTTGATCCAAACTTACGTTGTTGCGGTGGTGGTTGGAGAGGGGTTGGTTTATTCATGGTGTTATCCCATTTCCTTTTGTTGTCAGCAGATTTGGCTACAGTACCACGAGGTGGTAAAAGTCCTTGTGCAACTGCCGAGTCAGTGAGTTTGTGGGTAAGTCGCACGGCTTGTTGCATAGTGATGGGATCAGCAGAGAGCACCATGCCCTGAATTTGAGGTGGCAGTCCATCAATGTACTTCTCTATATGTTTAAAGGGTGGGGTTGCCATTTCCGGACACAGATTTGCTAGTTCATATGACCGGGCAGTGTAAGCCTCAACCTCGGAACCAATCATCTTATGGTTCTAGAACTCAGTCTCAAGTTTCTGCACTTCACCACGAGGGCAGTATTCGCGGTTCAACATTTGCTTAAAATTATCCCAAGGCAGAGCGTTGGCTGCCTCAAGCCCTAGATTCTGGACGTTGGCATTCCACCAAGTGAGGGCAGCTCCCTCGAATGTCCCTGCAGCGAACTTGACCCTGTCCTCGTTTCTGCAGTTGCTCATGGCGAAAGCTGATTCCGCCTTCTCAATCCAACGTAACAGTCCAACAGCTCCTTCAGTGCCGCTGAATGAATGGGGTTTGCAATCCAGGAACATCTTGAACGTGCAGAGAGGTGGGTTAGGATTTGCTCCTGAGATATGCAAAGAGTATAGTTGGGTTAAGTATTGAGTAAACGTGTTGAATTGGAAACGAGTGATTGTGGTGCAAGGTGAATATGAACAGATTCATCACCTTGGTTCAGTGGGTTTTGATTACGGGCTGCTTCCCGTGCAGCAAGTACCTCCTCAACCCGTTCGTTGATGAGGGCGTTCAACTCAGCTTGAGTCAGGTTGATGTTTCCACATCCGCCTGCATTCCTGCGTCCTCCACGTCTTCCAGCCATGATTTTCATAGCGAGAATAAGTGTTAGTGTTTGCCCAATGACTAATGTAGTGTGTGCAGTAGGTACTTGTAAGGAACATGTAGAGCGATCGGCTTCAACCGTTATGTGTAGTCACATGCGGTGACGATGATGACGCCATTTGTTATAGCGCACGTAATAAGCGTGTGTGTACAATCCTGTATGCCAGTGTCACAATACTAAGCACTAAGTGTTGTGTGGAAACTAGTGGTTATAGACTAAGTTCACTAAATGCAAACCTAATTCGCAATAACCGGGGTCTCTGATACCAATCTGTCGCACCCCGAGAAATCCCGTCCCTTCCGGGGCGCGAGCGGCAACAGATTGTCAGGATCGCAGTCTCCGGTCACACAACATGCGAGACCTATATGTCTGATTTCACACGTACATCCAATAATTTGGATAAAAACAATTTAGTAATATCAGAGTTGCGGAAGTTTAAAGGTATCATCACAGATAAAGTTCATAAATTGCGGAAACGATAATTAAAAGTTTTCAAAACAACATAAGTTTAATGTTTGCGGAAGCGATTAAAGATGTTTAATATTACATAACATATCAAATGATAAATGTTCCTCAAAATGCCCTAAGACACTAGAGCCAATGCATGGGACTTCGCCTAGCATCCTAATCCTTGTGCACGTACCTTAGTTACCTGAGAAAACATTCGAGTAAAAGGTCAACACAAAGGTTGGTGAGAGCACATGTTTGTAATCAGCAGTAAACATCAAATGTTTAAAGTAAATGTTTAGCAGGTCTATTTTTCAATACAATGCAATATCCATTGATAGCTAGTCAATATGAGTTATACCATATGCGGGTTCGCAACCGAAGCTAACATGCTGCCTCCCGCCATATCCATCCAAGATATGACAAATGTTGTTTGGTCAATTATGCACTGTTCCGACCTCTAGTCGGGGTGGCCATACGGCTCGCAATAGTGGGGCTTGTCAGGCCCAAATAGTACTATTCAGAATTACCACGCTGAGCGCAACGCGCTATTAACGGTTCGAGATGTGTTTAATGAGGACTTATCAGTTTTGTGGATGAATGCCACACATATGCATATACGATATTCGCATGTACAAAAATAACCAAAAGTGTGTAAGTTGTTCAAAAACAGTTGTATGCAATGTTTTCTCCCCCAAAGGTAGGAAATGTAAAAAGGGGCCGTGAACTCACCTTAGCGAGGTGAACAAATGTAAGCGTAAGCTCCTGTGTCATCAGGTAGTCAGTCACCGGCTACCTATATCGTATACTATACGTGAGTTCGTGTAAGCGATCGTGTTTCGTGACCAATAACTCTCGGTTGATCATGTTTGTCTGTGTCGGTCTACATTGACCGTGTTTGATCGTGTGTGTCAACGACCCGTTGGTGAACCATGTGTTGTTTGTGTATTGTGTAACATTCGTGTTAGTGCTCGTTGTGTGCAAAACGCGTGAGTTGCGTCTATGGACAACTTGCCATTTATAGTAAGTTCACAAGCATATTGATTTTAGAGTTCTAGCATGCTCATTAATCCTACGTGATCATGTTAACACATAGCACATCATCATACAAGGTCACATAAGTCATTTATATCATGTTAACACACAAAAGTTTCCTAAAATGGAAAGTTTCCATTTATAGCATATGTGACATCGGAAACCATCTAACTTAGCATCTAATCATCATGTTATAACATATTAAGTCATTTAGTATGATCAAATCATACAAAATATCCATGAGTCGGTTTTTGTAAAATTAAAGTTACCATAAATAGTAACTTTGTAGTTTTTGCATCAAAATGACCATCTAAACATTTATAAACCATCCTTATGCCACAAATCGTCATAATAACCAATCTAACATCATTTAAACATGCCAACATAACCAAATTCATCATCTATCAATATTTCATCAATAAAAGTTACTAAATATAGTAACTATGCCCAAATAACCATAAACATTATCAAAATCACATTCTAAGTGTTCAAATCATCATCTTAACGTCCTAATAGCAATTCTACATACATGCATGTTCACCATTTCATCCATAACATCATTTTGACAAAATAAAGTTTCTAATAATAGAAAGTTCATCAAATGTCATGTTTTTATCATTAAGATCATCATCTAATCTTGCAAGAACACTTATACACTATCAAGGATCATCCCAACATCAACAAGATCATCTAGAATGCCTTAGATCATACATGCATGGCATCTTTTCAATACTTTATGAACAAATCATGAGATTTACACATACACATCATCATGGATCTTCACAAATCTCAACGTGTGATGCACAATTCAATAATTCCCCGAATTATTGTTTTGCGTTAGTGTTGTGTTTGCCACACTTGGTTTCCAAAACCAATGTGCAATGTACAATTCGATAGCTCCACGAACTATCGTTTCGCAGTAGTTTGTGTTCAACTCATCTAATCAAACATAATTAAATGAAATGCAACAAGTATGATCGTGAAATGTAAAGAATGTAAGAGTCGCAATTTACCTGAAATTGCCGGGTGTCACAATGTCCCTTAAAACCATGTTCAACTAACAACAATAAACAAACCCTAACATCTACATCATCAAGACTGTCAAGATGATTCCTAAAGAGATATAACCAGTCGTCTATAGTTAAATTGTGCTCTTCTTTTCGCCTACTATCCTATCCACAAATGACTTGCTCCATACAAGTATTTGCGTTTGTAGCATCATGGGAATTAGTGCCGGCTCGCTACTCGTACATTGGCATTTCAGCCAATTTCCAAAACAAGTCTCACTGAAAATCATTAATCTATTATAATTTTGAAAATTACCATATAACTTTCATATTACATTTTATTGTAACATTATTTCGGTAAAATTCCTGAAAAATAATCACAACAAATAATGTTACTTTAATAAATGTTAATATTTGTATAATCTTCCTTACTAATAATTGATTACAAGAAATGCCACATACCATTCTCATGTTATTCCAAAAAAAATGTTATTTTTATATAAAAACTCACATTTAATGTTATTAATAATATACATTGTGTACATAAATACACAAAATTAATGCTTGATAATAAATATAATCTATGTTTAACGTTATATATGTGTGTATTAAACACATTTTTTTACAATTTTTTGTATTTAAAGTTTTTTGATATAAAACAGGTATAACTAATATTATTATTTTTGATATAATTATTTAAATAAAAAATAATATAATAATAAAGAATTATAAAATCAAATAATTTTTATTTATAAACCCGTGTAATACACGGGTATATAACCTATTATAATGTATATAATAAATAAAAAGTAATCTTACAAAGTTTGCCATTACACTCAAAAATAGAAAAAAATTGTGTAAAATTTTAGAGATTTTAATCAACGTTGTGAATTGGGATATTTTTAACCATCTACAATCTCCTCATATATATAAAAAAACGTCCCATTCGAAAATAAAAAACGTGCTCGGAAATGACTAATATGTGTGTAAAATATCATTAAGCCACATCAAATCGTGCTCGAGAAGCGAAATATTGCCTGGGGAAGCGAAATATCACATGGGGAAGATAAACCCGTACCTGAGTGGTTATAAAGTCCCATCAGATCGCCTCGAACCACGAAATATCGCCTTGGGAAGCTACGACACCTCACATATCTCTTCAAATCGTCTCGAAACCTGAAATATCGCTTAGGGGAACAAAAAAATCGCCTCAAGAACGATTTTTGGCCCAAAGTTTTATAAAAATTTAAATAAAAAATTCTACAGAATTTTTAAAAAATATTTAATAACAAATATTACCGAATTTTTAATTTTTTGTGGTAAATATTAATTTTATAAAATTTTAATAATTAATAATTTAATAATTTATTAATTTTAAAATTTTTGTATAATTGTTAAATGTTAATAATTTATACTTTAAACACTCATAAATATAAATTTATTTTCGCATAATTTGTTTTCTTAAACATTAATATTCAATTTTTTATATAATTCTTAAACGTTAATAATTTATACTTTAATAATTTATTAATTTATAATTTTTTAATAAAATTTTAATAATTTATACTTTAAAAATTTATTAGTTTTTAATTTTTTGTATAATTCTTACCTGTTAATAATTTATATTTTATTAAATTTATTATCTTAAATATTAGTTTTTAATTTTTTGTATGATTCTTTAATGTTAATAATTTATTTTCTTAAAAATTAATTTTTTATTTTCTGCATACTTCATATAATTCTTATATTTTATTTTTTTTGCTTTTTTTAAGTTTTTACTTTATTTTAATAACAAATATTGTGTCACATCAGCGATATAAATGATATTTTAAATCACCGACTCAATGTAAAAATCGCTGACTCATATTTGAGGGCTTAAATAATTAAAATATAATACTATGTCAGTGAGCTGAAGAGAAAATTGTGTCACTGACTCACTATGAAAATATCGCTAACTAGGACCAAAAATCACTGGAATTCGACGAACACATCAATGGTTTTATTTATAATCTCTAGTCAACGATTTTTTTTGGTCAAAGGCTTTAAATGGGATTTTATTAGTCAAAGGCTATTTTGATCGGTTATCGGGCCATTTTCATGATTTTCCTGGTATAATTTGGTTTGTTTAGTTGTTTTATATTATTTTTTTATTGATAATATATAGCAAAAACAAAGTACTTTCGGCGGCGACGGTCACATCCCCAACAGGTACTCGAATTTGGTTTCTAGTTGTTTGTATGTTGCATTGTAAGTATGAGAGGGTGATTCTAATCCAAGTAATTTGAACTCGAATGCACGTTCTCAAATACTCCCCCATCTCCATCGCTTCAAAACCTTAATTTCCAAATCCTACCACCGAAGCAACATTGCCTGCCACCACCACTAGATTCACGTACTTGTATGTGTATTTGTGATTCAATTGATCATGTTTTTCTTAAAATTTATTTATAATCATATTTGGAATGGTGTTTAAAATAGCCGAAAACCGTTTAAACCGTTATCCAAACCGTATCCGTAACAAACCGAATCCGTTTTACAAATTCGGTTTTCGGATCGGTTTTCGGTTCCAGTATTTTTTGAGATTCGGTTTATTCGGTTATTCGATTTAAAGATAATAAATACCCAATTAAGGGAAAATGTCATACTAATGTAAACCAACTTTCAGCTTTGTTTCACTTAGGTCACTCATATTTTTTTTTTGTTCCGATTAAGTCACTCATACTTTTTTTTGTTCCGATTAAGTCACTCATACTTTTTTTTTGTTCCGATTAGGTCACTTTACTAAAACAGTGTTCTAATCATAAACATTTAATTACAATATGAGTGACCTAATTGAAACAAAATTAAAAGTAAAGTGACATAATCGGAACAAAAAAAAGTATGAGTGTCTTAATCGAAACAACACAAATATGAGTGACTTAATCAGAACAAAAAAAAGTATGAGTGACCTAATTGTAACAAAGCTATTGTAACAAAGCTGAAAGTTGGTTACATTTATAGAAAATTACCCCATAATTAAATATACTATTTTTTAATTTTTTTAAGTGTAATAAACAATTGGAAACCAGTGGCACCAAATAGCCAACAATCGTTTTTTAAAACCCAAATTCCAATAGTTCTCGATCCACCCGACACTCCCTCAGCTCCACCCCACCGGCAACCGCACACCCCACAGGCAGCCACCGTACACCCCACCGGCAGCCATCGCTAACCCCCACTGCAGCAGCGCAGCCACTGCCGCTTTCTCCAGCCTCCAAAACTCGTTCTGAGATCTGCTCCATTCGTCTCTTCCAGCCGACCTGCGCGGTTCCATTTTTCGATTTGTACTCGAAGACGCCATAAAATCAATCTGCACGAGCAGGTACCTAAATTATAGTAGGTTATTTGATTAGGGTTTTTTTGAAAAGTTGAACGATTCTTACATGATAGGGTTTATCTAACTAGGGATTTTTCCTCCTTTGACTGAATTCGGGTTGTTCGTTTGTTAACCGAATCCGAATCTATTTGAATTCGATTCGGTTTTGCTCGTCTTGAATACGGTTCGGTTTACGGTTAGGTAAAAATAATTGCAAAACCGTTTAAACAGAACCAAATAAACCGTTTAAACCGTAACCCGAACCGCGAACACCCCTAATTTGAAATGATATCTTTGAGACCTGATATGCTCATTTTGATGATAACCATAAGCATTTTACGCTGAGGAACCTATATGTTTGTTAAACGATTGAATTTTAAGATGATGGACTTTGACTGGGCTCTGAGAGCAATTGATTAATTGCCTGCTTTTATAGTCACTGGTTTTGAATTTTGGTTCTAAACTCTTGATTTAAGGATATGTTTAATTTTATGTTGTTTGAATTTTATGGTACTGTGTTAGGTTTCTAAACGCAAACAGGATACGGAAATTCTGGAAACAAAAGGTTATTTGGTTGAATTTGGTTTGTTTGGTTTTTAACCGAAATTCAGTTTGGATGGCCATCTTCCATATGGTTCAGTTTTAGGTTAGGGCTATGTTGTCAAAGGCACTAGGTGCACTAAAGGCGCAAAGGTCTAGGCGATAGGCGCAAAAAAGCACACATATAATAAAATAAAAAATTATACTACGCATTTATACTTTAAAGTTAATACTCTTTCACAAATACAAAATACACTATCTATTATAGTCAGCATGCAGACAATTGGTTTGAAAAACCACAAAACAAGAACAAGAGAAAAGAGTGCAGTCGGCCCGAGTACTTTATTCCTTCAAAGAAAACCGTAAGAAGCAGTAGTAGTGAAATACAAACATCATGCTATTCTATTTATGCTAGAACAGAAAACCGGAAACAATCTAAACAAAGGAAACAAAATTATTCAGCATTAAAATAGAATAGAAATTGATACTAATTTGATTCCTAGAATCATGCTTCAATTAGTATCTTCATAATTATCCAAGATTAGCCAACAATCTCCCCTTTAATCTTGGATAATCTTCATTCCCAGCAGATCTTTCGTATCAGCAAATTGTTGTCTTGGTAGTGCTTTACTTAAAATATCAGCCTTTTGAAGTTTTCCACTGATATGTTCAACTTTTATTTCTTCCTTCTCAATGCATTCCCGACTTCCCGTATGAAATGATAGCACGTGTTGATGTGCTTGCTCCTCCCGTGAAACACTCGATTCTTCATAAGTGCTATGGCAGATTGGTTATCGACCTTTGTAGTTATTATCTCTTCTTTCAAGCCTGTTATTTCAGCAAGTAAACCTCTCAACCAGAGTGCTTGGCAGGCTGCGGTTGCGGTTGCCATAAATTCAGCCTCACACGAAGATAGAGCAACAGTGCTCTCTGTTTTTGAGAATTCCATGCTACTGGTGCACTGTTGAAGAAGAAGATAAGACCTGTCGTGCTCTTGCCATCATCCAGATCAGCCATATGGTTGCTATCACTGAAACTTGTAGTTCCTTGTTCCCATTCTTAGGATAAACTATCCCAAGTTCAGCTGATCCCTTTATGTACCTTAGAATCTGTTTTACAGCTTGCATATGCACCAGTTTTGGTGACTGCATGTACCGACTCACATACCCAACCGAGTAGCTTAAATCCGGTCTAGTGTGAGTCAAATACGAAGACTCCCAACTAGCTTCTTGTACTCAGTTTCATTCACCTCGACTCCTTCATCCTTTTTTGATAACTTCAATCCGGGCTCCATAGGAAATTTTGTTGCATTACATTCTTCCAAACCAACAAATTTTAATAACTTCCTTGGGTTACCTCAATACCAAGATAGTACTTTAGTAACCCAAGATCACTCATTTCAAAACGACTTTCCATTTCCCTTTTAAAACGAGTTATATCCAGCTTCCCCCTCCCCCCGGTGACAATCATATCATCCACGTGTACTCCCACGAGTAACAATTTCTTGTTTGTTACTCTCTTGTATACATGGTTGGAGAAATCGCTAGCCGCTAGTCGGTCGGCGAGGTAGGGACTAGGGATTAATCGTAATTAATCGGGATTAATCGGATTGGAATAATTATATAGAATTTTTCAAAATTTTATATATATACATACAAATACACACATCAATATAAATATAATACTTCAAAATTCAAATATTTTTCTAATAAACTTAAAGATAATAAACAAAGTACTTAAAAATTCAAACATTAATATAAGCATACTTGGGAGTCGACTGAGATCGATCGTGCGCAATTGGTTTTTGACCGATCGATCGTGATTTTGGGAGTCGACTGAGTCAGGGAAGAAGAAAAACCACAATTTCTTTGGGCTTGGACCGAAATTTTTGGCCTAGACATAAAATTATTGGCTTGATGACCGATTTTTTGCCCTGTTGACCGATTTTTTGCCCTTGGACCGATTAATCCGACTAGGCCTGATTAGTCCCGACTAGCGATTTTTGAACCGACTAGGCAAAAATTAATGCGCTTAGGTCCGACTAGTGATTAATCCCGATTTTTGAACCGACTAGGCAATAATTTTTGGCTTACGAAAAGTTCCACGAGCTTGGAATACATGGTTAGATAACACTTTAAAACAGTTGGGTTTTACTAAGTGTAAACATGAAACAGCTATAGTCAACAACAATTAGGAACATATATCAGTTTCCTCCTTTTGTGGAGGGAAAGATTGGACCACACACATCTGCGTAAATTAGCTCAAGAGATTTCTTGGCTTGATTATTAGCTTGGTTAGGAAAAGGAGTTCGGGTTTGTTTCCCAATAAGACAAGAATTACATACCTTTTTCGGATGCTCGATCTTTGCCTCTTTGGAACTCCTATTGACATCCTTTTGTTTCCTAACAACTTTATGGCATCAAAATTAAGATTTCCTAGCCGGGCATGCCATACCCAAGCCTCGTCCTTCAAGTTTGCTAAGAAGAACACTGGATTCGCCACTTCCAAGTCGATCTTGTACAGCCGGTTTGAAGACCTTAGAACCTTCATAAGAAGTCTCCTATCAGCATCTCACATCCATAAGTACTCATCTTTCATGAGCACCGAATATCCAATCTCCGTGAATTGGCCTAAATTAAGAATATTGCTTCTTAGGTAGGGTATGTAGTAGACATCTTCAAGAATTTTCTGCTCACCATTCTTGCATGCTAAGGTAATCATCCCCTTGCCTTCTATGTCTACACATGAACCATCTCCAAAACGAACCTTTCCAACCGTGTTAAAGTTGAGTTTGGAGAAGAGTATCCAATTACCCGTCATGTGGTTGCTTGCACCATTGTCAAGAAACCATGTATGATATTCCTTTGCATCTTGATTAACTTTTCTTCATTTAGAAAGACAAATTCCTTCTTTCTTTATGAATGAATGGTCATCAACAAGGCTGGTCCATTTTCTTGCACGAGATTTACAGCTTCATCTCTCCGTCTTGTGGGGCAATAAGACGAGAAATGGCCCTTCCCATCACATCGGAAGCATTTCACATTTGTTCTATCTCTTCCCCTTGAGTGATGTCATTGTTCATCAGCTCTTGTACTCGAAGAAGACTGATCCCTTCCTTGACCTCTACTACTCCTTCCAGCAGATCCCCGATGTGAGGCCCCGATTCCCGGGCGACCCCACAGAGGTTGGTTTTCATCATAACACATAGCTCTTAGACTAAAAACTTTCATAATCATGCAGCGGAATTTAAAACATAGTTTGTCAAACATGAAATAATGTCTGAATTAAAACATAAATGATTGCCAACACCGTCAGATTCTCTATCCTGATGCCCGAGCTCCACGTTTCTTCTTACCTTAGCTTTAACCTGACATACATGCTAAAATGTCAACTTACGCCGGTGAGTTCTAGTTTTCATAAAACATCGTAAACGTTTTGTTAAGTTAAAACATATTTAACATAAGACATCATTTCGTTCACATAATTCAATACCTTGTCACATAAACATCCTAATCATCATACAACCATTGCTACCGAGCGTAACAGTGAGCTTATGTCGGCACAAGGCTCCATAACCGTTGATCTGACCCGCCGAAGCGTTCTGCAGATCCATACTTACCCCATACGAATATGGGAGCAACTATACTTACCCGATACAAATATGGGAGCAACGTCATACTTACCCCGTAACAAGTACGGGAGCAACCATACTTACCCAGTAACAAGTACTGGAGCAACCATACTTACCCCATATGAATATGGGAGCAACGTCATACTTACCCCGTAACAAGTACGGGAGCAACCATACTTACCCAGTAACAAGTACTGGAGCAACCATACTTACCCAGTAACAAGTACTGGAGCAACCATACTTACCCAGTAACAAGTACTGGAGCAACCATACTTACCCCATACGAGTATGGGAGTAATGTCATACTTACCCAGTAACAAGTACTGGAGCAACCATACTTACCCCATACGAATATGGGAGCAATGTCATACTTACCCCGTAACAAGTACGGGAACAACCATCATTCATCATGACATGATATACTAGCACCATATCATCATTCCGCATAACATCGTAACCTTATCCTAATAACATAGGATTATTCATAACAGGCTATGCTAGTATCATATCATCATAACATCCTAGCATCATACACATGTCATGCTAGCAACATATCATCATATCATTCATCATGGCATCATAAACACATTATGCTAGCATATAATCATCATAGCATGTTATCATACAGTTCATCATCATAACTTACTAACATGCATTTGTCATACTTAGCATACTTTCATGCATAAATCATGCTAACTCCTAAACATATACATAGTCATGGCACATCATCATTCGTTCATCAGCATCATAATCACATAACATCATAAACATAACAATAAACATGTATGCTAGCCCAAAACATTAAACATAAAATAGGGCGTCTAGAACTCACCTGATAATGGCTCCTTCTTCTTAACTGAACTCCTTAGTTAAGACTTGGGAACCTACATCATTTACATCGTCTCATTACATTACATTCCTAGACTTAGGATTTATTCTAAGTCCTTATAGCTATCTTAACCTGTTCCCAGTATACGAAAACCCTCATGTTCTCGAATTGGCTAAGTATTCGAATCCCTAGGTATACAAAATCATAGGGTTCACGAAATACTCAATGTACTCGAAATATTAGTGTACTCGAAATCCACATACTCGAAATGAATAAACATGACTTTCGAGTATTCCCCAAGGCATATTTTCGAGTACTTATTTTTCACCCTAAACCATCTCAGAAATTCATCTAAGAACGTGGGGATCTAGTTCTGGGTTCCTTATATTGTTATCAACACGTTAGAACCACAAAGTTTCGAATTTTAAGCATAAAGGTGTGAGCTTTATGCATAAATTCACTTTTTCATAAAAATCCTAACTTTCTAGCATAGAGCACTTACTTGTAGTTAGGTGATCCTCCTTGTGGCTTCTCGTGCGTTCCTTCTTCTCCTGGAGCGATTTACAGCCGATTTTTGATGTTCTTGAACTTCAACTTCGGGTACTTGAGAGAAACTGTGCACCTAGCCAAAGGTATGCACGATTCCCAAGGCACTCATATATATAGGCAAGATACACGAACTATGTACTCGAAATCATGTCTAAATTTCGAGAACTCGAAATCCATTTCGAGTACACCCCATTTCGTGAACTCGACTTAAGGTATCTTCCGTTTATAATTTTCCGACAAGTTAATTATCTGTTACCCATTCGTAAGTTCGAATGACTTGTATTTAGAAAATTCGGGATGTTTTCAAGTCTCCCCTCCTTACAATAGGTTTATTCACGAAACCTGCCTCGTTACATATCGAACAAATGGGGATACAACCTCCTCATCTCTTCTTCCATTACCCACGTAGCGTCTGAACCCTTCCGATGCTTCCACCAAACCTTGACTTGCTGAACCGTTTTGTGTTCTAACCTGTTTCTTTTCTTGGAATGAATCTATTTAAATGTGCTTAAATAGCTATAAAAATGCATAAAATAATCAAAATATTACATATAAGATATAAAATAAATGAAAATTACATAACCTACCCAGGGTTATTTTATCTTGTGCTCTCTTTGCAAATCCTAAACAAAAATAACTGTCCTGGTTCACCCATATCACCATCGCAGATATTATCAAATATTGTTTTGACTTATTAGGGATAGCCTTTTAAAGCATTCAATCAATCCTTCATTTGCCTCTTTGTCATTCTCAATATCTAGGTTATAGCAATAAAATTCCTGGTTAACCTGTTGCATTTATTGGATGTTGTAGTTGACAATTCCATCTTTTGTCAATAATGGTTGAAAGTTGAAACCATTGGGTAATTACTGCTATGTTTGCCTAAAGCAACAACAATTGGTGAATTAGCTCTTTCCATCGCTTCATACACATAACCCAGTTACGACTCGTCTACTTTTCGCTAGCGAACATGTTACTCAACCCTACTTTTATTATGCAAACTTTGTAAAGTTAAATAGATGGTTGCAAACCATGTAACTCAACTCTTGTCAATTCTTTGTTGTTTGTGAACTCTCACATCATATTCAACACATCACAATGGTTATAAACATAACCAACAAAGAAAATACTTTTTTCTGTTGTTTTTACTTTATGGATCTTCCCAACTTCCTCAAGCATTAAATCTAAGCAAAAGACAAAACTTACCTGCTAACTTGAAGTTGCTTCTGCTATATGCGATAATTTGAACAACGTTAGCTTTTCAGATTTGCTCAACAAATTTATCCGGCAGCTCAAATAAATTATCACCCACCTTCATGTAAGAAGACGCATCAACTGACTCCATAAATACAATCCCTTTAGAACTATTGACCAAATTACCAAAAAGTTGATCAATGTTCTCTGTCTTCGATCAGTCCAACCATCTCACATAATTGAACACCCAAACTTTGGCCACTCCGTCTTTTGCTCTTCAACCCATTATCTATCTCGTTTCTAAGGGGTTTCACAACTCATGGTAAATAGGAGGCTTCAGATTTGGCCCATAGTTCTCGATAGCTGCTATCATTTCCTTGAAACTATCTAACTTGGGCACATTGAATGCAATCCTTGCTTGGTAAAAGAACACAACAATCGTTTGAACAGTTCTTCATGAGGTTCTTTGTCACACACGTCATTTATGTTTGACTGCCTAACTTTTCCTTTACCTTTTGACATAATGTTTATTCAATCCTCTTTTTTTGGACATTAATTACGTAATCCTCATCATCTTCATCGTCTCCAAATCCACCTTATTCAAAATCCAGGTCACAAACCCATATGGATTTTTTTTTTAACTCCAAGTTCCTGTTTCATTTCCTGTGGACATCTAGTACATGCATTTGCATTCCTATGACCACCAATCTGATGTTGTTTGGCTCAAAAATACCCCCTATGGTTACTTTCTGGCAGAAAACACAAGTCACACAGACTGTCTTTGTCCTTTTCATCTTTCAAAAAATTATACTTCCATCCAGGATCGTTTTTCTTGGACTGTGAAGTGTGAACAACCAGCATCACCTTGAGAAGACATTCTGTTGAACGAAACCAGAAACAGAACCAGCATACAGTGCAGATGTATATTCATATTCACAGAAACAGAACCAGAAAATAAAAACACTAACCTGCGGTGTGCAATTTGATTAGAACAGAACCAGAAAATAGAAGGATATTTTTAGATCATAAGAAAAAACACTAACCTGTTACTTTGTGCAATTTGATCAGATGAAGACCTGTTACTGTGTGGAAGTCGGTTAGAAGAAGCTGAGTAGTCGGAAACTTTTTTTGATATTCAAAACCAATATGCGTACAATACCACAATTATAGGATAACAGCAACAAGTGTACCCAGTAAAAATCCCACTTAGAGTGGGGTCTGGGGGGAAAGATAAAGACACATCTTACTCCTATCTACAAGTAGAATAGAGAGGCTGCTTCATTAGAGTCTCCCGGCACAAAGGACCTTTTTTTACAACATTATGAACACAACATATAGCCACAACTAGAAGCATAAAGTATAAACATGAAGCACCAACAAATTAAACGAAGCATGTAAGCATTAATCATACAAGTCATCGAACAAAACAAACAACCAACAAGTAGGTATCCTGACACAGTTAAACATACAAGCCAACAATTTACAGCTAACTCATAAACCCCCCCCCCCCCCCCCCCCCCCCCCCCCAAATCCCGCAATCATGCATATAACGCATATATTCTCATATCATAAAAACCCAAAACCAACAAAAGACACGGCAACAGGCCACGACCCCTATGTCAAGAAACCTAAGAAAAGATTTATGTATCTTGTACCTTTATTCTACGTCTCCACGCACTCCTATCATAGATCATGTCCTCCGAGAGTTGTAGCTCTGTCAAATCCTGTGTGATTTGCTCATCCCAAGCTTGGTTTTAAATTGCGCGCATTTTGAGCGAATATTGCGGTGATGCGGTTCCAGACTCGAAACGCAACCCTAGATGCGGCTGTGTTCCATGATGCGGCGGTAATGCGGTGGTCACGCACGATGCGGTGGTCGAGTGTTGCGGTGATGATGCGGCGTTTTAGGGTTTAAGCAAAATTGGACGGCAATTGAGAAACCAGAGGTCGTCTACTCACATGCAAATCGAACGTCACCTTGGAAATCAACGAATTTCTCTCCTTAAATCTCCAATTTCTCTTCCAAATTCTTCAATTCTTCTGTTGATTTTATTCAACTGATTTTCTCTGACATCCGACTTATCTTCTGGAGTTGCCGACCACCAGGTATGATGTAATTCCTTCAATTCATGTGCTGATTTCTTCAATTAAGCTTAAGATTTCTTCAATTAGGCAGTTCCTTGATTCAATCAAAAAATTATTCTAGCGCCAACTGCTAGGACACCATATCCTGGTTATACATAGCTCCGATTTTAATTTACTGGACCAGGTATGCTTTATTTTTACAATTAAGCTTAATATATCTTCAATTTAGCCTCTTATTTCTTCAATTAGGAACTCATTGATTCAATCAACAACTCATTGTTTTAATTTAGCTCCTGAAAATCTGTTTGTTAATAATCTGATGTTTTAATTTTGCTTGAATTTATCTTATTGTTACCTTAGAATGTTCAAATATTAACCTTTTTTGCAATGTGTTGAAAATTTAGTCTTTTTTTGATAATTAGCGCATTTCTTACGTGATGCGCTCGCATCGCGCAACACGCATCGCGCAACGGATTTTTGAAACATTCGCATCGGCTCGCATCGCGCAATTTAAAACCAAGATCCCAAGTCAACCTCGGTCGACCCCTTCCCCTTTTCCCCTCCATCATGAGAAACTCTATTTTTCGAACAGGCGCCGATTGGTTTCTTCTCTTCACATGGCCAAACCATCTCAATCTTCCTTCCCTAACTTTGTCCGAGATGCTTGCCACCTCTAATCTTTCCCGAAAGACCTTGTTCCTAATCCGATCACGCCTTGTGTGTCCGCACATCCATCTCAGCATCCTCATCTCTGCTGTCTCCAGCTTTCTAGTTTGATTCTTTTTAATCGGCCAACAATTAGTGTCGTACATTATGGCTGGCCTGATCGCCACTCTATAAAATTTACCATTGAGTTTTTCAGGAAACTTCTTGTCACATATGTTGCTCTTTGCTACTCTCCACTTTTTCCAACCTGCCTGAACCTGATGATCTATGTTGCTTTCAATGTCGCCATCGCCTTGTATAAACGATTCTAGGTATTTGAACTTTGTCGTCCTTTGCACCTCCTGGCCTCCAATAATCAGCTAATAATCTTCGTCTTCCTCGTTTGCCCCGCTAAAATGGCAATGTAGGTACTCAATTTTTGTTAACTTATGCGTAAGCCTCTCTGCTCTAAAGTGTTTCGCTACTCTTCTAAACGGGCGTTTAGCTCCTCTTTCGTTCCTGCCACTAAGACAATATCATCCGCGAAAAGCATACACCATGGAATATGAGCCTGGATAGACCTTGACAACTCATTCAGAATAACCGCAAAAAGGAAGGGGCTTAATGCCGATCCTTGGTGTAGTCCCACCTTCACTAGGAAGAAGTCTGTGTCTCACACCGGTGCTTTCACACTAGTTTTAGCATTTTCATAGGTATCTTTGATTGCCTCTATATACCTCTAAGGAATACCTCTACTCTCCAAGGTATCCCAAATCACCTGTTGTGGTACGCTGTCATACGCCTTCTCAAGATCGATGAATACCATATGCAAGTTCTTCCTCTTCTCTTTGTATTTTTCCATTAATCTCCGCAGAATGTGTATTGCCTTCGTTGTCGATCTTCTTGGCATAAAGCCAAATTGATTTACCGTAACTTGGGTTTCTGTTCTCAATGTCGTCTCGATCACCCTTTCCTATAGTCTCATAGTATGGCTCAACAGCTTTATCCCTCTATAGTTTTCGCCACATTGTGCGTCTCCCTTGTTCTATACAATAGAGGGATTAAAATACTATTTCTCCATTGGTTTGGCATGTTATCAGTTTTGAGTATAGTGTTGAACAACATTGTCAACCACTCCAAACCTTCATCCCCCAAACATTTCCATACCTCAATGAGAACATCGTCAGCTCCCACTGCTTTCCTCCTACCCATCCTCTTTGAGAGCTGTAAGAACCTCTTCTTTGGTGATACGTCTACAATATCAGTTGTTTCGAGATGTTCCTGTGTTGGTGGGGTTCCCTCCATCTTCTTCTTGATAGTTGCTCATGTTGAAAAGATCGTGGAAATATGCCTGCTATATGTCTTTAATTTCACTTTCTTTTATCAACACTCGTCCATCCTCTCCCTTTATGAACTTCACTACTCTTAGGTCTTGCCTCTTTCGCTCCTTAGCCTTTGCAATCTTGAACATGGCGTGCTCTCCCTCTTTAGTTTCAAGGCGTTTATACATATTTATGTAAGCCTTGCTTTTAGCTTCTGAAACTGCCTTCTTTGCCTCACGCTTCGCTTCTCTGTACCCCGTCTTCAGTCGTCCCTCTCTGCGTTTTCTGGCAAACTCTCTGAACCTTTGTTGCTTTTCTCTAACCTTAATCTGCACCTTGTCGTTCCACTACCAAGACTCCCTCTGCCCGCTTTTGTTACCTGTTGTCTCCAAAGTGTCTCTTTTGCTGCTCTAGTCACCTTTTCGTCCATTTCATCACACAATCTATTTGCGTCTTCACATATACTGGTATGTCTCCCTTTCCCTTTGAGTACCTTGTTGCTGAACAATGTTATCTTTTCTCCGTTCAGGGTGCCTCACTTAATCTGAGGATTTGTCCCCATCTATGAGCCTCTTACGCATAAGTGCATAAAAATATCAATTGCCAAGAGTTTATGTTGTGACACCACTGTCTCTCCCGGAAATACCTTACAGTCCTACCATCTGCCACGATCCGATCTTCTCATCATGAGGTAGTCAATCTGAGTGTCCCGTTCTCCACTGCTGACGTGATCAAATGTGAATCTCTCTTCTTGAAAAAGGAGTTTATGATGCCTAGGTCATGAGCCCTCGCAAACTCCAAAAGTGTGATCCCATTCTCATTCCGGGATCCGAAACCCCCATGGATCATGGGGAACCCGTCTTCCTCCTTTCCAATATGGCCATTGAAGTTTCCTATACAAACTTTCTCATTTCTTGGAATGTTTCTCATCGCTTCATCCATGCAATCCCAAAACTCCCTCCTTTCATTCTCTCCCAACCCAACATGTGGTGCGTAGGCACTCACTACTGCTATCGCCTCCTGCCCTATCATCATCCTCAGCATCATGATCCGGTCATTGTATCTTCTTACTTTCACCACCTGGTCCTGAAGTTCTCTACTAAGAATCCCACTCCATTCTTTACTCCATTGGATCCTGAGTGCGACAACTTGTATCCGTTATATTCCACTCCTTTTGTTCCCTTCCACCTTGTCTCCTGCAGGCATGCAACTTTGACTTTGCTTCTTTTTCAGAGTGCATCCACTAGCTCCAAAACTCTTCCGGTAAGGGTTCCAATGATCCATGACCCAATGCGCAAAATCTCCCCCGTCCTATTATTCCCTCTACCCGCACCTCTCCTCCCTGGACATGATCTCAAAGTATCATAACGTGCTCTCCCGTCTATGCTGCCAAGTCAGAGATACAAGTATCCACACGTTGCAATAATGCACACAAAGAGGTCAGAACACACGCACACAAACCATAGCCCAAGCTCACACAAGTATCCCAGAACCTCCCAACAACCACAATTTAAAATATCACAAAATCCAGCAAAACAATAAACATACCCTAGATCCAATAGCACTAAAGAGACTGAGAGTAGTACAAATACACACAATGATCAACACAATGCAATTACACACCCTCACGTGTACACGTCAGTCCCACAATACTCACCCGTAGCACATAATATATGAAGAAAACAGTACCCAGGATGATATTGCACACAATGTTCGGTTCCCTAACTGTGCAACACTTGAAGTCTAACCAGGTATGCAATTCTAAATCAATAAAAATTCAACAAAAGATTGGAACAATCTCACCGCGGGTTGTCCGAAAAATATGTTGTCCTTGTGTGACGTGTCCTTTTTAATGTGATTCCTTCTAACGCTGTACCTGCAACGAAAACGACCAAAAAAACACAAGAGCGAGTGTGTTGCGCAGCAACCGGCGGTTGTGTGTGTTGTGCAGCAGCCTAAGACAGCTACTGGCAGACTCTAGATCTGAGTGAGAGAGAGAGAGAGATAGAGGGAGAGAGAGAGATAGAGGAAGATAAAGAGAGAGGGCTAGGGTTTTTTGACCGGTGGTTGTTGGGTTGAAACAAGGGGGAGGGGGAGGGTGGTTAGGGTTTCGACAGTGATGAGTCGGTGGCTGTTGACCGGCGGTCTAGCTGGTTGAACAAAGGGAGGGTAGGACGGAGGCAGGCTTGATTGCTGGGGTTCCGACCGGCCGGTCAAGGGTGGTAGTGGTCGTCAATCGATCGGAGACGAAGAGGGGAAGAGGAGAAGAAAGAGGAGTAGAGTGAGAGAGAAAGTATAGGTAGAGGTAGAGGTAGAGGCATGGTTGTAAAAATCGCGATTCCTCGGCCGATTAATCGGAATTAGGCGCTAATCGGGGTGTTCCCGACTAATTTTCCTCAAATCGGCCAATTAATCGCTAGTCGGTCAACATCGGTCAAAATCGGACCTAATCGGTTCTGATCGGTCCTATTCGGCCACCAATCGGCCACCAAACAGCCACCGATCGGCCAAAAAACGGCCAATTTCCGGCGAATACGAGAAGAAAATGGTAAACAAACCTTTGATCTTCGTTGAGAACGACGATTCCGACTTTGATTGACAAGAACGACGACCCAAGCGTGACTCGCCGGAACCCTAATTTGGAGAAGACGACGACTGCTTGGATTGGGAGTGAAGCCATGCGTGGGTCGGGAGTGAAGCCAGAGACTTTTTTAAAGTCAGTTTGGGCTTTTAATGGGCTGGGTATTAAAAAAAATAAAATAAATAGCCCAATGAACTATTAATTTGATAAAATCTTATCTTATTTGCAAATTTATACATAATGTTTTGTATATATATATATAATTTTTAAAATTTATATATAAAATCTCAATCCGATTAATCCCGATTAATCCCTAGTCCCTACCTCACCGACCGACTAGCGACTAGCGATTTTTACAACACTGGGTAGAGGTAGAGGAGAGGGCTAGAATCGCAGATACGTTACCCGTTTGAACAGTGACGACCAGCTGGTGTGGTGGTGGATGCGGCGGCTGCGGCGGTGGTAGAGCTCTGACGGTGGTGGAGCTATGGTGGATGAGTCAGTAACCGTTGGTGTTGGTGGCCTTAGAGTTTTCCTTTTTACTTTTTGTATGGAGAGCTTTTTTTAATCAAACCAAAAGATATAGAAATAATTAAAAGTGACAAAATGAATGGGATGATTATTTAATTTCCCTATTTATCTAAGTATGCCGTTAAATTAAAATGAAAACAAATGCAATAAAATCTAAATCAAAAATAAAAAAAAATACTCCTTTTTTCTAAAAATCACCACCTGGTGTTTTTTGGCGCCCAGGCAAGCGCCCGAGCGCTTTTAACAACATAGATGTAAGTCATATACATTGTTTGCTTATATTTGTGATATGAATTAATTTGAAATGAATATATAAAGTGAATGATGGATTACCTACAATATGATTTAAGTATTCATCTTTAGAGTAATCTTTAAAAGATGCAGCTTTCACTCTTAATGGCATGATAAACAGTATACATGTAATGCACACTTAGTGTTTGATGAAATGCTTACTGAGATTTGTTTGAATTACAGGACATTTTTAGACATCTCTGTTTTTTTATGATCAATTGTCGAAGATGAGTAGGCTGTATGAAGGGTGGAGTGAAATTTTAAAGATTCAGAAGTTTAGGAGAGCAGTGGGAAAAACAATATTCTTTTCTTTCTCGGCGCTTATTAGCTATGCATACAACTCCAATACGTACGTTTACTACTATTGCTTGCATTTATAATCCTGAGTTTGTTTTAAATGTACCATGATGCAATTTTACATTTATTAGTTATAAATTATAAGATCATTTGAATTACGTGTCAATCGGTTTGCGTCGTACCATGATGCAATTTTAAAAGCTGCGTACGATCGGTCTCAGTCAACTCCTAAGGATGCTTATGTTAATGTTTGAATTTTTAAGTAATTTGTTTATTATCTTTAAGCTTATTAGAAAAATATTTGAATTTTGAAGTATTATATTTAATTATTTATATTGATGTGTGTATTTGTATGTATATATATAAAATTTTGAAAAATCCTATATAAAAATCCCAATCCGATTAATCCTGATTCCCTACCTCGCCGACTGACGAGTTCTCCAACCATGGCAAAAAGTTGATACTTGTAGTTATAAAAGATTAATACAATATGAGCCAGTGTTTAGGAAAGCAAATTTTATAAAGTTATGTCATTATATAAAAAAGTTTAAGTAATTGAAGTTTATTCTTCCCTCTTTATATGTTTTTTGCAGGACAAGAGCTGGGTACTCCAGAGGTGATCAGTTTTATGCATCATATCCTGCAGGGAGTGAGCTTTTGACCGATACAACTAAGGTGAGATTATAGAAATGATTAATTATTGATTGTTTGTTAGTTTGAGTTTTGAATAGAGAACTGATCATGAAATTGATGTTAGTTGTATAAATCTGCACTTGGGAATTGCTTTGAAGTTGAAGAATGGGGTCCAATCGAATGGTCTATTATGGCCAAGCATTTTGAGCGTCAGGGGAAATCACCATATGCATATCATGCTGTAAGTTGAAATAATATTTTTTTGTCTAGTCATCTTGTTTTATGGTTAATATGATGTAGGCGAGTGCTGATCATTGTTTACTGGCCGTGTTTATGTGGTTGGACTGTTTGTTGAAATAATATATTTTTTGTCTAGCGATCTTGTTTTATGGTTAATATGATGTAGGCGAGTGCTGATCATCGTTTACTGGCCATGTTTTGTGGTTGGACTGTTTTCAAAAATCAGATGCGATTGTAAGTAATTAAACATAATATAATATAAATTTAACCAATATAAATCAAAATACAAAACTACTTTATCTTTTGGTATGAGTTCGCAATTTTACTAAAGTACTAAACTATGTTCCCTTCAATGTATAAAATATAATGCGTGAAGCAATCAACGGATCGATAAATGAGATTTGAAGCCAAAAAAAAGATAATAAAGAAATTGAAATCATGTCCAACCACTTGATCTAGTTCACCTTTCGACTTGTAACCAGCAGGTTTAATTATACTCTACCGTATTGGTTATATAGGCGGTTCCTGGTTCAATCAGTGGGTCCATTCTGCTTTTGGAAACATCGGATTGGAATGACCCAAACTCTTGACGAGTGGGATACTTCTAGCACACAAGAAGTGTGTTATTACATCCAAATATGCAAAATTAACATAAAACATGATTAACCTGCTAAAATAGTCATGTTTAGTCTACTAAAATTATCATGTTTATTCTCCAGGAATTAACTACCTTGGCTCACACACAAAAATAAATAAAAAAAAAAACTAAATTAATTGTGTGTTTTTGCAGCAATATCAGGCCCACCTTGCCTCTGATGGACATCTTGATGGAAGTGGTTAATATTAGGATCCTTTTTAGCATTTTTGATCAGGTGAGTTTTAGTTTATCATGGGTGTTACTAGGATGGATTTCACGTATGTTTGACCTGGACGTATATAAATAGTTTGTTTTCTATTCGTATAATTTAATATGCTGAATTGGGAGTGCTGAATGGGTCGGGTTGGCGGGTTGTGGGATCAACCCAATCCGAATATGAAAAATTTACACAAACCCGAACCTGGCAATCAGGTTAGACCCACAAACGTGAACCTGATTAGAATTTTTATGGGTTGACCCGAACCTGACCTGGTTGATCTGAAATATATATTTATTTTTCATATTCTACTCTAAAATCATAAATCATAATGAAAATGTGTTATATTATAAAAGAGTAATAATCAAAATACATCAGGTTGTGTAAATACATTAGTTTTCAAAATAAAACAAAAGCATATTCCAATCAAAATATGTTATTTTTCAATCTTGTTCATAATCAGAATATAAATATATTAAAATTCAACATTGAATACCATGATAACATAACATATGTTTTTTTCTGAAAGAACTCAACCCGATGTGTTAGTCCTGAACTTGACCTATTTATGTAATCGGGTTGGTGGGTTAGAGTTTTGGCTAAATACGAATTTTTTGGTTTGACCTGAACCCAAAAAATATACCCAACCTGATGTGTTTGACCGGAACCTGATATGCTTTTCGACCCGGAACCTGATGTGCAAAAGCATGAGTTGAATACTTAATAGAATGAGTATAGGGCTTGAACCAAGCTCGAGCTCGTTAAGGCTCAAGCTTAAGCTTTGTTCGTTTTGACAAAATAGGGCTCGAGCTCAAGCTTGCCTTGTTAAAAGTTTTATTTTCAAAGTATGAGCTCGGCTAGTTATAAAATTTTCTGACTCGAACTTGACTTGCTCATATATCTTTTAATTATTCAATTTATTTATTTTAATTACTAGTTTAATATGTATTTATCACTGTTGTAAAAATCGGCCTAAGCGGCCTCCTAGGCGCTAGGCGGCCATTTACAGAGTCGATTTTGGCCTAGGCGCTAGGCGGGGCTAGGCGGCCTAGTCAGGGCCTAGTCGGCCTAAGCGGCTTAGTCAGATTTTTTATTTTTTTTTTGATTTTTTTGACTTTTTTTAGTAAAAAGGGACCAATTTCATGATTATTTAGACATTTCTTAACCCAAAATCCGTAATATGTCTCTAAAACATCGAATCCAGCCACTTAACATTGAAATTCGTCACTAAACTTTGAACTCGGTGTTTAAGTTTGAACTTTGAAGTACTTGACTTAGTATTTTTAAGTTTATTTTTTTAAAATTATTTAAAGTATTATATTAAATTATTGATATTTATGTGTGTATATAATATATATTTGTAAAATTACATATAAAAATTCCAATCCGCCTAGCGCCGATTAATCCTTGTTAATTCCTAGGTGGTACCTCGCCGCCCGCCTAGCGCCTAGCGACTTTTACAACCATGGTATTTATTATTAGACTTTCTAAATTTAGCATGAAACATATGGTTTAAATATATTTATCAGAATTTTATATATAAAATAATTAAGTTTATTAATATACACTTAATAGAATAAATAAAAATTATATAAATAAAAAGCTCGTTTAGGTTCTTGAGCTGGCTCGGGCTCGATATGTGAGGCTTGGGCTTGATAACTAAACGAGCCGTATTTCAAGGCCCGAGCTTGGGATCGGGCTCAGGCTCGATATTTGAGGCTCGGATTTGATAATTAAACGAGCCGTATTTCAGGGCCCGAGCTCAGGCTTGTTTAGGCTTGACTCATTTGTCTTTCTTTCCTTTTTTGTTATCCATCTTTTAAGGGCTCTAATTTCAAGTGGCTCTGTTGAGTCTCTAGGGTTTATCTCAGAAACATGTTTGTAAGACATTTTATATATGTGTCTTATTAGTAAATTGCCTGCCTAAAAGACATTTGAATAATGGCATGGGGTTATTGTTATCCTTTTTGCTAATGTAAAAAAATTCGTATAAATGAAAATCTAACCTAATTAAATTACATTTGACATAATACACAAATTACCTAATTGTATATGCTAGTAGATTAGGTTATGCATAGAAAAAATAATAAATCAAGGCTTTTGTAACTTGTGGCTAACCAAGATTCAAGGTCATCAATTGTTGATTTCATCGAGAATTTTCAGAATATACAATGTTTCTTGTTACATTAGGTGGCTTGCCTTTTGGTGGAATGGTTAGAATATTTAAGGATTGTGAAGATGTTGCTCTTGAACGTGCAACATATAGTTAACCATGACTAAACAGTGGCTCAAGAAGATAAACGCCAATTTTGTTAAGTGATTGTTTTTGGCTTTTATTAATTGTCATGACGTAGCATAATTTTATAGGAAATTTTTTTATTTTGAAGATGGATGTTTTTTTGTCTGTGTGAGTGAGAGTCATTTTTGGTATATTATGTGCGTGTGTGCATCAATAACCCTAGGTAGCATTTGAGTTACAATTAGCCTTGTGCCATTGCAAAGTCCAAAGATTTGGTTAATTTTATGCAAAAGAATTACTGCACATTAGCCTTTAGTTCTAACTAATGTGATGGAAGTCTGTTAAAATTAAGAAGATTGAGATATTCAAACAGGTCAAGGATCTTTGCTTCACCTTCGTTTTTTTGCTTTTGAAATAATTGTCTGTACCAGATATGTTTTGCTATGTTCAGGGGTCTTGTTAAAAATCATCATATTTATTTCATATGTTGTTTCTTTTTTTGGATAGAGAATTGCTCTTCTGGGTGGAAGACCTAAGGTGGTGGTGGTGTAGATAAACTGGATAAGCTCAAGCAAAACATTTTTCCTAGAATGCATGATAGACATTGAGGGGATTAATTTTTTATTTTTTTTTTGAATCTTGTAAATCACTTGCATGACGAGTTCCCAATTTTCCGTCACCTCGACCAAGTGGCTGCAATGAAAAATAAGCTATTTTGGTCCTTTGTGATGTGTCAACTTTTTCTCGATACAGCTTACATGTTCTCAGTTAACTTGTAGATCTGAAAATATTTGCATAGATATGACCGAGGGAGTGATGAAGACAAAATGGTTGTTTTTGAGTAAAATTGATTTTCCTCCAAAAGGTGTATCTGGATTGTCTACAGGGTCTTTAAGACATTTGTTAAAGCAGCTATGATCATTCATTAGTGTCTCGTCATAAAGGACGGGTGTTGTTTTTGTATAAAAGTTGTGTTTTTTTCCACCAGATCAAATGATATTTTAAATCGTTCGATCAAATGATATTTTAAATCGTTCGTTCGTGTGTAGATGGTAGTAACAACGATGCTATGTCTAAAAACTCGATTTTGCCTTGAGCACGTATACAAATGTTTTCCCAATTCCTCTATGACCGTATACAAATGCAATTAATTACCTGCTTGTTTGATGCAAGGGTCATAATAACATATGTGAGATTCTGTTGAGATTGAAGTTTGGTACATAATGATTGGTGTTATGTTGGTACTTGGTAGTCTGTAGGTCGTAATTTAGTTTCTCAACAAAATAAATGTGTTTTGTTTAGGGGTGTTCTCGGTTCGGTTTGGTTTTTGCATACAACCGAAACAGACATAGATAGGTTTTTTGTATTACGAACCAGTCGGTTTTTGTTTTTTTTTTTTGTTTCATATTTTTTTTCTTTTTTTCCGTTGGTTCTCTTTCTCTCTCTTTCATACTCATACCGAAAACAAAAATATGTTTAACGATGGATAATTCATAAAGTAATTGATCGGACATCAACTAATTATAATAACCTAAATCATCATCATGTCTTTACATTTAAAAAAAGTCCGAAAGTAAATATGCAATAGTTTCGATCTTCATCATCTTTTAATATGATATACAAACAAACAAAGTTACCCAGTATATTCATACTTTTTAGTATGGTCTAGTGGAGAAGAATGGACACAAACCTTACCCTTATCTCAGTTGGGACAAAGAGGCTGCTTCGAAGGAATCACTGGCTAAAAGTTATCATTTGAAGTTGATAATACTAACATTTTTAACGTTATTTTCATAAAATAAGTAAAATAACGTTAAAATTAATGCAATTTTACTTTGGTCCATTGAAGACCCACACATATATACATTATATGTGTGCACCGCAAATGGGGCGTTAGTATGATATAGTTCATATAATCTAAGGTGGTGTTTGTTTTTTCAGAGGTTTAACCTCTTCAATCAGCGGATATTGTCTGCAAACCTCTTTTGCAGAAGAGGTGGACCAAACCTCTGCAAGAGGGTTTGTTTTTATCTCTGCAAAACTCTTTTTAAAAAATCCTCCTTAATCCACCATTCCCAAAGCCACCGTCAAAGACATGAGGATCCACCGCCAACGTTAATCTGAGCAGCATAGGGGGAAATCAGAGCAACATAAACGAGAAACTGGTGGTGGTTGAGGCGGCTGTGGAGGAGCAGCAGTAGTTGAGGGCGTCGACGAGCAGGTCGGTGGTGGTGGAGGAGAAATGCGGTGAGCAGGTCGACGGTGGATGGCTCGGCGGTGGTGGGATGGTTCGACGGTGGTGGGATGGCTCGGCGGTGGTGGGATGGCTCGGCGGTGGTGGGATGCAGTGGAGCAGGTGGATGGCTCGACGGTGGATGTCTAGGGGTGTTCAAATTCGGATATCCGGAGATTCGGATATCCGAATTTCGGATAGTGGTTTTCACTATCCGAATCCGAAATTTCGGACATCCGAACTTCGGATATCCGAAATTTCGGATTCGGATATCCGTTCGGATATCCGAACTCTAAAAAAAGGGGGGAAAAAATTAAAAAAATACATCCGGATATCCGAAAATCTGAAAAATATCCGAAATATCCGAAAAATATCCGAATATCCGAAAAACTATCCGAATATCCGAAAAAAATAACTATTTCGGATAGTTCGGATATCCGAACTATCCGAAATTTTTCAAAATTACTATCCGAATCCGAATTTCTGGATATCCGGATATCCGAATTTTCGGATACGGATTTTCGGATATTTCGATTTCGGATTCGGATATGGATTTTTTTGAACACCCCTATGGATGACTCGGCGGTGTTGGGATGCGGTGGAGCAGGTGGATGACCGATTTTAGAATCTGAAAACCCTAGAAATCGTGGGGAAGATGGAGGCTGGTTACCTAGAAGAGGTTGAAAGAGTTTAGAAGGGGTTGAACCATGTCTGCAACAAGAAGAGGTGAAAAAGAGGTTTCGCATACCTTTTTAAATGAAACGTCTGCGAAAAAACAAACATTCTTCATCTGCCCGTGGTCTGCAATGCGCAGACAAAAGAGGTTAGATGAGCTTTTTCAGAAAAAACAAACACCACCTAAATAATCTTTATCATATCAACAGCAGATTTTTTGCGTTTTTATCCAGTTAAATAAGTTAAAAAGTAGTGCTATATATACTAATTGTTAAACAAAACTAACATTTGGTTTGGTTTTTACGGTTATTGGAATATGAAAACTGAAACCGGACTGAAAATTTCGACTTCGGTTTTTTTTCGGTAAGGTTTTTTCTAGTTATTCATTCAGTTCGGTTTTTTTGGTATTTTGTTTAAGCATCAACAATCTTAAATCTTATAACAATGATGTGGCTAAGAAATGTAATTAATGTTCAATCTCACATAAAAGTTAAAACAAACTAGAGGTGTGCAAATGTCGGTTCGGTATGGTTAATGGAATTTTGTCAACCGAAACCGAGCACCGGTTTTGGTTATTTCGTTTATAGAGGTTCGTTTCGGTTAGGTTTCGGTTATTTCGTGGTGATTATTTTGAAGTTATAAATTTGGTTATCGAAC
Source organism: Mikania micrantha (assembly GCA_009363875.1). Lineage (NCBI taxonomy): Eukaryota > Viridiplantae > Streptophyta > Magnoliopsida > Asterales > Asteraceae > Mikania > Mikania micrantha. The sequence continues at coordinate 49,900,109 of CM018695.1, read as the reverse complement.
TCATTTTTATTGTTTTGAATCTCTTTCAAACATACATATACATGAAAATTACATCAAATACATTTTAAATACATAAAAAATAGGTTCAAACACATGAAAATATGAGTTAAATACATGGAAAACATTTTAAAAATACATGAAAAATATATATTTCGGTTCGGTTTCGGTTATTTCGGTTATTGGAGCTGGCTAAACCGAAACCGTAACCGAATGGTTCAGTTATTGCCCTATGTTAACCGTAACCGATCGGTTAAGTCGGTTTCGGTTATTTTCGGTTCGGTTTTTGTAACGACCGGTTTTTAATGATCATGTGTATGTGTGTATTCATATTACTCAGAAAAGGGGAAAATTGTAACTACGGGTGAAAACCGTGTGTGAAACGGAGTTTCGGATTCTCTGGAATCGCAAAACGGAGAAAAATACAAAATTATCAAAATTTGGGGACCCTCGCGGCACGCCTAGGAAGACTTAGCCACTCTAGGCGGTACGCGAGGGGTCAAAATATCTGAGGACTCCGAGAACCCGCGCTGTACGCCTAGCCCAGTTGGCCACTCCAGGCGGTGCGCGCAGATGTAAAATATCAGAGGACTCCACAGTCCCTCGCGGTACGCCTAACCCTAAACCGCCCCGCTAGGCGGTATGCGAGGAGTATGGCGGTTTGGCAGATCCTTTATCTTATCAGAATTCATGCAAGAAGTTTAATTTTTTCATTCTCTCGAACTCTCAACACATACAGAACGAAAATTTCTAGTTTTTAGCATCTGATCTCTATTTTGAGGCCATCAAAACCCACGGATCGCACCAGGTAACGTTTCTATAACACTCGATCGTTGTTTTGCGACTGAACATCCGTTCAAAAGGGTAGCGATTCGATCTCTCCTACTAGTTTGATAGTATATGGATTAAATATAGTTTTGAAACATCATACAATGATTATTGTTGTTGATTATTGCCTATATGATGGCTATTAATAATTAGAAACGAAGAACTCGATATTTTAACGGTGAAATCTTTGTTTTGATCCGTTATAATGTCATGTTATCTTGAAATCCATATCATTGTGTTTGATAACTAATATGATGATTAAATCATGGTTATGATAGCTTTGAATCATTCTTTTGAATGATATATATGATTCAAGTGTTTGATTAAATGTTCGAGATTTGAAAGTTAATGAGGAATGAGATTCAAATGAATTTGAATCAATATGTATGGGTGTTGAGTGCATTGAAACTAGTTGTATATATGTGAATCGCAACCAGGTGTTGGTGGTGAAAGTCAAGAGACAAGTCACAAAATACGAAATTTTGATAACTTAAATGTGACTAAGAACATGGGTAGATTAGTTCCTGCACATGAGTTCCTTGATAAAAAGCCTCAATGAGGTTTTGATTAAGTATGGAAAGTAAAATAGGTCAAATGAACTGGATTACATAAATAACACGAGTTGTGTGTTCATGTTATTAAGTCTTGTTATATGTGGATATATAATAGAAAGAGGAGACGAATCTAGTTCTAGAAGACCTGGAAAAGAATTGGAGATTGTTGATAGCTCTCCAAATCAAGGTAAGTTACCGATTTTGTTGAACTTGTAGTTGTAACATTGGGTGAGTCCACACTACAAGTATTTGTGCATTTAGCATATATGTGATTTGTTGTTTTGATTGAATTTGATATAAATGGTTATGGTTAGTGTGGTTATTGTAGTTGAATGGTTTACAAGGGTGTGAACATTCAACTAGTAATAATGATTGAGTTGATTTACAAAAGTGTAAACAACCATCATAACGTAGAGGTAATGCTCTACAAAAGTGTAGACATTAAATTGGCTATGTGCATGCTTTGATTCACAATTGTGTGAACATAAGACTTGCAAAGTTAATGTAGTAGATTCACAAAAGTGTGAACAAAAGATGATCTACAAGAGTGTAGACATCCAATTTCAAGAGTCAAATTGGTTAAGTTTGACTTTTGAGAAATATGATGCACAAAATTGGAGTTTTGTGTGCACATATGTGTTGTGTTAAATTATAATGTTGGACATGAATGGGAGGTTTAAGAGGTATTGGGTGAAAAATGACCCGTTAGTAAATCATTTTGTGTTCGATTGAATAATGTTACCAAATTATATTTGGCACATTATTAGTGTATCCATATTTGGGAAATATGATGCACAATTGGAGTTTTGTGTGCACATATGTGTTGTGTTAAATTATAATGTTGGGCATGAATGGGAGGTTTAAGAGGTATTGGGTGAAAAATGACCCGTTAGTAAATCATTTTGTGTTCGATTGAATAATGTTACCAAATTATATTTGGGACATTATTAGTGTATCCATATGGTATTATGGAATATACTTGAGGAAATAGTGGGGTGATCTTACTTAGTTCTAACGAACTAATGGTGATTTAAATGTGGCGTTTACATGTACAAAAGAGTCGGGTGAGCGGTGAAGGTGATCGGAATCGAACATGGAGGCTCGGATGGTGGTTTTAAACTTAATAACCAAACTTTTGTGTGAAACTTTTGTGTAATGAATGTTTTGTAAAGTATGCAAACATACTTAAACTTTGTTTTAACAAGTAGTATGTTTGTAAATATGTAAAACACGAAAGTTTTTGCTGGGACCTAAACGTAGTTTGTTAAATAATATTTTAAAATGTCCGGATGGGACATAAAGTGACATGGGTGTCACAGTTTTCGGTTCGATTTCGGGTTTTTTTTTGGTTATCGGTTTGGTATGCTCACCCCTAAAACAAACTATATTTGGTCGTTGTTCAAGACTCCATGCCTTTGTATTGCACCATTGACCATTTTATTCTAGTGTTTATCCCATAATTGCCTCGGATTTGATATTTAATATAATAAAAGAACGTGAGTAAATATGTATCGTAATTTGTTGCAGTTGCCCACAATGCATCTAAAAATGTGTCCGACCATTCCTTATCTTCTCATAGATTTTTACAAGCACTAATACTATAATTGGCTATACTCATCATTGAACTTGTCAAATAACCATTTTGCCAAAATTAATAAACTATCATAAATTTCATCAATTTCTTATTTCTTAATTCAAGTGTGCATGCGTCTAACAAAAATTTTGGTGTCTATACTCAGAGTGCTATATCTGATTGATATCTTATATTCATTTGTTTAACTAGTTTGAATAATTTTGTTATCAAATTCTTATTAGGTTTTCAATTTAGAATCTGTAACAGGTCGTGTTATTACTAAAGAAACCATATATTATACTTTATGAAAACATTATTACGCTTAGACCTTATAGTTTCTTGCCTTTAAGGTATTACTTAAGGCAAGAAAAACGCCAAATTGAACTGTTTTTTAGACTTTTTTTTTTTGTCGTGATCTACTCGGAGTTTTCTAGAAAATAGGTATTAAATAAAGGGCTTAGTTAGATAGGTAAAGCCTATTTTACGAGTGAAAAGAGCTATGTTATGAGGGTAAACCTCCTCACCAGGCTACTATGTGCCAAACTCTCCTCTATCATAAGGGTAGGGTATCTAAATTGACCTCCAAATCTCCTTTATCATAAGGGTGGTACTTGTATAGATACTTTTTCTTATTCATATTATTTTAGATACAATATCAAGGCTAAGTATAAGTGGATGAAAACAACTTGATCAAGAGTTGCTAGAGTGGATTATTCAACTAAGTTAATTAAGCAAGAAAAGCCTTGATCTAAAGGAGCTTCGGGTGAAGCCCTTCTATTAAGGGGAGTTTAGTTTGGCGGATCGAGTTATAGTTGCTTTGGATGTAGCATTTGATGGGGATCTTTCATCAATGGGAACATATTTTAGTCTTTATTAAATAATTGATCCTCAAACTCAAGATCGAAATTTTAGGTTTGATTCGAAGTACATATTGAGTCTTGCTTCAATTTCCAAGTGTTGGAGTAGGAGACTTTGTGGCACCCAAGATCGAGGCCGTGGTTGGAGCTAGTAACATATTGTAACCTCCAGATTAATTTTAGCATATTTCATATTACAAAAATAGGTCTCAGTATTTCAAATATATATTCTTTATTTATGCACATAAAATTTGTTTAGTTCATTCAAGAACTTCAAAAACTTAGATCATATATGTAACACACATAACCAACCAAAACCATTTATAGATTTACAAAAACAAGCATCTGTACTTTTAACATTGTTTGATCCAAAGCAATTGAACCCAATTACTTCCACCTTTCGTACTTATCTACGCCCAGCTAACTTTAATAAACATTCATTGTTAGTTCATAAGAACTAAGTAAGACACGTTGTTCACTAACCAGAACATTTATGTTTAAAACAGATTTTTCTACGAAGGTTTAGTTCTAGGTGTATCACACGCCCAATGCCATACAACCAAGTTTTAGTGTATATAGAGAACTTTAGACATACCATACCATACCATACCTAGTTGGGAGTATGGTACACCTGTGGTACGCCTAGATCAGATTTTCAGCACTGCTTTGTTTAATCCGATTCTGATCACACATGATCTTTTCTCCTTTCCCAAATCAACCAGTACTCAATTCTATCATACATAGTAGCCAGTTTCAAACAAAGTTTTGACAACTAAAACATCAATTTGTAAATTTACTCATATTCAAATACAACTTATGTTTTTCACCCAACTGCATTTAAGCAAACAATTTTCTCAATATGTTCACACTTAAGGGGCACGCATGTAATGTATATGTGTGGGCCCTTAAGGGGCAAAAGTAAAAGTGCACTAGTTTTAACGTTATTTCAGTTATGTTGTGAAAATAACGTTAATTATTGGGATGATCAACTTCAAACGATAACTTTGAGCCGGGGACTCTTTCGGATCAGCCTCTCTATCCCAATTGGGATAGGGGTAAGGTTTGTATCTATCCTTTCCCCCCAAACCCTACTGAAAAGTAGGAATATACTGGGTAAGGTGGTTGTTGTTGTGAATCCTTTTAAATTTTCATTTCAATGTATGCCTACACAGTTGTATATCATAACAAATTCTATGCAAATGTAATGTTTGCACTATTGCAAATCACCACATATCATAAGTATTAAATATGAGTAAACCAACGACACTTGTTCCTGAGTACGTATATTATATGTTCAGAATTACTAATTTTTACAGTACAACAAAATTTGGTCACTTCTAACATATGGCCACGTAAAAAAAATGCCATTAGAACGCCTTGAATATAATATTTGAAATCAAACCCTCTACAACAAACAGTAAATTCAAAAAAAATGTATGCCGACTCCACATCGTGTAGAATTTGCTTAAAATCAGTCATCGTCTTTCACCCAACTCCCCAACTTCACTATGTCTTCCACCAATATCTTCCCGTCTGTAAGAAAGCAAGCGATATTTTAGTGATCCAAGATTTCTTAATGGGTAAAATGGATTTTAATAATCCAAACTATGACATAGTTGGTTTATAATAATCCACGTTAACCGGTTTGATCAATGTCACTCCTACCTTTCACTTATGTAGTTATGTTGTCTAAGGTAATCCCGATAGCATAAGTATCACAGATTTACACTTAAGTTTCAATTGATTTTGCTCGATTATGAAAGAATGGAGAAATATGCAAGCAAAATCAAGTCAAGTGTGGCACTAGCACACTTGACAAAGTAGCCCGACTCCCCAACCTCTTATTTGTTTTAGTAAATCGATTGGCACTGGCACACATCTTCTTTTCGACTTCGTTTTTTTAATCTTTAACCCATTTGACACACTAGAAACAAAATAACCCAATAAAGTGCAACCTCTAGGATAATACAAGTCTAATAGCAAGTTTGCAATGCATACAATGCACACATGGAAGGCTGCTTTTCAAGGTTGCCAAATGGGTGACATGGGTAATGGGATTTGGCTAGGTAGGATTGGTATGACCCACAAACACTTTTCTACATGTTTTTCTAAATTTTATAAATAATTAGTATGCCAAACAAGATTACAGTAATTATATTAATAAAATAATAATCTGACTATTTTAATAAAGTAATTTAAAAAAATTTATGCATTATAATACATTGAATGCTTTTCAAACCACTAAACCATACCGTTTCCTTTTTGGTTAAATCTTTTATCTAAAATCAGAGCCTATTAGATTTAAATCATAGCCCAAATCAAGTAATTTATATAGAAATGGGTAGAAATTTCCACTGGGTGTTCATAAACCGTTTGAAACTGGCTGAACTACTCAAACCAAAGAAAATGAGGCTTCTCAGCTGGTTTGAGATTTATATAGTTCACTGTTTTTAAAAAACCAGGTTTAACAGTTCAAAACCCGGAACCAGCTGTTAACCTTTATTATATATTTACCTTCTCTTTTTGGAATACTTAGTTATGCATATGTAATATTATGCATAAATGTATAATAAACATGAAGCGTGTTTATATATAATTTATTTAATAGAAACTAACAATTTTGTATTTTTTTTCTAAAAAAGGAGTACTCAAACCACTAAACCAAACCATCTTGGCCAGTACAGCTGATCCAACCAACCCAGCTGGTTGAAACTGCTACTGCGCAGTTAATTTCTGTCAAGACCAGACCGTAAACACCCCTAGTTGCCATAGAAAAGATGCAACTGTTGCAAGTATTTTAAGAGCAGACTACTAACCCTTATCTTTGGAAAGGTTGCTGATAAGCTCTAGAACCCCTTCCTTGCCTAAAGTATCTTTTAAGTAAATGGCTGCAGATGCAACTTCTTCAGGAGTAACTTTTCCATCATAATCTCTGCACCAATAAAATCATATAACAGCTGAACTATCAGAGAATACAATTTTGATATTGAAGCATCCGAATAGTTGAATACCAATGGTTATTTCATTCTCATCAAATACAAAAGAAAAAGAAACTATCAGAAAATCCGGGGGATTAAAATCCAATCCATCCACAATCAACAACAAACCTGGCAAAATGTTGATCAACCGAAGAACTTTTGACCAACACTTATTTGACATATTTACCTAAAAACATGATAATTAAGGACTTAAGGTTATATTTAATCTCCAATAGGTTGAATTGGTAAAATTTAAAACCCAGCTGAAAGCATGAGTCAAATGGGCCAAGTTGCACAAATTGTGCCTGAATGATTATGACCTCTTGAATCACTTAACGAAAGAAAAAATAGGCCATCCTTTTTACATAGCACCTTTTGTGGATATTTATTATTATTTATTCAAGAAGATAAAAAGGAACAAATCTGTTGGTGTGTATATATAGCCATCCTGACCAACTGTTTTTCCCTGTATTTAAAAATTATCATTTACGCAACCTGCATGACCCACCCACTTTTTGTAAAATGAACTTTGCAAATATGAGCAAGGTGTTCAATAGAAGTGTTGAATGAGTAAGAGTTACGCCTAAATATATCATCGCATGTTTTCTGCATTGTTTGCCCATTGCTTACAAAAATTAACCCGTTTATTCTTGAAGACTTTAACATAGATTATATTACAATGCAAGATTAGTGATCTTGGTATCTTGCAACTAAACTTTAAGAAGAGGGAAACGTTAAGGAAATCATGTGAGCACCTTCCTGGTGCATACAACCCTGATTAGTCATCTCAATGCCCTCAAGTTAATAAGTTAAACAAGTTACTTAAAAGATTGGATTGACAAAGAACTTAACAAAAAAAAAAAAAAAAAAAAAACTAACCTGTCAAGCACCCGCCAACGATCACCAATCTTTGCATCTACATCATCAATTTCTTTCTCAAGTTTTTGGAGCATTGCATCAACCTGAGTATAAATCATATACGCATGTCAGTTAGTGTACATGGTTAGAGACCTTCAGAGTTAAACTAATAGGATCCAATGAATTTTATATTAAATAGAACCAAATACAAATGTGAATAAGCAACCATTTCTCTCAGTTATGCTCAATAAACCCTAGTTTGGCGTAAATCACACATAATAAGCTCATACCTGTGATCATACATATACGTACTCCATAATTTAGGAACAAGCTTGACATATTAGTCATGGAAATTTTATAATGTTTGAGGCACAACACAAACACATCCAAGAGAGAAAGAGAGCAGCTTTCAGCATCTTACCCTATTTATGAGTGCTGAAGAGACCCCGTCTGCAACATGCTCATCAGTGGAATTATCGTTTTCCTCGTGGGCAGCTTTATATGCTTTCACAGTATCGGTTCCTTCTTTATCCATCATGCTATGATACAAATTTATCTTCAAAAAAAAAAAAAAATGTAAATCACTATGGTGTGCTGGCAGTTGGCTACCCCCATGGGGGCGCCATAGTAACTATTGCTTCCAATAAAATTTTCAGAAATAAACCAACTTTTAATTAATAAATACTTAATGGAGCCTAAAGTGGGATTACACTTGGTATGTTGTTGTGTTAATGGAGCGTAAAGATTTATTAGTTTCCAAGACTATTGCCTAGAAAGAAACTTCTGTATATAAAATGACCACATGGAGAAACATTACCATATGGACGTAATGATGGCCAATTTGACCCAATTCCTTTTAAATGGGTTGAAATGTTAAATCCCATATCGGGTTGGCTTTTGTCGTAAACGGGGCAAATATCAGCCCAAGTGAATATTTAATGAATGACCTCCTAAATCACTTTATTCAATAACCTAATCTCTATAGTATAGTTTTTGTAACCATATTTAACACGGACTAGGCCAACCTATTCGGCATGAAAAGGTACCAATTTTGACCCATTACCCAACCCACCCATTTTTGTGTGTAGGCAGAGCCATGATGCAGATATACCTCCTTGTCAACGAGCCTCAAAAACTCTTCACGCTCCCTACTCACAGACTGCAGAAAACAAAAACAGATGAGCACTTTTCAAAAACATTAACAATTCACTCTCTTGCTTATCCTTACAGATGCTGAAGCTAAAACAGCCAAAGCTTCACTGACTTTACAAAGCTGCTCTTGCTTATCTAGAGCTCTTGCTCTAGCTTGTTCTTGCATATCTGAAGTCGTTGCTTTAATCATTTCTTCTAATGCCACATCCTTGTTACTACTAATAGATTGCTTCATCTTGGCTTGCTCTTCTTCCTCTTTCTCTTTCTCTTCCTCCTCCTGTGATAATAAAGACAGTAACAGTAAAGCAAATTAATAATTTAGTTGTTTTACAGGCCCAACTCTTATGTCGCTCACGTGTCACGATATTGTTACTTCTACATCTCCATATCACGATATTGTTACTTCTACATCTCCATAAAATATAATTAGCAATATCGACCCATTTACTTTTGAATGGGTCAATCTGGGTGGTGTTTTATCTCAAGTGGATCAAATAAAATCTATAACTCAAAGGGGAACGAAGTAAATGGACTGGAAATCACCAGAGTTTGTTTTTAATGCAAACAACCTCCTAATTTGTTTATATTAAAAGAGATTTATTTTTTTATTGTAATTATTGTTAATGGATTAATTTTATATTCAAAAAAGGAAAAAGTGTTTTAAGGGTCAACCCAACCTGCTCCATCCATCTTGCCACCTCAACTCCAGATTATATTATAAGGTAGAACAAAAAAGGAAATTTGTTTGCAAGGATTAGAACCTTGATGAGTTCCTCCTGCATTTCAAGAAACTCCAACTTTCTCCTCCTCTCTGAAACAGAATCCTCGGATGACAAGGCAGTAACACCAACAGTGTCCACAACTTCATCTGGCAATGAAGACAATGTGGCTCTTACAACTTCCTCGGGCCTTAACTTTCCAGACACAGTAAAGGCTCTGCAGTAATCATGATTTTTTTTATTCTTTCAGTATTCCTTTAATTATTAATTATCTATTTATATTTTATGGTGGGTGGTGGGTTTGTTTGGACTTTGGAGTTCAAAATTACCTGGAAAGAATCAAGAGAGAAGATGGGACAGAGTGATTAAGAGATAAATCCAGCCAATCACGGAGCTGCACAAAAGGTCGCCTTTAATAAAAAACACAACTTTGGCTATAACACACAACAGCTGGTTGTAACAGATTAAAATGTACATCCCCACACCAGTGTTCTTCTAAGGTGTGATGTGCAGTTTTGTTTTTCTTCTAGGTGTATGGATTACAAAAACTTCATAAAAGTTTCTATACATGTTTTACACACACATATAAGAACAGCTACTAGAAGAGTAGAAGGAAAGAAAAAGTACAGTTTAACACAATTTTGAAATTATCTAGGCATTACTGGTAAATATATGACACCAACATCAAACATTCAGAAAAAATCATTAAACAATCAATTAAAACTAATATAAAACCAACTAACCACTAGGACTATTAGTATTAATTTAAAAACATAATTAAATTGGTAAACTAAAAAGAATCAAACAAAACATCATCAACGTTTATAAACATCAAATTAGTAGAGCATAACCCATAACTTGGCAAAGCCATTACAAAGACACTAAATTGATGTAATATGCAACAAATTGTGGATTGTCAACATGTATGCTCCAACATTAGGAGTATTATGATGATTAGGTTATCTTTATAAAGTTTAGCTTTATCATGTATTCCATTCATCACTTTATACTTCATTCATTTAGGTGTATGCTAATAATATACTCGTACAGGCCAAAACAACTTAACGTCTGGTTTTCCCAAAAAATGTCACAATTTTTTCATTTTTGGTAAGATTTACTTGTAAGTCATAATTACTTTTTTGCCCATTAGTAAACATTACTTGGTACAAGTAACTCTGATTATGGCCCTCAAGTTTTTCTTTATTTTGTTCTTGTTACAAACTTACAAATCATTTTGGACATTAATCAACAGTTGGAAATTTTTATCAAACTTAAGTGCCAAAGGTGCGAGTACTTTCAAGTTTCAAGAATATGCTTAATAGACACTCCAATAGTCTTATAAAACCAATATTATTTCACTAGTCTCTTACACAACAATAACCATTGACATGTCAGTTGATCCTAAAACATTTCCTAATTATATTTGCCACACCTAAAAAACCTATATTTTCCCTTTCTTAGCCACTTCAACACACAATCCCTAAAAGAGATCATAACATATGCATATCAATATAAACAAACATCTTGTCAGTTGTGTAATGAGATTGGGCATCTTGTCTGAAAATGTACATTTTCCATCAAGTCAAAACGTGCAAAATAAATTTCTAAAGTGGTAAAGGATGTGAACCGGTTATACTATTTGCCAATAGAATGTAACCATGTGCTAACTTAGATTGACAACAAAGCTGTTGAAGCTATGTTCTGTGAATTTGCTTCACTAAATTTAGTCTAACTCAGAGAACATGTACACAATTACGTCTACTACTCAAAAATTACCTTGGAATAAATACCAAATTTTTATTAAAGTTTGACACACAAATTATTGACAAAAATAGTTGAATTTGTGAATTAAAATAAACCTGCTGACGCATTTCCTCCACTGAGAGTAACCCAAGCATGCCTCGCTCTCTACAATCTTCACGAAGTTCTTCTTCAGAAAGAGCATCCACACCACCCTCTGCTTGAATCATCTTATCATCATTCTTTATCCTACAAAGATGATATAAGTTGTAAACGAAAGGACAACCAACATTCCAACAGTACTTAAACTGGTAATTAAACATACCATTGTAATCTTTTGCGCAGCATGTATCGCAAGTAAGCGTCTGTTCCATAGGGTTGGATTCCCATATATTTGCACATATTCACTAAGCGAGGCCTAAGAACAGCATTTTTTTTTAAAAAAAAAACAGCCCAGTTTCAGTAAATTAGTACCAGCAATGATATCATACTCAAGTAATACTGCTGAACAAATAACTAAAATCTGACCTGCTGATGTTATCAAGGGTTAGTTCATCATTGAACAATTTTGCGAATCCCAAAATTTCCTCATTAGCAACAGAAGCACCTGTTCTGACCTGTATATCAGTTTGTAAAATGAAGCATGCTTAGAAACAAAACTAATATACAGCTATTGAATGTCATCAGCTTGCCTTGCTTAAAAAGTCATCAAGATCTTCTGCTGTTTTCTTGATTTCTCCACTCCTGGTATTTTGGACCTCTTTAGCCATCTCTTTCACTGTATCCTGAAGAAACTTTGCATATTCTATTCTTGCATTTAACTTCCTTTTAAGTGCTTCCTACAGTAACCATAATCAGGTTAATTAAATATTAAGATTACACATTGAAGTGAATAAATATGTTCATTTAAGTTAACAAAATAATCAAAGAGAAGTATATTCATGCTTAGCATCAAAGCTAATATCTCCAAATCTAAATTTCCTAAATGGTACAATTCATATTCTAACAATCAAGAAATGCAATTAACATAATTTGACAAACTAATGTTTAGAATACTGTCTAAACTAGCACCTGTTCTTTCATCTTGTCCTGGAAGGTAGAAGGCAGCATATTGGGGAAGAGTTTCAAGAACACAGGCAGCAAAAATTCCATGAAGGGGACAATAATGAAAACAGCAACAGGAACTAGCCGAAAGATATCTGCAGTGGTTCGTGTCAGTTGTTGTCTCTCTCTCCTAGAAAGAATCTTCCCACCAGCAAGCTTAAGAAGCAATCTAGAACTGATTTTCACATCAACACCAAGGAGCTTGATACCCAACCAGTAATGCTTCATGGTATCAACAAACTCATTTTTCCAGTGAACAAGTTTCTTAGCCCAATCTTCCCTAAATTACATATAACATAAACAAAGTGGAAATTAAATGTCTGTTTGGTTCAGATTCTAAATAACCAGAAACAGTATCAAACCTGCTCATAGAAGCCACAGCTCTTAGAGCTGGACCAATCCCCAACAGCATCACCCAAGTTCTTTTCAAAATGAAATTAACAGGCTTCTGAGATTCAGTACCCTGTTTGGCTTTGACTTTGGCCTTCGCACTGGTCAGACCTTCAACTGCTTGATCACATTCCTCTGGAGATGCTTCCTTTCGCTTTTTAGCAACCACCTCTTTATCATCTTCACTACTACCCATAATTGGTTTAGGTGCTGTAGCCATTGTAGCAAAACTCAAAGACTGTGATACCAAAATAATCCTAGTGGGTAGCATATTTTCCAATATTCCATGTCTTGTAATGGTACGATTCATATGAAAAATTCCGGGCCTAAAGATTCCCATCGCAGATAAGTTCTTAGAATATCTATGTCTTGCAAAGTAGGCATCATCATAATTTCTGCTGTCCAAATCCTTGAAAGTTTTATCCGGTCTAGAACTTGAACTAGAATCACTAGAGTCTGAGTATGTGGTACCGATCCCATGGCTCAGACCTTGAATTGAACGGGCAGAAACATGGAGGTAATCCGACAGAAGCCGCCTCTGTCTCAAAATTGCTCTAGAAGCCATTATCAAATTACTCAAAGTAACAAAAAAAAACCTGCAACAACATACTCAAAAATCAAAACAGAAACCACCACACAATTGCAGTAGCAACAAACCTAATCGGAAAGCAGTTTGAAAACAATTAAAAACTAGACATCATAAGAAGAAAACGAACCGCAATCTTCACGTACTAATTGCTCGGCCTACTGATCACCTGCAACCTACAATCAACACGAAGCAAAACACCATCGGAAACATACGGAGTATTATTTAGAGGATTCAAGCGCAGCGAAGTGAAATTAGGGAAAAAATTCAAGGAAATGAGGTCATGTAAAGAAGACTATACAGCTATGTAAACAGATGATTATAGAAACCTAAATTGGAATAACGCATCAAAGAGTGAATGATTTGAATCAGTTAGCACAGTAGACGACCTACAGTCTGGTCATGGTAGCAGAGAAGTTGGAAGAGAACCAAATGAAGAATGTCACCGCGAACTGTTAGTTCGTTTAGTAAAATTCTAACAATTAATTTGGTTTGTTTTAGCTAGATACTCTATCATGAACATAAACATAAAGGGACCTGTTAGGGAGATATCAGGATGGTTCAAGATACATCATCTATACGACTCGTATGGGCATATACGGGTCGTGTAGATATTTTATTTCCGACAAAAACTGACACATCAAATCACAGTTCTAACACGTATCCATACGACCCGTATGGGCCATACGGCCCGTATTGATCTATATTTTTGCCCTGCAAGTGAGCGGAAACATATCCTATTCAATTTAAAATTTGTCAAATCTAATCATACTTCATCATGACAGTATATTATAAAATATAGTTTCTGTCAATTCAACACCACACACACCACTCTGTCAAAAGAAAACGCTGCAACTTTTTGTGGCAAATGAAAAATGTGACAACCAGAAAATTTTTGTTTCTCGAACACTCTTGCTTCTCAAACACTACCAACAACAACCAAATTTCGGGACAAAATTTCTTTCAACAAGGGGATGATGTGACACCCGGCAATTTCAGGTAAATTGCAACTCTTACGTTCTTTACATTTCACATTCATACTTGTTGCATTTCATTTAATTATGTTTAATTAGATGAGTTCAACACAAACGACTACGAAACGATAGTTCGAGGAACTATCGAATCGTACATTGCATTGCACATTGGTTTTGGAAACCAAGTGTGGCAAACACAACACTAACACAAAACAATAATTCGGGGAATTATTGAATTGTGCATGACACGTTGATTAGGATTAATCAAGCGTGCAAACACTTCGTAAGACACGAACACAAACTGCCAAAGATAATTCGAAGAATTTTCGAAACACACACGAGTCTCACGAACGTTGGTGATCAATCAAACTTATGTGCTACTTTGTGATTACATGTTAAACATGTATTAGATGTTTAGAACAAGCGTTAGGGATCGAGAGCGAACGAAATCGTATCATCGAAATCGAAAAACAAGTATATGGACCCGTCGCGGTACGCGATACCCCTTCGGCGAAAATCTTCGCGGTACGCGAAGCAAACCGAGATTCGAAACTCCCGAATCCTATCGCGGTACGCGATGATGAATTTTGATCGGCCTTCGCGGTACGCGAAAGCCATGCAGATCGAAATTTCTATTTAAACAAGCCCCAATTCATTTTCATTCGGTTCTTCACTTATTTCTCCGAACTTCCACTCATTTTTGCGACCAAATCCATCTGAAATCAAGCCCCAACCCCTGCTAACACCATTAGAAGCCATTGTTGGTGATTTGGAGACCATTGGAGCTCGAAGAAGTTGATAGGAGCCATCAAGAACTTGGAACAACCACGATCCAGTAGCTTGTCATCATCAGAACCTGTTCTACCACGGATTTAAGCTTCTAAGGTAGTTTATCATGTTTATCTATAGCTAGATCGTACATGCAAGGGCTAAAAACCCACATGCAACTCCGTTTAGTTATTGTGCTCGAATGCGTTGGTGATTTGTTGTTTAGATATCATAGATTTACTGATTTGATAGTATTAGAATGTTAGATTTGAGTTTAGTTGAGTTGTTGGTTGATTTGATGATGTATTGGTACACTTGCCATAAAAGGAAACTTTTATGTTGCAAGTCTTGGATTTGTGATGATCTAGACATGTTAGACATGTCTAGATGTTGTCAAATGCATATTGAAATGCTTAGAAACACATTGGGATATTTGATTTTGTCAAAAACATGGTTTTGTATAAACTTACTATAAAAGGAAACTTCTAAAAATCAAAAGAGGGCTTTTGATGTTTTAAAGTGTTTTGATGAACTTTGATTGTTAAAACATGTTTAGAAATGATTTTTAACATATTTAGAAACTTCGTTTTGTAAAAACAAGCTTTTAAACGGATAGTTTCCAAATAAGGAAACTTTATTTGGGCAAAACGGCATAAATGGTGATTTATGCGCAAACGTTGTGTTTTAAGTGTATAAACGTGTTTTACAAACATACTGGAGTGATTTGATTTGTGAAATGGGATTTCATAACCACACTTTCCTAAATTGGAAACTTTCTAAAAATGGTAACTTATGTGATTAGAGTCATAGGATGCACTTTGGTGTCTTATGTGCATCAAGGCGCATAAACACAACAATCGTGTCACCAACGATTCGTCGAGACAACACACGTCAACACACACTCGGTTGAGCACACCGACACTTGGAGTTGTATGGATTACAACACACCACAAAACACATACTCACACCTATATGGTTATAGGTGCCTACTAGCAGGATTGCTAGCATTCGCAGACGCGAACACATTCACCGGGACTGCTGTAACAGGTGAGTTCACGGCCTCTTTTTACATTTTCTACCTTTGGGGGAGAAAACATTGTATACAAACTACTTTTGAACAACTTACACATTTTTGGTTTCTTTTGTACATGCTAATATCGTATATGCATATGTGTGGCATTCATCCACAAACTGATAAGTCCTCATTAAACACTCCTCGAACCGTTAGTAGCGCGTGGTAATTCTGAATAGTACTATTTGGGCCTGACAATCCCCACTGTTGTGAGCCGTATGGCCACCCCGACTGGAGGTCGGAACAGTGCATAATTGACCAAACAACATTTGCCATATCTTGGATGGATATGGCGGGAGGCAGCATGTTAGCTTCGGTTGCGAACCCGCATATGATATAACACATATTGACTAGCTATCAATTGATATTGCATTGTATTGAAAAGTAGACCTGCTTACACTTACTTTAAACATTTGATGTTTACTGCTGATTACAAACCTGTGCTCTCACCAACCTTTGTGTTGACCTTTTACTCGCATGTTTTCTCAGGTAACTAAGGCACGCACACAAGGAATAGGATGCTAGGCTGGAGTCGCATGCATCTGTTTATGTGTCTTAGTCTATTAGACGTTTTATTGTTTTGTATTGAAAACTACTTTAATCGCTTCCGCAACTATTGATACATTTCATTTTGAAAACTGTTTTAAGTTATCGCTTCCGCAAATGATGAATGTTAAACTGCTTTGTTAAAATATACCTTACTTCCGCAACTCTGATTTTACAAACTGTTTTATCCAAGTTATTGGATGTACGTATGAAACCGGACATTTAGGTCTCGCATGTTGTGTGACCGGAGACTGCGATCCTGACAATCTGTTGTTGCTCGCGCCCCAGAAGGGACGAGATTTCTCGGGGTGCGACAGATTGGTATCAGAGACCCCAGTTATTGCGAACTAGGTTTGCATTTAGTGAACTTAGTCTATAACCACTAGTCTCCACACAACACTTAGTGCTTAGTATTGTGATACTTGCACACATGACATATCTTATATGCATTACGTTCATCACCGCACGTGACTACCCATGTCGGGGATAGCCGAAAGCTCTATATATTCTTTACAGTACCTACCGCACTCACTACAATAGTCATTAAGCAAACACTAACAATTATCCTCGCTATGAAGATCATGGCTGGAAGACGTGGAGGACGCAGGAATGCAGGAGGACGTGGAAACATCAACCTCACCCAAGCTGAACTGAACGCACTCATCAACGAACGGGTTGAGGAAGTACTTGCTGCACGGGAAGCCGCCCGTAATCAAAACCCACTGAACCAAGGTGATGAATCTGTTCATACCCACCTTGCACCACAATCACTCATTTCCAATTCAACACGTTTACCCAATACTTAACCCAACTCTACTCTTTGCATATCTCAGGAGCAAATCCTAACCCTCCTCTCTGCACGTTCAAGATGTTTCTGGATTGCAAACCCCACTCATTCAGCGGCACTGAAGGAGCCGTTGGACTATTGCGTTGGATTGAGAAGGCGGAATCAGCTTTCGCTATGAGCAACTGCAGGAACGATGACAGGGTCAAGTTCGCTGCTGGAACATTTGAGGGAGCTGCCCTCACTTGGTGGAACGCCAATGTTCAAAACCTGGGGTTGGATGCAGCCAACGCTCTACCCTGGGATGATTTTAAAAGGATGTTGAATCGCGAATACTGTCCTCGCGGCGAAGTACAGAAGCTGGAGACGGAATTCTGGAACCATAAGATGATTGGTTCCGAGGTTGAGGCTTACACGGCCCGGTCTTATGAGCTGGCACACCTGTGCCCGGAAATGGCAACCCCACCCTTCAAACATATAGAGAAGTACATTGATGGACTGCCACCCCAGATCCAAGGAATGGTACTTTCTGCAGACCCCATCACCATGCAACAAGCCGTTCGATTAACCCACAAGCTCACTGATTCGGCTGTTGCACAAGGACTCTTGCCACCCCGTAGTGCTGTAACCACAACCAATGATAAGGGCAAACGCAAATGGGATGACACCTTGAGCAAGACTTCCACTCTCCAACCACCACCACAACAGCGCAATTTTGGATCGACCCAAGCTTATGCCCCACCCATCCCAGCTATCCAAAACCAAGGAGGCTATGCAGGGAAACAACCCAAATGCCATAAGTGCAACTTCCATCATGCACAGGGTCAGTGTGGCCATTTTCAATGCCAGCGTTGTGGAAAAGGGGGACATGCAGCCAAAGACTGCAGGGGTGAACTACTTGTAAAGACCCCACAACCACAACAACATCAACAACTTGAAGCACCAAAGGGTTGCTTCGAATGTGGCAAACCAGGGCATTTCAAGAAGGACTGCCCACACCTGAAAAACAACAACACCCAACAGAACAACAATGGGAACAATGGAACGAGGGGACGAGCCTTCGTGATCGGGGCTAAGGAAGCCAGAAGGGATCCCAACCTTGCAACCGGTACGTATCTCTTGAACGATAATTATGCTTCTGTATTGTTTGATGCTGGAGCTGAGAAAAGCTTTATATCTAAGGATTTTAGTGAGATACTTACCATTACCCCAACATCCTTAGATGTTGAATATACAGTAGAGCTAGCTGATGGTAAATTAATTGTGACTAAGCACATTCTAAAAGAATGCACCTTAGAGCTAGCAGGCCACAAACAAACACTAGGTAAATTATTTGTGTTTGTAAACGTTTGATAAAATGTTTGTATACGTTCATTAGCGTCCGTTTATATTCATTTATTATGTCTATTTGTTAAATATGTTATATATTTTTATATATTTTTTTTATTTTTCGTATAATACCATAACATTCAAATTAAAAAAATATAGTAATTTGAAATTTGTATTTTATTAAAAACATATTAGTTTAAAACTCACATATTTGAACTACAAGTTTAAAATAATTTTAATTTTAATTATTATTTTTAATTTTTGCTCTGTTTAAAGAAGTTTATTTTAAATATGTATATTAAATGTTGAACTTTAAGATGATTATGTCTAATACTTGAGATTGAAGAAACTAAGTTTCACTTTTAAAATAGCATGTGTTCTTTTATGTTCGTGAATCGTTTGTTTATGTTCGTGAACCGTTCATGAACAAATTCAATTTCTTCATGAACGAACACGAACAATATTTTTCGTTCGATAAGTATTCGTGAACAAGTTAAATGTTAAAAGAAGGAATACGAACAAGAGTTCGTTCGTGTTCGTTTACAACCTTAACGTGGGTTGGGCACTTGGTCTTGAGGCTGAATAGGTGTTTTTTTTTTACTTTGAAAACAAAGTGTAATTTAGGTTATAACATGCTAAGTAGTTATATTTTTGTTTACATAACATAAATTCAAAACACAAATTATTGTGTTTGATGTGTACAAAGTGTGTGAAATTATCACGCAAGAACGATTAATACTTGCGTGATAATTATCACACATAAATGAAATTATTACGAAAATAGACTATGTGTGATAATTTCACGTACACTTCATATACTTCGAGTGAAAAAATGTCTTTGTACAAAAACCGGCTCTCACACACATGGTGGGTTTGGGTTTGGGTTTTAAGTTTTATGGGGTCACTGTTGTGCAAGACATATCAATAATAATTCTAAAAACATAAAAAGGTAATTTATGTAAAACAAAACCACAATAAGATGAACCATAAATAATTGTTAAATATGGGTAACATACCAAGTTTAGCACATGCATACTTAACCTAATCAAACAATAGTATGCACAACATTAATATTTCACCTTTTTCTATTTATAAATTCTAGTGAAATTCTCATATTTGGGTGTAGAAACACAATATTCCAACTTCATTCATGTTATTTTGGAGTGTGTCTATCATCATAGAGAGCTAATCATTCATACACATGAGTTAAAAGCAATATACAACATATATTACTACATTTGGGTTTTATTTCTTATAATCATACCATGATATTTTTATTTGCAAGTAATTGTGTTGTTATCTTTATGATCATTGTTGGCTAGACTTCTTATGTCATTTGGAGATTTGTGTGCTTCATCTTAACTTTTCTTAAATTTACCTGTTGTTCTTTTTAAAATGAGTACATAATGTTTTCAATCAAGGTTTTAATCTTGTTTCTGTTTCACACATTGCATCTTGGAAAACTTTTTTTTTAACAATCATTCATAGTATTTTATATATCTTTACACAACTTATATGGTATCCAGGTACGAAAAAAGTAGTGACGAATCCAGAATTTTTTATGCCAATGATGTCATTGTATTTGTATGTTACAGTTTAATTGTACCTAACATAAAATTTTTGGATCAGTTTATCGTTTGGGTCGGGCAATGCTTATCATATAATAAAAAAAATACAATAAAAATCGTGAATAGAAATTAAAATAACACATAATATAAGTAACCGGTAAAACTAATGATAACTTAAGTAAACACTAGATCAACGGATAATCAATGGTTTTCTTGTTTCCATCATCATTTTGATAACAAATGTTGTCACTAGTCTAAAAATTGATAATGTCACTTGATAATATCGTTCATAAATGTTCATATATGCTAAAAAATCATTCTTGTCCCATGACTACGGTTCCATTAACCTACCTCCGCCCCTACAAAAAATCAAAATTTATGAAAATTGATTAGGAACTTTTCATTTCATATATGTTTGAAATAATTTATTGCTCATGTTTCTGTCATCTCATTGTCTATACTTATCAAAAGATTCATTGACATGGACCTTATGATTTCCTAGCCTTGAGTTAAAGGTTCACTTTAAAGTTGATCTTGATTTCTTAACTTGAGGTTATTATTGTGTTACATGATATTAGCTTTCTAAAAAGTAAAGGGATTTGATAGTTTTAAAGGGGTCTTATTCATATTATTGCATTAACATGATTCGATCCATTAGTTTCATTGTTAATGCTTATTTTATTTCTTACATGTTATTTCAGATTTATTATTGACCATCTTGTCACACCCCAACCAACGGCGGAATACATTAGGGCGTGAGTGTGATTGTTCAAAAGCTCATGGTGCTATGATTAAGTTTAAGTAATTACACAATACATTTTAAATAAAAGTAAACATCCATTCATTCAACCAATAAAGATTCAAGTACAATTGTTCAAAATTCAAAGACAAGAAACAAATAACATTGATTAAATTAAACTAGGTCCATCACTAATTCTTCTTTCTCGATCTTCATCTTATCATGTTACATATGTAAAATAAAGGTCAACCATTTGCATAGTTGGTGAGCAATTCTATAATTTAATATAATACTTAAAAAGGATGCAAAACTATTAAACTAAATATGCTAGATCTAAAGCATATGTAAATTTTGCAAGTAGCACAAAGCAAGAATCCAAACAAATGATCTTACAAAGTTTAAATCAAGACTAACTAGGTCCTAACTTAAACAATGTAAATCATAATGTTTATGTATGTGTATTTTTCACCTTTTTAACACAAGACATAAGTCAATGCGAAGAACGTAGCTACATTCTTAGGCTACTAGATACTATTTTTGTTTTTGTATGAAACGTATTCTAGCCTAAATCCCATATAGCATTTAGCACATAAGTTCACATAGCATCTAAATCATGTCTACTAAGCTTAAAAGTTTGCATCATATATATGTTTTGTCTCAAAGAATATGTTTTGTGTATAAGGCATATGTAACATCCCAAAAAGTTTACAAAATGTAAAGAGGGAGTAAGAATTAACTCACTTGTGTTTTGTCTAAGCTTGTCCAAATGTTTGTTTTATGAATGAGGAAAGCTAGAAGTCCTTTCCTACTGTTTAAAGAATTTAGACTAAAGTTCAAATGATTGACTAAAGTTCAAATGTTTGCCTAAAAGTCTATGGCTTCTATGGAATCCCTAATGTTCTAAAATGTGTACTTAGAATAATGGTTTAGGATTATTTAATTATCTATTATAATTAAATAATCTCCATTGTATAAATAAATTGGAATATTTTCATTATTCCATATATTTATTATAAAAGTGTATGAATAATTGTTTTGAGAATATTTAACTAAAATTAAATATTCTTATTTGTGTATAATAAATAAAATGAAATGTCAAAGCATTACAAATTATTTATTACACAAAGTCTATGAATGCTAATTTTGTGCCTCAATAATAATGGTGTTAAATGAGTTATAAGTTAGTAAATAATACTTATTGTTTCAAAAGAAAGGTTTTGATAATTTATTGAATAGTTTTCATTGTTTATATTTTATAAAATTACTTTTCTAATAGTTTTGGTGAAACTAAAAGTTATAGAATTTAAATTTGATCAAAAGATGTTTAAAGTTGTATTTCAAATATTCTTTATAAAGTCTTGATTTATGAAACTCATATTTAAAAATGTTTTTAAATTTTAAAACTTACATAAATTTGTGTATGTTTCTATTATTAAAGTTTTAAAAGAAAAAATAAAGTTTCTTATAAAATATTGTAAATATAAGTTTTAAATTTTAAATTACTTTAAGTTTGTAAAAAAAATATTTAAAGGTCATCTTGTTTTATAATTGATTAAAAGATTTATGTAATGATTAAAATTATATCTTGATTAAAAATATTTTATTATGTAATATGTATCTTTATATATATATATATATATATATACATTTAAAACTGTTTTTATAAAAGAATTAAACTGTTATAAAAAGTTTTTAGTTTGTAAAAACTTCCCATAATTTTTGTTTTATAAAAAAATGTAATTAAAATGGGTTAAAAGGGTTAAAACCGGTTAAGTGGGTCTCGGGTGGGTTTGAACCCGACCCATAGGTTGAATGTGGGGCGCCCAACCAGTGGGCTGGTTTGTTTTATGTTGAACAGATCCGATTCGTTTAATACTAATTCAATTCTAGAAATTGATTCTTAAACCGAAGAACCCTAATTCGAATAGCTCCCAAATTCGTTCGATCTGTTGATTGTGAGGGATCAAAAGCATAGGTCTTTGATCATTACACTCCTACGGTTCTAAAGACGTACTACATACCTGGTTTGATGATCGTTTGAGTGGGGTTCGAGCTACGCAGAAGTTCGGCCGGTTCTTGGTTCCAATCGCGACCCAATCTTGTTGTAGGTTCTTGTTTTTTAGTCCAGATAGGTTCGAGAGTGTGCTACGGTTCTAAGGGTACCATTTGATTGGGTTTTATACTAGTCTCCTATGAAATCGAATTCTCAGTCAACCGAGGTAAAATTGGAATGAATTGGGGGTTTAATTGGATTGATTTCGAGTAAATGATGATTGCAAGCTGTAAGCGTGTTCAAATCCTTTCCATTTCGATCATGGGTGAGCTGAAATTGATTGGATTTGAGTGAGATCGAATCATACGGGTTGAGGTGTGGGTTTCGGGTACTCGAGCGTGGGAAACGGGTAAAGAAAAATAGGTTTTGGCTTTTTACGAAATTAGCCCCTTATGTTTTAATTTCTGTGTATTCCATCTTTTAATTCTTTTAAAGCTGAAAATTAGTCTATGATTTGGGCAAAATTGATCCCTTAATTTAAATGGTTTATTTATCTCAACATTTTATAAAAACCTTTTTATTAGTTTTTATTATAATTTACGTTTTATAAGATAAATTGTTACTTATACTATGTTAAAATAAAAATTTATAAAATTATAAACCTTTCATTTATTTGCAAAGTTTTATTATTATTATTATTATTATTATTATTATTATTATTATTATTATTATTATTATTATTATTATTACTGCTGCTGCTGCTGTTATTATTATTATTTGTTTATTTGTTAAAGCTAATTATTATTTATCATGTATATACATATTATCGATGTATATATTTTATAACAAAAAAATAGATGATTTACTAAATAAATTTCATTTATTTTTGTTATAACCTATTATGGCTTTTTTTAAGCTTCGATCAAAATTGATATTTATAAAAGGCTAGGTTAGGTATTTACTTTTTTTAGTGTTACTTTATTATTAAATACAAATCCAAGATTAAATGTAAAAAAAATATCCCGAAACATTCATTTATTTCGAATTGAACACGATTACAAACCTTGAAAGAAAATTGAAAATAGTAGGTCCTGAAAGCCTCGGCGCCTGACTAGCAACTAGCGACTTCTACAACCATGCGTGCATCCAATAAATTGGATAAAATGGTTTTGATAAATCAGAGTTTTGGAAGCTTGAGTTTTAAAATGTTTTTAAACAAATACAAAATAAGAGTGCGGAAGCGTTTCAATTGTTTAGACATGACATATTTAAAACCAAAATAGATAAATTGTTTTCAGTTGCTCAAGTGACAAAAGTGATGCATGGACTCCATCCTAGCATCCTATCCTGAGCACATGCCTTAATGACTTGAGAAAAACATGCGAGCAACATCAACACAATGGTTTGGTGGGAGCACATGTTTTTATAACAATAGTATACAAGTAAATGTTTGTAGGACTACATAGTATTACAATGCAATATCGATTGATAGCTAGTCAATGTGTTTTTATACCATATGTGGTTCACAATCGAAGCTGACTATATGCCTTCTGCCATGTCTATCACAAGACAATTGCAATGTGTTTTGGTCAATTATGCATCCGTTCCGACCTCTGGTCGGGTTGGCCATCCGGTGCGACGGGCGGGGCTTGTTAGACCCAAATAGTACTATTCAGGATTACCACGCTGAGCGCCACACACTATTAACGGTTCGATGTGTTTTATGAGGACTTTGATGTGATGTGTCGCACATATGTATAAATGATAATAGCATGTAAATATGTATCCATAAATGTTTGTTGTATCAAAAGTGTTTGTATACATGTTTTCTCCTGTAAGGGCCGAAAAGAGTAAAAGAGGCCGTGAACTCACCTGGTAGTGAAGTTCCTGTTTGTGTCTCGTTAATGTTTGCTAGCACCTACTAGTTACCACCTATAATCATTTAGGTCTATGATTATGTGTTTGTGTTGATTTTGTGTTTTTTTTTGTATCCTATACAACTCCAAGTGTTTGTGTGCTCAACAGAGTATTCGTGTTTTACTTGTGTTGACCCGGGTTGACTCGACGACTCGTTGGTGACATGTTTAATGTGTTAAAGTTTGTTTGTGCGTCATATTGATCATAAAATGTAAGTAGCACGCTATCATACTTACTGTGATTCTTATCATAGCAACGTTCATGTAAAGTACGTATAACAATCACAAGAGTTCATACTCTGGAGAGTTTCCGTTTTTGTAAAGTTTCTATTTTTGGAAAGTTTAACCATGAAATCCAATTTCATCAAATTAATACTTCTAATATATTCCTAGAACACATTTAACATGTATGAAAGCATTGCAAATCATCATATATGTATAAATCATAACACTTGACATTTCCCCCAAATAAAGTTTCCTTATTTAGAAAGGTATAAGAAAATTCCATTTTTAACACAGTTAAATGTCCCAAATATGTTTCTTTAAGACTCCTAAACATATTCCCATATCCACATACCATCAAATCATGTTTAAATCATCATAATCAATATTTTAAGCATTAAAAGTTATTATAAATAGTAACTTACTAACGTGACTTCTGTTTTCACAAAGCTAACTCTCCAAACATTTTAAAATACTTAGTGGTAAACATAAATCACTACTTAGAACCATCTAGCATGTCTATATCACAAACATAGAAAGTATTTATGTCAACAAAGTTTCCTTAAAGTTTCCTTATATAATAACCATCACAAGTCTTCACAATATGCATTCAAAACTCATTTTAAATATATTTTACAATTCTAATCAGTAACAAGACATTAAATATCAGTCGTAGAACATCACAAATTCGTTCATGTGGTAGTTTGGAGTTGCATGTGTGTATACATGCATGCATGTGTGATTTTAAGCATAGATGGTTATTAGAACTACCTCACAAGTTCCTTGATGGTTCCAAATTGACTGAGACATAAGCTTGGAGGTCTTGGAAGTGGCTAATAATGAAGTTTCTAGCTCTTTGATGGCTCATAACACCTTCTTGAAGATCCAACACTCCAAGAATGCAAAGCAAGAGGTTAAGGATATGTTACCAGTGGGTGGAGACTGTTTGGCAGAGGTTTTGGTCGAGAGAGAATACAGGAAATCAGTTGTTGGGGGTAAAAGAATCGAGTGTTGAGAAATGGGTGGTATATTTTGTGAAGTCTGGCACACGTTGCATACTGCCAAGGAGTGAGGTGGGGTTCTCGGCGTACCATGATGGGCAAAATAGTCGAATTCCAGATTTTGGGTTCGTCGCGTACCACCAGGGGAATTCTAACCGTCGTGGCCCACCGCCACAAGTTTCGGCTGAGTTTAAAATGTCCCGCTAGGCTCATTATGCACCGCGACGAGTTTCGCTAAGTGGGGTGGCGTACCTCGATGGGTCTGGTTTCCAGAATTTCAATTTCGTGTGTTCGCTTTTTCTCGTGTTAGTTTCGTATCGCTTTTGCAAAATGTTTATTGTGTTGTTTTTGATGAGTGTTTGTTTGTATTAACACGTAGTCACATACTAACATATTCATTTGTTTTAATTATTGATTTGTTTGTTCACCAACGCTCGTGTTACAAGACTTGTGTGTGATCCGGTAATTATTCGAATTACCGATTCGTAGTTTTTTGCACTAGACTTTGTGAGGTGTTTGACATAGTTGATTAATCCTAATCAATGTGTAATGTGTGATTTAATAATTCCCCGAATTACTAATTCGTACATGTTTGTGCTCGACTTGTGAAATGTATAACACACTTAATTAAACCTAATTAAGTGTAATGAAAGAGACATGAATGTGTTTAAGGAGTTTGTAAGCGTTGCAATTTACCTGAAATTGCCGGTTGTCACATCCACTATTCAGTGGCGTCCCGGACTCCATGTGGCGTTTTAGGTGGCGTCGTGGATGAGCCCAGTGGCGTCCCAGAATCCACTTTTAGGATTACCTTTAAAACAGATTGTTTACAGATCATTTTTGATTACCAAAAGAATGTACAACTAACCGACCTCGAAAATATTGTTTACAAAATAAGAACAGACAAGATAATTAAACAACAAAGATTAAGTGAGCTTCTAATCCATCCTAGCTTGTTTCTTGATCTTGTTCTATCTTAACTAGGTTGCCTTAGTTGTCCTTGTACCGTCCTATCACTAATTACCTGAAAATGTGAAAAAGTAGCTGTCAACTACAAGTAGTTTGTGAGATACATAGTTTTAAAGATTTAACACAATATAAGTTTAAAGATTTAAAACAGTATAAGTTCCAAGATTCAAAATAATACAAGTACATGAATAATAAATTGTATTTAAATAACATGATTGAACAATTAAACAATGTACAATGGAAAATGTAAGTAATATAGAAAGTAATAACATGCTACTGTAACACAAACTATCATCAAGTATATCCATTTGTCATCTTAATTCCAAGTCCCAAACTACGTTTGGATTTAGGCTAAGATTGACCATTAAAACCAATACAACCCATGGTAATAAAGTTAATTACTGCCAACTCCATATTACTAAGCATTTGTCCAATATGACCTAAGCTATTAAAGTTAATTGACAGCTAATCCATATTTCTAAAACTACAGCAATCCATAGTTAGCTATAAAATAAATTTAAAGTTATCCCTGACCTTGGAAGATATTTAAAATAAATGGAAGATATTAGTTAATTTACTAGGAATTACCACCTAAATGAAATTTATAAAAACCGTAATGATTTGTTACAAAAATGAACGAAAACCGACGCTTCTACGCGAAACCGAGCGAAACCGAGCGAACCCGAACGCTCCGGAATGATTAAAAGACATTAAAGGGCATTTAATGTCCATTTCTCCTCCCCACCTACCAACTATCTTCCCCAAAATTTGTCACACTCTCTCCACAATACCTCACCAAATCGAGTGATTTTGGTGTCAAAACGACCACAGCAACTAGAGCACGAAAGTACGAGCAATATGAGCTTTGAACCATCAAAATCTAGGTAAAAACAAGCTCAAACATCCGATTTTATGGTTTTCAAACCCTTGGATCGTAGCCACCCCATAACCGGTTCTAAACACCATAAAACCCTAGGAAACTTCCCGAAATCACTTAGGGGTGATGTAGGAATAGCTGATACTTCATGATTTGGTCCCAAATTCAAAAATGGGGGTCTGCACTTGATTGGTTTCGAACGGGCGAATGGAGACACGAAGGCCGGCCGAACTAGCACTCGAGCGAATGGGTTAAGGTTGAATGACCACTCTTCTTCGCATGAAACCTCATTCGGTCGCCCTCCTATTCGCATGAGCCCTCATCCGGTCGACCTCCCCTTCGCATGCCATGATTCTTCGGCCCTCATGGTTCTATCGCATGGACCCTCATTCGCATAACCTGATCCAGTCGCATGGCTATCTACATTCGTATGGGACCACTTCGTATAAACACCATGTCCGGCCTAGCATCTCCATTCGCGTAGTAGTCATTCGTATGGCCAGGTTATTCGGGGGAATAGGTGTCAAGTGAATGGACAACAAATCTCAACCTACAATGCATGCATGCATGGATTGGGTATGTGGATTGCAACATGGGAAAACCCATTAGTGTTTTCAACAATTTTAACCGGTTTTTGTAAATATTCATAATAAGAATTTCAAAATTAAAACCTTTCTAGGTTACTTTAACCACCCAAACATGAGTTTTGAAAATGTATTGGGTTCAAACCTTGTATGTTGTCAACTAGGGATATTAGGGTTTCAAGGAATGACAACCGAATTTGTAAATCACCTATACTAGGGATTGCTAAGACCGACTTTTTCTAAACAACTTTGAACTACAAACATGGACTTTTGGACACTATTTGAGTTAAAACAATCGGGTTCTATTTAACAAAATCATGACTAAGGTTGTGAGAATTCTCTAAAGGTCAAGAAAACAAACTAGGTATACAGGTGTGAACTTTATTGTAAACACCCAACATTTAGTGAAAGCTATACAAACATATAACTAAGTTAGAAAGTTCAATTGAACTTCCTAAAGCAAGTTATATATCAATAAGATCAAAGACTATAAAGAACAAAAACTCAATGAAAGACTTGGAGTTAATCTAGTGGGATTAACCTAAGTCTCACATGCTAACTTTTAATTTCTTAAAATAACTTATGTTTTAATAACAAGGAAAAATGATTTATAAATTACTTTATGTAAAATGTTTTAAAATAAATGAAATGATTTCTAACTTAAAGTTTTAACTTAAAATGAGTTTTATTAAAGATATTTTACCTAAAAAGACCATGAATGAAATAATTTAGATCTTATATAAGTAAGGTTTTGTTGTGAACATCTATGGGGTAAAGGGATAATTAGTGTAGACTAGTTAGAGATACATAGAAACACATTAGTAACGTAGTACACATAGTTGCACACTGAGACCAAAACCCTAGATACGTCCACTATAAATACTTATAGTATTCGAATCCTCTTAAAATAACTCAGGTACTGAAGATACTTAATCTACACTAACGAGCGCGCATATCTGTTGTGAGTCATTACACAGCAACACAGTTGAGTTCATTGCCCCTTTTCTAAACATTTTTGTTTTACAAACGCGGGGCTGAGAAGCATGCATAAACTATTTTCTTAAAATATGCGTTACGTAAATGCTTTTACTTCTTGTATGTTTTATATGCATAATTGTATCCTAGACTTCTGTCTAGGTAACTATTACAGTTTACAAAATAACTTAATTTACTCTCTAAGAGTAAGATAAGGGTTTTAAAACAAAGAACTATTTTCAGAGTTGTGTTCAAGGAAACTAAAGGTCTAATCCAAAAAACTAAATTCAGTGTTGTGTTCAAGAAAACTAAATATCAAATTTAAAGAACTAATGTCAGGGTTGTGTTCAATGAAACTAAAGATCAAACTCAAATAACTAAAGTCAGTGTTGTGTTCATGAAAACTAAGGATCAAGATCAAAGAAATCATATCCGCGTGTGAATCAAAGAACTAATAAACTCAATAAAGAACAATTCAAGGTGGATGTCAGTTGTATGCCGATCAAGACCACGTGTAAACACACAGAAAGTCCCAGCATAAATAGTAGACTTTTATAGTCACGCTATTATGGGCATAAATCAAACAATCGAACGAATTCAAGAGAACACGGGTGAACAAAGATCAAAGGATATCCTAAAGTCCCGACATGTACAGTAGACCTTAAAGGTCAAGCCGATATGGGCACATCATAAAGTCCCGACACATACAGGTAGACTCCTTTGGGTCAAGCCTGATATGGGCCACGTGTGAGACAATACAAACTAGATACCACCATCAACTAAGAACAAATGATTGAGTTAATTTAGGCCCAATCATTAAGTCTTAGTTGTATTAAATGTTTACTTATCCATTTAACTAAGCATTTAATATTATGATTCTACACATGCTATGGTTGATCATGAATGTGTGATGAACTCAAGAAATCGATAGAATTTCAATTTGCGGAACACAAAACTATTGTGACATTAACAACAATATGTTAAGCAGTCCGGTATGTGGTGGGCTGGTGGCTGGGCTGGCGGTAAGCTTGACCCTACATATGCCCTATATATAAGCATACTTGATTGGATAACATAGGTGGTTGTTTATGAGGTTAAGGTTGTCATCCGGGTGATCAATGTAAACAGATTTTCAGGTTATTCAAAAGTTGTGAATCAAAGGTATGGGATGAAACACTTAATTATCATCAGGAACAATATATCATGTGGTTTGGTATGTGGTGGGACGGTGGATGGGCTGGCGGTAAGCTTGACCCTACATATGCCCTATATATAAGCATACTGAATAAGATGGTATAGATGGTTAATGGTGAGGTTAAGGTTGTCATTCGGATAGGTTTATTCAAATTCATTTTTAAATAAAAAAATATGAACTCACCAACCATGTGTTGACTTGATCTTTTTGCATGACTTCTCAGGTGACGAACATGTCTGATTAAGAAGTTTATGCTTTTGGACTGGGATGCCGGATAGAGGAGCTAGTATTTGGACTTGCATATTTTGGAACATCATTAAACATATTATTTTGTATATCTTGTGCAGATACAAGATAGATGAATTATGATGTTAATAGTAGATTTACATTGTTAAATTATGAACTAAACTGATGTAATTTAACTTTCTAATTCTATTTTTTAGCATTTTCTCATTACATATCATGTGCAATGTAAACAATCTGATCATCACAATTATCATTCCCGATATCGCGCCCCGAGACCTTTCCACCCGACGGGACACACGATCCGGCCCGCCGGCTCGGGGTGTGACAGTATCCATGTTACAAAGTTTATTATGTTTTTGAAAACCAACATGTACAAAAGCATGCATTGGATAAGGTCGTGTGCCATGACAAGTCATGACTAAATGCCTTAGACCAAAGCTTATCTTAAAAGTGTTTAAGTATACCAAAAAAAGCCAAACATAAGTTTATGAGAATGAAAACCATTTAAGGAATTATATTCCATAAGAGTTATTCACATGTTCCACCCCAAAAGATTTCAAAGTAGAAAATAGGGGCTTTGATCTCACCTTGATCGAGTGTGCAATGTACTTGTGCAAGATTACCGATACCCTCGCTTGTGATTTGAGATCTTGTTTGTATACAATTCCCTGATTGTGTTAATATGGTTCGTGAATTTATAATTATGTGTTCATTCTTTATTAGGTGTCCTATGTTGTTCAAACTAATTGCTTAAGTATAGTAAGTTAACTTGTTTTTTCATTAGCCAACCTAAGCTTAGTCAATAGCTCCTTATATTAAAGTTAACAAAGTTCATTAACTTACTTTGTTTACATGTTTAAAGCTTTAGTCTAAAATAAATTTTCAAAAAAAACAACGAAACATAAAACATATTACATTATGCATGAAACCGCCATGCATAATGTAATGTAAGTTTTAATACAGTATTGAAATTATAGTACTTATAGTATCTTTATTAAGTCTATGTAATTGATCTTAAATCCTATTAACATATGTTAGGATTAAATTGAACTATGATTAGGTTGGGGAAAAACAAATCCCTTGTTACTTAGAATCGGTGAAGGGTGAAACCACCCCTTCCCGACCCTTCGTGCTTTCATGATTGATTACTAACTTGTTTATGATTTATTTTGGTTCCTTTATGGCTTATGATACTTGGATTGTATATAGGGACTAGTATCGATGATCTGAGAGGTTGGGATGTGGTGTCGATACTGGTAGTATCGACACAACCACTTATAACCGAGATTTTAAAATCACTGATAATATATGTTCAACCAAATTTTGAAACAAGTCTTGACTACTTTAGGTTGAGTATTATCCTTAATACCTTAACTCAATCTCCTTGGATTACATGGCAATAACTAAGTTCGGAAGGACCGGGATGCTTGAATGGGGCATCGATACTAGGAGTATCGATTTCCTGAAAATGATCCCATCGATATTAGTAATATCGATGGTTGCCTTAATCTTGATGGTCCAGCCATCGATCCTCGTAATCTCGACAGGATTTGGTCCAGACGATGGTGCCTTAGCCAAATTCAACCCATAGAACTTGCTAATATCGAAGACACAACCACCATTTTTCCTGGTTTGGTCGATATTTGTAGTATCGACATTTTATATGTCGATACTAGTTGTTCATCCCAATTGGGTTCTTGGAACTTTTCTAGACATTAATCTAAGTTTTTCCAAGTGTTCCTAAAGTTATCCTAGCATCGATTGTTGAGTATTAAGTAGTTTTAAACCAGTTTTGTGTTCTAACGTATTGGATGTTTTGAAAACCCTAAAACTCGAAGGTTCAAGATCGAACCTGCTACGATCTGGACGTTTATAGCTCGGATCCTTTGTACTTCCTCAATGTACACATCAAGAGCTTTCCATAGATTCCAAGAACTCGAAATTTGGTGAAGAATTGGAAGAGATCTTGCAAGGGTTTTTACAAAGAGAGTAGAGTGAGAGATCCGAATTTTTCTAGAGAGAGATGGAGTTGGTGGTTGTGGTCATAAATGAGGGAATTTATTCATTTTATACCCGAGTGGTTTCACGCGTGTTCGGGTTCGTTATATTTCGCGGTTTCGCGTTATTTTACGAATAACACATAAATGTTACGTTTTCATTAAAAATGGTTTTATTTTATATTTTTAGGCGGTCATTTCTAATAAATATTTTAAGTGAAATATTATTATTACTTTATTTTTGAAACCTTTTATTTAAATTATTTCATCAGAACGTATAACTTTCGCGTGTATTCGTACGAATCGTCACCCGTACAAACACGACGATTGTTTTACTTCCTGTTTTAGGTTTTCCAATTATAAGTTATCATTTAAAATATTAAACCCACATATATATTCATGCAAATCATCATTCCCACTGTAACATTTTTGTAATTTGTAACAAACAATTATATTGATTAAACAATTATATTTCTTAAATAAATTATGACGTCATTTGAAATTTTCATCTATTAGTTTATATACCTATATAGATATAGTTATAAATATGAATATAAATATAAATATAAATATATATATATATAGGGGAGGGATATTCTAAAAAGGGATAAAACCATAAAAAGTGTAGGAAGGAACACAGGCCGTAGATCTTGGTGTTTTATGGTCAGATCACGCGGTGGCATTTCTGTAATTTTTGTGGTGTTTCTGACGTGCGCAAAATAGGAATCAAGGGTAAAAATGTCATTTGGCGTTTTTTTAAAACCGAACAAAAACACCGGAACATTAGTATTGTTCCGTAAATTACGTGAAAAACCTAAATCTTTTCTAGATTTAACACCATCGTTTAACCAAAAATGGATTCAGTCGATCGCTACTCTGTAAAATACAAACGTATATTTTTTGTATTTTTTTTTTGAAATTTACAGTTTAATCATCTGGCGTTTATACTTTTTGAGTGTTTTTTTTCCTTTTTTACTGGTATTCGGATTTGAAATTCTACTATAGGTGAAATCAGAAACGACATTGAATTACTGAAGGAAGTAAAGTGTTTTCTCATCGAAGAGGTACATGATTATGTCGTGCATGGCATTTTAATTACTGTCACATTTGTTGAATGTTTTGTAAACATCGTATGGTGTTTATGTTTTGGTGTTTTAATTTCAATTGTTTTGTTTCTTAGAAATTGTAAAATAATTGTTAATTGGGGGTATTGTACTGTTACATGTATTTATACTTATAATTTTGTAATGAAATTTTGTTATTATTTTTCTGCTGTGTATATATGTTTATGGTGTTTTTCTTCTTTGTAATATTGTTATTGGTGTTTTTTGTATCGCTGCATGTTATACTCATATGTTGAACTGTTGTGTTATGGTGTTTTTTTGATTATGTTAATTATGGTGTTTTTATATGTTTGTTTATGGTGTTTTCATTGTTTTTTATGTTGAACTGTTGTGTTGTGGTGTTTTTTTTTACTGAAGGATGTTTTCATTATGTTAATTATGGTGTTTTTCTTCTTTGTAATATTGTTATTGGTGTTTTTTGTATCACTGCATGTTATACTCATATGTTGAACTGTTGTGTTATGGTACTTACTTGTTATTTTGATTATGTTAATTATGGTGTTTTTTATGTTTGTTTATGGTGTTTTCACTTTTTCATTTGCTTGTTGGTTACAAATGGTAATTTTTTTTTATCATACATCAGTTAGAAAAAGTGAACGAATAGCAATCAAAACATCCTTCAGTAAATTCACAAACACCAAGTCAACTCCCGTCATAATTGACCTGCCTGATTCTTCACAAAAAAACCTGGTCCTGACTCAAAAATGAAAGTAAAATTGGTTGTCGATGACCATGATTCTGATTTTGTTTCATCAAACGATGAACAAACACTACATCAGAGGAGGCTATTTATCCGACAAAAAAAGGGTCCAACAACAAAAAAACAAAAAATAGATACTCCCGTCATAATTGACATGCCTGATTCTTCACAAAAAAAAAAAACGGGCCTGACTCAAAAATGAAAGGAAAATCAGTTGTCGATGACCATAATTCTGATTTTGTTTCATCAGACGATGAACTAACACTACATCAGAGGAGGCTATTGATCCGACAAAAAAAGGATCCATCAACAAAAAACATAAAATAGATACGACCATCCCCAAGTCTAAAGCAGTTCACAAATCGGCTGACCAAAGAAATAGTTCAGAACAACCCTATTACATATTCGATGGTAGAAAGATACTTCAGAGTATCTCACTTTCAAACCTACTAAATTGGCTTGCAACATTCAATGAACACCAAAGGAGAGTTGTTGAGAGCATAGGTTTTGGCAGTGTGTTGAACTTGAAGGTAGATTGTATCCCTACCGCATTGGCATTTTGGTTGGTGCAAAATTACAATATCAAACCAGTACACTTAAACTTCCTGGTTGTGTTATTCACATAACACCAGAGTTAGTTAATGAG
This sequence comes from Mikania micrantha, assembly GCA_009363875.1. Taxonomy (NCBI): domain Eukaryota; kingdom Viridiplantae; phylum Streptophyta; class Magnoliopsida; order Asterales; family Asteraceae; genus Mikania; species Mikania micrantha. The sequence goes on along the minus strand of CM018695.1, from coordinate 49,864,548 downwards.
GTGATGGAAATACCAAATGGTCCCATTGCTGTTAATGAAAAAAGACCATCGGATAAAGATGTTGTTGTTGCTGAATGGAGAAGTTAGTTGAAAAACACCGGTTGGATCAAGAGACCATTCGTAATGGAATTCTTCAAGAGGGTTTCAGCGATGCCAAATGCTGATAGAATATTCATTCTAAATTTCTTGGTTGCCTTCTTCACCGTTGTTGGTGAGACCAACAAAAATAGTGTCGTGAATCAAAGATTTTTAACATCTGTCAATCCCGGCTTACGTGTCGAGGATTTCAACTGGTGTGAGTACGTTATCACGTGCTTGAAGAGGAACAAAGCAAGCTAGAAAACAGATGCTCACCTTAATGGACCCTTTCTTCTTTTGGTGGTATGGCTATAACATTCAATCTATTTTATATTTTTACATCATACTTATTCTTTATTTTATTTATTAATTTTTTACTTACTGTTTTTGTTATAGCTGGTTCTAATTAACGACCTTCAGAAAAAGAAAAACATACACTCCGGGGTGCATGTTATAGATTGGCTTACCAAGAAAATTCTTCTAAGTCTAGAAAAGTACTTTCTTGGTTCTAATGTAGATAGATTGGTGAAGAAGCATACTATTGTTGCATCTGATAAAACAAAAGTAAAACACCAACAAAAAGAAGGTGTTGTTGATGAGGCTAATCCAGCTGGTGGAGAAAATTTGGAGCTACAGATAGTTGAGTACAAAGGAGGGCCATCCACACCTTTAGAAGAAAACTTGTTTATGTCTGATTCTGATGATGATATATGTAATGACATCATTAACAGCGAAAACCAGTTGCATGAAGTGTCGGCATCAGGTAATCATTTTTTGGTCCCGGTAATATCCCAGTATGATGTTACACAAAACATAATTGATGAGAAAGTCAAGTCAGATAATGAAAAACACCATTCGTCCTCAGAGGAGACTAATTCAGATGTTAATATTCTTCCTGCACTTCAGTTCGGCTTTTCTGGTCAAATGGCATATTTTTTCTCTTTACAGTGTGTTTGTTTATACATGTAATATTCATACTTTACTTAACAATAAGATAAAAATTCTGATTCATTTTATTAAACGCAGAGTCAACCAACATGTATTGATGTTCAAATGATGAAACTGATATTCAATCTGAAAGGAATAATGAAGAGGTACTCATATTCATTCATATTCTTTACTTCAACAAAACACCAAACTTACAAGTTTTTTGTATTTGTTTTGTAAAATACAATCGTCACTGCTTAAGAAGCTTGATTCCTTATTTCTTGAGTTTGAAGGTAGTTTTTCTCGTTTGGTTGAGTTGTTGCGAAAGTATATTTCAGAATACCCCAATAATGAACTTGTTGATGTACATCTAAAAAAATGGAGCTTGTTGTCAGAAAAATATCAAACACCAAACTGAAAACACCATTAGATTTCTCCTCTACTAACGATTTTTAGTTTGATTTAAATGCAACCCAAATGACACCAACTGGTCCTTCAAATGATACTATTGCTGCAACATAGCCTGTGTTTGATCAGACACCAGAATTCACTAGTACTTTCCTATCTGAAATTGATAAAACTGTTGAATCTTATATGCATAAAAGCAATACAGATTGTGGGAAAGGTAAAGGAAAGAAAGATGATGTTGCAGCTTATGACCAAACACCAAACACAGAGGTTGGTTTGACCACAACCGCTGGTGATACACATTTACATCCAATCCAATTAAATGTAACAGACGCAGTTGTGTATGACCAAACAATAGCTGCAACAGTTGGATTGACTCTGGTTGCTGATGAACTAGTTGACCCTCAGTTTGTTGATGTTCAAGATGTTAAAAGTGAATTGCAACCATACAATGCACCTCAAAGTGTTGCTGCTGAAGTTGATAATAGTGATTTGCACCAACAGAGACCGATAAGAAGAACAAATTTGGCATCCGTGCTTTGCTCACCCTACTTCCAACGGGTAGTCGCTTTGGATCAAAAACGCACAACTCTTGAAAATAATGTATCTAATTATGTATTCTCTGCATGTGGGGAACCATGGTAATAAACACCATAGCTTATAAACAATCAAACTTGAATACATTTTATATGATTTCTAATATCCGACATGTGTGCAGGGATATGCTATTTCAAATACGTCTCAAAGTTGATGTTCCAAGGTTTATATTTGAAAGCATCCGTCCGGATGATTATATCCACCTTAATGTCATACTTGCATGGTGTCAAATCCTTAACTATGAGGAAAAATACAAGTCAAAGGACTCGATTTCAAGACTATTCTGTACACACATGTTGTTGGTATGTTTTGTATTATACTTTATATGTTTTTTACTCAAAAACACCATATGGTGTTTTACTGTATACCTAAATTTTTTTTAACTATATATTACCAGCATAGGGATACGTATGTAAAGAAAGTTGAGCAAATGAACATTGAATTCAACCGAAACATGGAAGCTGTTCTTGGTGAAGTTAACCACCCCAACATATCTGCTTTTGACCTTGTTTTTGTACAAATCATTAACCAGCAACATTTCTACATGATGTGTTTCAAGCTATAACTCCTAAGGTTGAAATTATTGACAATAGTGGAGTCATGACGCGAATGTCTGTTACCAAGAAATATTCAGGCTGGCCGGATAAAATGGTAATTTATTTAATACTTTATAAATGTAAAACACCAAACCATAACCTAGAAAAGTGTTCATCTAAAATTATGTTTTTTTTTAATGTAGAAAAAGACATTTGCAGACTCTTGATTCAGAATCAACACCCAAATGGACGCCATATATCAACAGCAAAAATACATCGTATGGCAATGCCTTGGAGAACTGAATTTAATAAGGTTGACTGTGGTGTTTTCTAATGAGGCACATGGAGACATATAAGGGGTGTTTGTTAAATTGGGAATGTGGTTTGTGTGGAGAAAATGAAGTCAACAACTTACAAAAACTTCAACTTAATGACTTAAGGAAAAAGTATGTGACCAAGATCATTTTGCATGATCTAAATGAGCGGTTTGATTGGGTGACTAAAGATTTGATGAGATACCTGAGACTACCACTTGAAGTAAGGAGAGAGGCGGATAGAAACGCGCATGGCAACATTGCATCTCGTTTACTTGAGCATGCTGACTAGAAAAAGTGATTGTTTGATGTTTAAACACCATACTATTAATTTTTGAATGTTTTATTTATTTCTTATTGACTAATGCCTTTAGATGCTTACTATAACTCCTTTTTTTTATGATTAAACAACATTCTGTTGAAAAAAAAAATTCAAATGTTTTATTGATAAACACCATACTAAGGATTGCATTATTTAAATCTCATCTCACACCTTGTTATTCCTTTAAAACCTTATTTATGTTTCAATTTATGTTTAAAACATCATACTTCAAATATAAAAAACGCCATACTCCATATATTTCTGTCTTCCAAATACATGTTTTAATTTTTTTTAATTTATTTTTTTAACCTGTTATACAACTTCATAAAAACACACGTTTTCTAAATTTACATAATGAAAAAAATTAAAAAAATAATAAAATTAATTAATTAATTCGTGGGCATTAAACCGATCACATATTGATATTAATTATACACTGTAAAAAAATACATAAAAATAAAAAACACTATAAAAATATACTTTTATATGTTTAAAACACCATACTCAATAAAAACACCATGTTTTACAATTAATCATATGGAATAAAATGAATTTAGTTTTTTTAACTAAAAATAAATTTATGTTTTTTATCATTAAATAAAAAATGTTTTAATTTTTTTAATTTTATTTGTTTAACCTGGTACACAACTTCGTAAATCACACCTATTATAAATTTACATAATCAAAACTTTATAAAAATTAAATACCATTAATTAATTCGTTGGCGTGTTAAACGACACCATGAAACAAACATCAAATAAAAACACCATAAAAAAATTGCATAACTACTACTCCTGACAACTTATACTCCTACTTCAAAGACTTGAGAAATTTCATTTTAAGATCCATTGAAACTTCAATGCCTCTGATGATTCCAGTAACAATTTTAATCATCTCTTTGTTGTAACCCTGACAATCAACATTGAACTTCTTGGCTATATCTTTAAGCGCATCCTCCGAAAGTCCATTTACCATCTCTTCGATCTCTTTAAGCCCACCTTCAACACTCTTAATCGTGCTACCCAACTTATCAACGAACACAATATCTTTTTTATACTGTTTCATAATCATTTCAAACAGATCGTTTCCGCAGCCTGATGATGATGATTCTCCTTGAAACGCCATATAGGAAACTAATTGCCTATGAAAAAATAGTCTGATACTGAATGCCTTTATATACTACCAATTGTATTAATTACAAGTTCAGTGTGATAGCTGATGTACAACTAACACCATTATTACGAATATTAAACGCCATAATTACTGCGCCTGCAAACGCGTCTGACGCCATAATTAAACGCCGTATTATACATATAATATTAAATGATTTTATACATCGACTTTTCGTATGCCTTTTTGACCGTCCACTTTCTAGTCCATGTTATTATATATCCATGCATATTCCCCTGCTAACACACACATACCACTTCGAAAAAATATTTCTACATACCAAATATACAAAAATGGCAGAACACCTGAATGCCTCTCAAACAACTTTGGACGAAATCAAGAACAAGTCAAAAACAATCAGCTCGGCAATGTCCGAAGCCATCGACAACATCTACTATTTGTGTGTCAGCAATGAACTCCACAATAACAAGATCATCAGCAAACTACTTGAAATGCCAAAAACTGAATCGAGGGACAAAGCGCTGAAATACTACTACGCACAACAGGGGATGGATGAAGCACTTAGTTATTCGATCAAGCGTGTTGTTGACAAGAACATCAACAACACCAAACACCTTGCTGAATACTAAGTTTGACATCTCTATCCCCTCTTTGTGTTTTTTTGGTGATATTATGTTTCTTTTTTTTTCCTAATGTATGTAATCTGAATAGATGATAATGTACATATTTATCTTTTATAACTTACGCTTCTTGTGTGCGTAAAACACCATATTATGTGTGACAAAATAAAAATAAAAAACACCATAAAACATATTGTATATTATTACTAATCATGACATGTAAAAACACCATAAAACATAAAAAAAAATAAAAAAATATATTCATCAAATTATTTTGAAACCTTTTGTACAAAAATAAACAATAACAAAACACCATATTATGTGACTAAATGAAAAAAAAACACCATTAAAAATACTATGTATTATTACTAAGCATGAAATGTAAAAACACCATACCATTTAAAAAACACCATAACTATTTAGGATTATTTGTCATTGTTGTACAATTTGCATGTAGATGCATAATGACCATATCCTTTGCAGTTTTGACATTGCCTTGATTTCTTACTTGCTTTGACAATAGTCCGTTCTTGCTTCGATTTCAATCGTTTGTGAGAACCTGAACCTTTAGTTTTGTATGTAATTGGTACTCTTACTGAATGTTTGTTGTTTTGGTTGTGACCAAACATCTCAGATATCCTGTCGCGTTTGCTGGCAGGTGGTGCAACAACTTGTAATTCATCAGCCTTTTTCATGTACCCTTGCACATAGTCTTTGTAAAGAGAAAGCTCACTCATGTTGTTAGATAGGCGATATAATGTATATTCTGTTGCAAATAATATGTCACGCATCATCGACTAAACATTATCATCATCCTCTACACTATTAGAATTTTTAATATGTGCTATTTCGGGACTGCTTCTCTAGTCCATCTTATCATTATATATTTTTTGTGGGAATTCTTGCACATCAGACAGATTAACACATAAAAAATGTGCCTACACAACAACCCAAACTGTTCATAGCGTCTGCAACTGCAATTTATGGTCATATCCTTCTTCCGAAACATAACCTGTGAACAAACACCATATACAAAAAGTAAGATAAAATCATAATCATTATAATAATACCTTTGCTTAAAAATACACCATACTATTATAAACCAAAACATAAAACACATTTGCAAACCACCATAACCATGCGGGTATAAATTACCTCAAAAAAACACCATATACAATGAAAAAACACCATATTACTATTAAAAAAAATACCATGTACTATGAAAAACACCATAAACATCAACATAATACCTTTGCATATAACAAAAAAAACATTACAATATATAAAATAAAAATAAAACGCATGTGGAAAACACACATAATAATTCGGGTAAAATTTACCTCAAAAAAACACCATATATTATGCAAAACACCATATACTGTGCAAAATACCATATACTATAAAAAAGATTACCTCAAAAAAGGTAGAACATGGCTATTCAAAGTCTTTTACAGAAAACTTCACAAAATCCTCAACCTCCTCAATCTTTGCATTAATGCATTGCCCAATCGCAACAATCTCACTCTAAACATCAAGAAAAATGATCTTTGTATATATCATCATAGCTTGTTCCTCCAAAACAAAATCAATTTTTAAATTAGGATTTGTGTAACTAGTATCATGATCATTCTTCATATTAGTATGACGTTGAGCTTCAATAGCAGTTTCATAATTTGTCAAAAATTCAACCAACGTAGCCTTCGGATTGAATACTTGTCCAAAAAAATGATTTTCGCTTTCGGACCTGGACGTAGTGTGCATTAAACCAGACATATCTTCATATATGTAGTATGCTGGTATCCATGAATCTCTCAATTCAAAAATATCATCCTACCAGTTGTTTTCTTGTAAACCGAAATCTTCAATTTTTTTTCTTTCCAGTACTCCTCAAACTCTTCAGGTGTAAGATCATCAGTCCACACTATGTCACATATTCTTTGTTTGAAATCCGTACTATTACATAAATGTGCACCAAACTGTAACAACACAATCCTATAAATCAAAAACGCCATATGTTCTTTATATGTTATCAAATAATATGCATACTATATAACATACATTACAAAAAAAATCACCTTCAATGACAGTTTATGCATAACATGCCACATGCATAATCTATGTCGACTGTTTGTAAACGTTTCTGCTATTGCCTTTTACATGGTTGGGTCTTGATCGGTAACAACCACTTTTGGTTCATAATCAAAAGCTTTCAGAAAACACCTCAATAACCACTTATATGTATCAGAAGTCTCCGAACCCAATAACATGGCACCAAACGAAACATTGTTATAATGATTATCAATACCAGTGAACGGCACAAACACCATGGAATACCTGCAAATTAATAAAAAAATTTCTCAACCATTAGGTGCATGTGTAACTAAAGAAAATAATTACAAAACTACATATATGTGATGAACACACTATAAAACACCATAACTATTAAACACCATAAAGTACACCCAAAATGTGAAAACACCTGTTTGAACGATATGTAGCATCGAACGACATGACATCTCCAAAAGTGAAATAATTCCTCTTGGCATCTTCATCAGCCCAGAACAACCCTTTTAGTCGATCTTCATAATCGGTGAAATATTCACAAGAAAAATTTGACAAATGCTCATTCTTTTTCATCAAAAAACTAACAACCATTTCAACATCATATTCACCGATAAATAAATTTAATTCTCTTTTAAAATTTTTGCAATCTTCCTTAGTGACACCAACCTCTTCAAAACCACCAAACATAGTTCTCATCACATTAAAAGCCTTAACATGTCCAAGATTTATTTTAGACATACTGTGAATCATATGTTTATGTAAATGTGTCAACTGTCTTGATGATGTCAGAAAATGCATATCCTGCTGCTCAACAAAATAATGATTGTGCTCTTCTACAAATTTGTATATTTTCCATTCATTATCAGTGAACTCCATCCGAATGTGTGCATTACATCCTGTCCTTTTTGACGAGTTTGATCTTGTGGCCTTTTGTTTATAAGATTCATCCAATGTATCAAGCTTTTTCATTTTATTTATGCCCTCTTTTAAACAAACATAATATTTCAGCTTCATAACACCTCTAGAATCACTATATTCAGTACCCTTACGTACAGCAAAACAACCGGCCGAGGCGTACTTTGTGTAAAAATTATATGCATCATCAAGTGTCTTAAACCTCATACCAAACTTAGGCTTAAACTCATCTTCAACATCAGGAATGTACACCTTTTTTCCTGATTTAGGTGATACTCTTTCTATTCCACTGTAATTACAGTTTTCCAGACCTTGTTTCAAAAACAAAAAACACCAAACGTTACAAAAAAAATAATAAAAAACACCGTATATTATATACATCAACTTAAAAAATCCAACCATTTTTAATTCAAACATCCTCATTTGATAAAAACTACATACTAATAAGTTAAACACCATATCCATAATAATCTTAAAATATCGTATTCCATTAGGATGTAACTTTCCACTCATTGTAACATAAATGCCATATGTCACATACATCACAACTATAAACACCAAAAACCATCTTCACATCATATATCAATAACATCAAAAATAGAAAACACAAAAACACCATTGTTATAAAAAATCAAAACAAAATGCATATTCACAACCGTAAATCAAGAACATCTAAATACAAAACACCATATATTATAAACATCAACTAAAAAAATCCAACCATTTTTAATTCAGACATCCTCATTTGATAAAAACTCCATACTAATAAGTTAAACACCATATCCGTAATAATCTTAAAATATCGTATTCCATTACGATGTAACTGCCCACTCATTCTAACATAAACGCCATATGTCACATACATCACAACTATAAATACCAAAACCGTCTTCACGTCTTATATCAATAACATCAAAATTAGAAAACACAAAAACACCATTGTTATAAAAAATCAAAACAAAAATGCATATTCGAAACCGTAAATCAAAACATCTAAATAAAAACACCATTACCCATATATCGTAACCAAAATCACAAAAACATCACAAAAAGCCATAATTAAAAACATAATAAAATAGAAAAAATACATATTCGCAAAAAAAACTAATACCGTCTGCATCGTTTGTATTCGAATAATTGAAATTCGTTTGCTCCATCGATCTCCTATCTTTTTTCTGATTAATTTTTAATCGTCAATTCAATAACCGTAAAACATTCACAGATCTTGTGTTCTTAATCTCCTTAATTAAGATTACATTTTTGAATTGAAATTAATAATGGAATGATTTTTAATTCCGAATCTGATGCGAAGATGGTTACGAATATGTATTTTGAATATACTCGCTAATTGTTGCAATTACGTAAATGTCCTTTTGGTTCAATTTTAATCGCTGCCACGTGTCATGCTCATGCTCCTTCCTACACTTTTTAAGGTTTTTGGTCTTTGTAGCCTAACCCTTTACTATATATATATATATATATCTATACTATTATATAATGAGTTTTGGTGAGATAAAATCAAATGTCTTAAATTTAAGAAAAGTACAACTTCACAAGCTTGTGGTACAACCAATCTAAGCCTCATTCCACTCCCGTATTGGCTTCGACCTTGATATCGATTGAAACCCTGTTTCATGCTTTCCTTCTCCCCAAAAATCCTATACCATTCTCAGCTTTCATTCTCCCAACTACGTATTTTTCGATCTTACTACATCATTCACGTCTTACCCTTCATCAGCTTCTGTTCATTCCTTCTAATTGGGTATCGAAGAAACTAGAAATACGTAGCTCCTAGGGTTTTAACCTCTGATCATATTTTCCGTAATCGGCAGCAAACTCGATGGCATCCTCGATTCTAAAATAGGAGGACAACGAGGCATACGAAAGAGGTAGGCATCGTTTCTTGGCTTCTTCACTTCAGATTCACAGATACACGCATGAGGAAACCCGCGTGATCCAAAGATTTCAAATCACAAATCTCATCTTTAAGCTCAATCTCCCTCTCAATTATCATTCCTAACACCACCGCTTCTCAATCTCGGTTATACCTTTTAATTTTCAAGGATGTGCGATTAGGGTCGCTGGAATCAATGGTGAAGCTTAGTTTGGGAAGAGGATGATGGAATTAAAGGTGATTTATATACGATTTAGTAAATTACTTTTCAAACTATCTTACTTAGCTTTTCATTGTAAACAAAAATTTGGTAATTTCTTATTCTTTCAAATGAAAGTGCTTCTGGATGTATATCTATACTATTATATAATGAGTTTTGGTGAGATAAAATCAAATGTCTTAAATTTAAGAAAAGTACAACTTCACAAGCTTGTGGTACAACCAATCTAAGCCTCATTCCACTCCCGTATTGGCTTCGACCTTGATATCGATTGAAACCCTGTTTCATGCTTTCCTTCTCCCCAAAAATCCTATACCATTCTCAGCTTTCATTCTCCCAACTACGTAATTTTTCGATCTTACTACATCATTCACGTCTTACCCTTCATCAGCTTCTGTTCATTCCTTCTAATTGGGTATCGACGAAACTAGAAATACGTAGCTCCTAGGGTTTTAACCTCTGATCATATTTTCCGTAATCGGCAGCAAACTCGATGGCATCCTCGATTCTAAAATAGGAGGACAACGAGGCATACGAAAGAGGTAGGCATCGTTTCTTGGCTTCTTCACTTCAGATTCACAGATACACGCATGAGGAAACCCGCGTGATCCAAAGATTTCAAATCACAAATCTCATCTTTAAGCTCAATCTCCCTCTCAATTATCATTCCTAACACCACCGCTTCTCAATCTCGGTTATACCTTTTAATTTTCAAGGATGTGCGATTAGGGTTGCTGGAATCAATGGTGAAGCTTAGTTTGGGAAGAGGATGATGGAATTAAAGGTGATTTATATACGATTTAGTAAATTACTTTTCAAACTATCTTACTTAGCTTTTCATTGTAAACAAAAATTTGGTAATTTCTTATTCTTTCAAATGAAAGTGCTTCTGGATGTATATCTATACTATTATATAATGAGTTTTGGTGAGATAAAATCAAATGTCTTAAATTTAAGAAAAGTACAACTTCACAAGCTTGTGGTACAACCAATCTAAGCCTCATTCCACTCCCGTATTGGCTTCGACCTTGATATCGATTGAAACCCTGTTTCATGCTTTCCTTCTCCCCAAAAATCCTATACCATTCTCAGCTTTCATTCTCCCAACTACGTATTTTTTCGATCTTACTACACCATTCACGTTTTACCCTTCATCAGCTTCTGTTCATTCCTTCTAATTGGGTATCGACGAAACTAGAAATACTTAGCTCCTAGGGTTTTAAACTCTGATAATATTTTCCGTAATCGGCAGCAAAGTCGATGGCATCCTCGATTCTGAAATAGGAGGACAACCAGGCATACGAAAGAGGTAGGCATCGTTTCTTGGCTTCTTCACTTCAGATTCACAGATACACGCATGAGGAAACCCGCGTGATCCAAAGATTTCAAATCACAAATCTCATCTTTAAGCTCAATCTCCCTCTCAATTATCATTCCTAACACCACTGCTTCTCAATCTCGGTTATACCTTTAAATTTTCAAGGATGTGCGATAAGGGTTGCTGGAATCAATGGTGAAGCTTATTTTGGGAAGAGGATGCTGGAATTAAAGGTGATTTATATACGATTTAGTAAATTACTTTTCAAACTATCTTACTTAGCTTTTCATTGTAAACAAAAATTTGGTAATTTCTTATTCTTTCAAACGAAAGTGCTTCTAGATGTATAACTGAGAAACCTACCCAAAAACAAATGAATTTAGGGATACATATGTGCTAGGTATAAAAAAGCATAGAAAATGTATAAACATTTATGACAGGTAATTATATATATATTAAATACCAACTTTTTTCCCGAGAGCAAATTACTGTTCATTTCGTACCCATTTTTATGCCTAAAGTACAACTACTTTACTTTTCTTACATTTTAACCTCTTCTTCTACTTCTTCTTGCTTCCTTCGTCTTTTCATTTTAGGGGCGTCTCCTTCTCGCTGGTTCTCTTAACAGCCTTTCTTTTGTCCTTCTTCAAGAATAGTTCAGTTTTAGGTATGGATTTTCTTATCTTGAGATTACTTTATGATTTCCTCATGTCTGATTTGTAGGTAACGTCTGATTCATTAGTGATATCTGTTGTGAGCTAAATAAAATTCATAGGATTGAAGGTCGAATTTAAGTATGAGATCAAATTCATAGTGTAAACAAAGCAAGATCAAAACGACCAGGTGCCACCCTGAGAACCGACACAACCGGTCTCTCTGACGGAGACACTACCGACTACGCAGTCGGAGCCACCAACGACCACCATCACTCCGCCTCTCACCACTACATCCTTCACCACCCCACCAATCTCGGTGTGTTGCGAGCCACCGCACGGCCGAAGATCGGAGCAAACATCAATCTCGGGTGTTTTTATCTGATGGGTATGCCGGTGGCCGTCGTATTAGGGTTTTTATGGGGTTTGATTTCGAAGGATTGTGGTTGCGTATGTTGGCTTCGCAGATGTGCTGTGTGGTGGCGATGTTGGTGGTTTTGGGAAGGACGAAATGGAAGTTAGAGGCAGAAAGAGCAAAACAACTAATGACTTGGTGGATTCATATTTTTTTGGGTACCGGTAGTCCTTAGGTGTTCCATTCTCATCAAATTCTTCAAATTGATTTATGAAACTGACTAAATTATTGGTGATTAGTTGGAATTACACTTCAATTTTAAATTGTTTATTCTAATTGTTTAGGTTTGTTTGTCTTGCATTTTAATTCCTTACGTGAGCCAATCAATTTCTGGAATACATATATCATGTTATCTAAGTATCTATATATGTCCTCATGCTACCTCTACCTCCAGGTTCCATTCTTCATGGGAACTGACTTCTGGATATTTATTAAAATTTTGAACCTCATCTAACAATTTAGGCAAATAACTTTTACCACTAAGTTGTCATCTCTTTGCATGTTCAAGTAGGTAATTTTTTTTGCTTTCGTTAGTAATTACCATTGATAATGGAGGTTTTTGTGTTAATTATGGTTCACCTTCATGTTATATAATGATTGATACTTCTTTTAGAGTGACTTAACAAATTGTTAGTTTGTTAACCACTTCATCTAATTATTTTCCTACATATGTAACTCTTAACCACTTCATCTAATGATACAGTATGGAATACAATGCCCCTTATGTATCTCATACCATGCATGCATTCTTTAAATTGGGTCTCAAAGGCTTTGCGAACTAAACAAACCACATTAAATTGAATCCAGTCTAAGAATTGTTTCCAACTTCAACTAAAGTGCAAAAAAGATGTTAAACATTGATTCCAGCTTCCAGGGTGGAAAGTCCAGGTAGTTGTTCATATCTTATCTTCATTTCTCTAATTTTAAATCACCAAGACCATCAACAGTTTTGGGTCTTTGATATAGTTGTAAAGTTAAAAAACCACAAACATAGGTTTTTGGATTGCATGACTTTGATTCTTATACATTATTAGTTTAATTGGAACAAAGATTTTGATTAGCGTTATAAGTTTTGCATACTTTTATTAAAATATTCATTGGTATTATAGAAAAAAGTTGCAAAATTATTGATATTGCTGAACTTATGTTAATTACTCTTTTACATATTAAATGAGCACCTATTTTTATATTTTTGATCAAAATAGAAATTTACAATGTGATTACTTTAACTGGATGAAAAGTTTCAAATGCATTCTTTGTTTAACCTTCTTAACTTTTGTGAAGATGATGATGACTAAGCTTCTATTGGTTTCAAGTGATTTGAGGCAAAAATGTTTCAGTATAAATCCCATTTATTTTATTTTTCTTAATTGAGGAAAGTAAAATCAAATTGCAGCAGTTTGGAGCTCCCAAGTCTATGTATCATGTGTGAAATGGTAAATTATCATATCTTTTATAATTTGAATGATCAAAGGTATTATGTCACTTATTTTGTAAAATTTGATAATGTTATAGCATTTGGTGTACTTAAAGACTCAGACAAAATCTAATATGAGTTAATGCCACTGATCTGGGCACATCATGTCCAGTTATAAATGTTGGAACTAATAAATTGTTCAATTTTATGCCAACAATAAACACTTTATTCGAACTAGCACACATAGCGAAATTGGGGTAAGTTATTTCAGGTTTTCAACTCCTCATAAAGAAAATGATTCTAGAAGATGTTAAAATGATACAAGGACTTAACATAGGTAGGTTCAACTTTAAATCATATTTTGTTTTTCCTAATTAATGTCTGATGTCGTTTTTCTACTTTTGCACTTACAATCTATTATTATCGTGTTATTGATGTTTTAATCACATTATGTCATACTTTAGTCCTTTATTATATTTTTACCATATTATAATGACCTATGATATCTTTTGATAATCTTGAATATTCTTAGAAATCCAGAAGAATTGCATGCATCGTACATCGCACAACTACAAATAACCGAGCTCGCTTACAGAAAATAGGAATAGAGGCAGCTGACTTTAACTTTATATCATATTTTGTTTTCCTGAATTGATTAATATATATTCGTAGATCTTATTAATATTCTTGCTAAACGTTCTAGGGATTCCTACATTAATTATTTCTTCTTTTTTCAACATTCCACGTCTTTCAGTTTTACCAATGAAACAGTTTTTTATTACGATTTTTTTCATGTTTTTTGCTACTTTTTCATATTTACTACCATAATTTTATTCAAAATTATTATACCATATGTTTTGATCTTTAAAAATGGTTTACTAATTCGTTTATAACAACTTTTGGTATAATCGACCTATAATAGAATATCTCAAATTTACATCAGGGTCTTATCTTTAAATGTTAAACTTTTATATACTAACATTGATCAAAAAATCAACCTACGTCCCGCTGCGGAGCGCGGGTCAACCCCACTCGTTGTATTCAATTTACATCAGGTAAATTTGCCTCTATCTCATGAATGAATGATTTGGTTGTATGCAACAAATCCTATCCTCATGTGAATGTAACAGGATCTCCCTGTATGCCTTTGCTAATCATGTTATCAAATAATCAAATTTTATTTTGTTAATCATGTTAATTTTAGAACCGATTGATAACCTGTTGTTAACTTTTTTTTATGTATGCAGGTTGCTTATGTGATGGAAGTAGAAACTAGAATTACAATATCCAAAATCAAATGAATTTACGTATGCATATGTGCCAGGTATAAATAACTATAACAATGCATAAAATGTATAAATATTTACATCAGGTAAGTGCATCCAATTTACATCAGGCAATTGTATAAATAACTGTTAAAGTACAAGTTTTTTTAGTAAAGTTTTAATCCAGCATAGATCTATTTATATTATCTTTTGCAGGGTCCTTGCCATTCGAGCCCTTGTAAATGTTGTTGACCATCTTGGTACTGTTTCTTACAAACTAATTGACCTTCTAGACCAACAGACTTTAGAAATTTCATCAACAGAGTTGCATGTTACATATTTACATCAGGTAAGTGTATTCAATTTTCTTCAAAGTTTCAAGCTATAGGATTTGACCTTTATTATATATGTATGCGGGTTGCTTAACCAAAGTGATAAAATTTTTATATATTTGTACAGGTCTTAAAATTACATCAGGTATTTGTACAGGTACTTATGTTGATTTATACAAGTCTTAAAGTTTCATTTTTAAAACTGAACTAGGAATTAGGACCCCGCGCGTTGCGGCGGGGTCTGATATACTGACGTAAAAAAAACCAACAGAACATGAGGTTAAAATCGTGTACAATAAAATGCACGAAAATACCCTATACAAGATCTATAACGTAAGCTTTGAAATTAAGGGTTGAAGATTAAGAACTTATTTAATAGTAAAGAAAGAATGTGATTACAGAACACTTAAAAAAAGGCCATGCGTAAATGTAAAATTTATAAATGATACAAATATTATAAAATTATTAAATGTAAATCTTATATATATGTAGTATATATAATTCTCATGGTTTATAAAATTATTAAATCTAAATCGTTTGTGAACTAATTACGATAAAAATGATATAAACGATACAAATATTCGATAACGTAAGGATGCGTTATAGACATGTAAACAACGCGCAAAATTTCTGTGACCGTTTGGGTTAGAAATTTATATAAACGTTCATGAGGCCATTGCGATCAAATTAATATAATTATGACATTTATCAGATAACCTAATGACGCGTTAAAATCATGTAAACATTAAAAATATGTGAGTAAAGTGAGAGCGCCTTAAAAATAAGAGTTCAAAGTTCAGGGGTATAAACGAAAATTTCAAATTAATTGAAAAGTATTAAAATCTATCTTTTGATCTTTAGACGCGGTAGTGAATAGTGATTATGTGAGGGTTTGTATCCTGTCAAAACCCGATATAAGAGAGAAAACCCTTAAACCCTATCTGGACAATTGATTTGGACTTTTGAAAATAAAATATGTGGTACACATTAAAGTTGAATAAAAAATTAGATTTTGGATAAACAAATCAGTTTTAATGTGGGTTAATGTAGACCACATGTTTATTTTCAAGATTCCAAATCAACGACCCAGATAGGGTTTAAGGGTTTTCTCTCTAAGATCGAGTTTTCACACGATACAAACTCTATATATATGTATGTATGTATGTATGTATGTATGTATGTATGTATGTGTGTGTGTGAGATGTTGGGACCCACCGTTTGTGTGATGTGTGTGCGTGTGTGTGTGATATGTGTGTGTGTGAAAAAGTGGTTTGTGTGTGTGTGATGTGTGTGTGATGTGTGTGTGTGTAGACACATGCATTACAAAGTTGTATCATATGCATCAAAACATATACATAAAGGAATAGTGACTTTAACACACAAAACCACTTTTGGTTTTTAATATACTTAATAATTTCATGTGTATCTAGACGTGTATGTATCTGTGTGCACTCAAAGTATTTGTTTTAAAAATTATTTTTTTTGCCTTTCCTTGATGTGTATTTAGATGCAGGTTCGCAAGCTAATATGTATGTATAATTATGCAGTTATGTGATGTATATGTATATTCTCTCTCGAATGTTCCTCTAGAAATGGAGTTAGGGCTTTTGACAACGAAAACTTGGTCCTTTTGAATTTGATAGTCATGACGGTGATCATGTGAACCATCTTCTGTTTTTATCAATTGTTTTGTCTATTGTGCATCTTGACTTTGATACATTATCTCTATTCAAATTTGCATGTTTAATTGTGTAGTTTAGAGAAAGAAATTCATAAGTTGGTTTGATTTTGAACAAAAGTTTTGATAACTAAGAAGCTTAATAATTGTATGATATGATCTATTTATTTGGCATGTTTTTGTTCTACACCTGATGGCCACTGACTCACTTTTGTTCTTGTAGATTAAAAAAATAGAGTTGAAAAAGGTAAGCCAACCTTATCCCATGCCAAACTAGCCTGTTTTGGGCCGATTAGCCAACCCAAATTCAAGAACCAGAGATTAACTTGTTTGCTTAGATTTGCAAAAAGAGTTGTTAGATGGTAACATTTCATTTTAATAATTTTTCCGGTAGCACTTAAGGCCATTATGTTCACAACTTATACTTATAATTCAGTGCATATGGTTTCTATGATATCCCAATATAGTGTACACCCATATCAGATTTGCTATAGATTAGGTGATATTATTATTAATAAGGTTGATTTGACTATTGTGTAAATCTTCAAACACAACATCTCCCATATGTTGTTGCTTTTAACATGATATTACTACATTATAGATCAATTATGCAACTTCTTTTTTTTGGAACTGTTTGATGAGTTATGTTTGAATTTGTGTTAGAAGGTTATGATTTGGTTGAATTTGATGGATTTCTTTAATTGATGTTTAGTATTTTTTTGATAGATATATTATAAAACTATTTATTTATTTATTTCCGCCTCGGACTTACGCTTCATTTCGCCTTGAGGCGTACGTCTCGTGAGGCAGAGGGAAAACGCCTCGAGGACCTTGGTTATTATCTTAGTGATTAAAAAACAATACTTAAATTCTATTACTGAAATGACAGGTTCATTAATCATGTATAAATTCATTGAGAGCAAACAATGGAAAGTAGAGAGATTGGTTTTGAAAGTTTGGTTCGGTATGTTGTTGCCGATCATTTGTGTTTTTGTTTTTTTTTTTTTGCAATGGAAAGGAAGAAAGGACTTTTGAAGCAAGAATTATATTTGTCATTATCTCCTTAATTAAGCAAAGATAATATATGTTTGTTGGGGTTTTGAGTTTTGTTTTTCTCCAATTATCTCTTGATGTGGCTTTTTGAAGGGTTAATAATCAATTTGAATTACATCGTTAGTCTGATCTCAATTCTTTATGTCCAACAACTATTTTCTCCTAAAAGGGGTAGTATGAGAAAATTGAATGATCGTATTGGATATCAAGTGATATCTGGCTAAAAAGAATCCAAAATTGTGGCTCCTGGAACACCAGATGAGTATGGTGATCCACTCCAAAAAGGTTCGAGTAATGATGGGGTTGAGGAACATGCTGCTATGATGATCAAACAACACTATTTAATTACTGGTAAGATCCTCAATTACATTACATAAAATTCTTATGCTATATATTTTATTTAAATTTTGATTTTTTTTTGGAGCTTTGGATTTGCAATTATGAAACCAAGTAACAACCCAACCCATGGATTCTTTAAATTAAAACTTTAGTGATTTACATATGCTCATTTGTATATGTAATTACTTGAATGATATAGGTTTTCAAGGAGGAGGTTTTTGATTTATTGGATTTGAATAGGTGTTTATCCTAAAGTTGATAGGAAAGTAAAACATGTAAGGCCTTCTAGGGCTTCTCTTCATATTAGGGAAACTGCTAATGTAACGCATCCAATAAATCAAGCGATGGATTGATGAACAATCACTTGAGGTAGTGGCACTATCATTGCTATCAAGTTGTTAAACCATGAAGGTATTCAAGATCATCAAAGATAGTTGATAAATTGTTGTATGTTCTATCAAGTAAATTGTTGTATGTTCTATAGTTGATAAATTTGATCAGGAGGTCTTTTGATATGTTTTTTGAAACTGATTATTGGGTTCAAATAGGATTAAGGGCGTTTGAATTTGTGTTTGTAACTGATTATTGGGTTCAAATTGGATTAGGGAGGCTTGGAATTGTGATTGGAACTGAATAGTGGCATCAAATATTGGCAGTCATACCAATCAAATCTTGATTAAGGTCAAATTTTATCAACCTATTTTGAGAGATTTTTATTTATATTTTTCATATAATATCTACTTTGTTGCACACAAATGTCAAATCTTGATTAAGGTCAAATTTTATCAACCTATGTTGAGAGATTTTTATTCATATTTTGCATATATTATCTACTTTTTCAAACATTTAACCATTTTATTTTTTGATATTACAGCTTCATGCACCAAAAGCAAACTATTTACTACTTGAAAAATTTTCAAGTGACATCCAAACACCCTCTAAAGCCACATTTGCTTAATATTGTTATATTTTTTAGTGAAATTATAACCTAAATAATCATGATGTAATTAACAGGAAAGAAGACCTGAAAAAAAAAGGATTACCAACTGGTGGATTAGACGAAGATAATGTTGTTTGCAGAACCGTGTGGTAGTTGTTACTATTTCAATTAATTTAAAAATTATTTAAAGGATTGTATTGTTTATTGTTTTATAATTTGAAACAGGATTGATGTTTTTGCAACCCATCATGGGACTGTGATAAGACACTTTCATATGATTTCTTTGAGCCCTGGTCAAGAAGTGTACAATGAGGTCATTGATTGTTGGGCTGCAGTGCTAAATTTTGAGGAGAAAAATCGAAGCCCTTCATCGATAAGAAGACTTTTTTGTGGAACATATCCTTTTGTAAGTAATTTATGGTATCATTTGGAATATTAATTTTAAAGTTTACTATGTACTTGTTTGTTTAATTTTGTTTACTAATAAATGTTACACAGTATGGATGGGTCATTACCGGCATGAAAGAAAGCCATGAACAGCGACTCGCTTTCTTTGAGAATCATCTGCATCATGTCCTTGAAAATAAGGAAGACCTTTATAATTTAAGGTCATTTGATGTTGTGCTTTTCCCGATATTAGAAAAAAGTCATTATTACTTGGTGTGCTTTGATTTGAAGAATCCTTCGATTCGAGTTATTGACAACATGCATGAGAAACAAAGCCTTGTACGTCTTCATGATGATTCTGATTACTTCGAAAAATCTATTCCTTATAAAGTGGTAAGTTATATTAATTATGTGTAATTAACATAAATGATAATACTAAATACTTGTGAAATTGATTACATATATGTAGTCAGATTACATATTAAATGTTGATTTTATTACAAACAACTGTTATTTGTAAATTAATATGTTTGTTTATACACTTATGCAGAAATATATCTTCTTGCTATATCTGCATTTGATGGGTCACCCCAAAGCCACTGAAATCGAAACTTGTCAAATTGAGAAGCTAAGAATTAGTTGGGCTACAACGAATAATTTTGTTGATTGTGGAGTTTTTGTTATGAGACATATGGAGATGTATATGGGCAATCATACAAGGGCTTGGGATTGTGGATTTCCTAAAGATGAAAGAGCTAACAAGACGAAGTTGAATTTGTTAAGGAAAAAGTATGCATACAAGATCTTGACAAGTGACATTAACAGGCACAAAGACAGGGTGTTAAAGGAAGCAAACGACTTGGACAATGAAGCAATTAAATAATATCAGTAGATAAATCATTTTTGTTGATGACGAATGTTATTAACTATCTTTTTATAATTTATAACTGTTTTGGTTCTTGAATTTAGAATTTTATGCCAAGTTTTATCTAGTAATACAATTTAGTGTGTTTATGAACACTTGTCTTTTTGATATAATAAATCTTGATTACATGTGAATTGTCTGCTTGTAATTAGATGATTCAAATAACCTGTTGGGATTTTCCATGTATGCAATCAACAGGTTTATCAAAATGTTTATGGTGTGTAATACTTGGGGTGAATATATAGATGAGTACAATTATGTAATCATTGGTGCTTACATATATGTAATCATTGGTGATTTGAATACAACCATGTGTATTAACATTTTTTATTACATATATATAATACATGTTTTATGTACCCCTTATATGTGATACACATGTATCAAGCTATTTTATGTGACATTTCCAAACATTTAAACCTGAATTGCGAATGGATACTGTTTATGTATGCATGACATTTATAGTGGTGATTATGGAACTTCTTTAATATATTTTCGTTACATGTTTGCATGATTCGTGATTATAAGTATTTAATATATTTTGTTACTATGTTACACAAACATTTGTATGACATGTATGTTGGTGATTACATGTATGTTACTAATTTGTTTTTACATTTAATAATCTGTGATTACATGTAAGTAATCGTTGATAAGACTAAATACTTGTGAAATTGATAACATATATGTAATCATATTACATATATGTAATCTTTGACAATTCCAACACATTATAACATATAACCTGAACAAAAAATACAAATAAATTAAAATTTAAATTTTTTAATAAACTTCAATACCGTCAGATTTCTATAGTATTAATTTAAAACAAAAAACGTGGAAACCAAAAAATTAAAAAATAAAACAAAATCAATTTCAGTTTATTCGAATGATGTATTTGCATTCCTCAAACGTATATTAATCTTCATCTTCTATGAAATCATCATAATCATCTTCGCTTGATCCTTCATGATTTTTTCCTTTCTTTGATTCTTCCAAATCTCTCTTTTTAACAGGGCAATTCCGAGAATCATGATCGTTAACCATCTTTTCGCAATAACGACACTTCCTTTTAGGTTTCTGGCTGTTTTTAACCGCTTTCTCACCTGGACCAATTAAACGCCTGTTGGTTCCACATCCTTTGTTCCTTATTCCAGGTGGTATGGTAAATAAAACCTTCTCTGGTTCAGACACATCAACCAACTCTTTTATTATGGCATTCTTGTTCCTTTGTGATGGCTCATTGGGTAATTCTTCAAATAGCTGATCCTTAATCTGTTGAATCTTCTGGTCCAACTCTTTTAATCTTTCCATATCATTTCTTACTATGTCTGCACATTGTTGTATGTTATCAATGATCCGAAACCTGATAACTGAACTTTCAGATTGTTCACCACAATATCTATTAGCCATACTAAAAACACTCCTTGGAAGCGCATCCCTTCTCCATCTATCATGGATATATTGTTTAGGGATTTTTTCAATTTTGTTATGTCTAAACACACAAAAAACATGTCGACACAAAAACCCAATACGTGTGAATCCCATGCAAGAACATGACACCAAATTTTCTTCAAGATTTAAAATCACCTATAAGATATTAAAAATTTATTCTTAATAACTGTAATCAATTAAAAGTAAAATGATAACTATATATGTTGTCAACAAAAAAAATTGATTACTATAAATTCCAACACCGTTTCATTAAAAAAATTTTTATGATGTTGTATTCAAAACTTTTTTTAAACATATGTATCATGTAATAAATGTTTAACAAAAGTGATACAAACAATGGTTCAAATAAAAATACCTTAAACTCGTTGACGGTGTCGCATCTTTTGTCTTGATGCGCAATGTAATAATTGTGTGTCATATCCTCTATATGTGTATTCATAATGTAACAAAAGGAAGTAGATTTGAAAATCTCCTTCTGAACCTCTTTAAATATAGTTCTCGTGTATATCTCGGCTGCATGTCGTTCAATCGCCATTGATGTGCGTAATTGTGGTGTGGTGGTTGTTGTGCTATGCTCCAATAATCTTTGATTGTACCTTTGACCATCAATTGCAGAGTCATAACATAACAAAAATTGAATCAGTGTGTTTGATGAACTTGAGTTTACTTTAAACAACGAGTTCGAACTTTCACATCGTGATGTAGTCTTCATCAAACAACACATAGGTATATCTCTAAAATACCCAGGTACCCATTGTTCTCTGATAGAATAAATACCACATAACCAATCATGATCTTCCAGTTGATTTTGTTCCATTAGCAGCTTCCACCTACTCTCAAATGTGGATGGTTTAAGGAACACATTCCAGACTAATTTGTGTATTGCATTCCGGATGTTAGAGTTTCTTGTCGCATTACCACATACCTGTTAAAATAATTTGATTAGACAAAAAAAAACTTATCTTAATTTAACTTACGTATATGTTGTTACTATTAATATAAATAAAATATATGTAAACAATTAGATATAAACATGCCATATAATGATAAATGTAAGGGTTGATTACATACATGTAATCATTAGTATATGCATACTAATCATATTATGCTGAATAAAAATACCTTCTTAGGGATCTTATTTGTGATATGCCACATGCACAAACGATGTATTGACTTGTCAAAAATAGCGTGGATTGCTTGCTTCAAAGCGGGATCTTGGTCAGTCAACACTAATGTTGGCTGCTTATCAAATGCTTTTAGGAAGGATTTTAGCAACCACTTGTATGACTCAATAGATTCACTAAACAATAGACCCGCAGCGAATGTAACACACCTCATATGATGATCAACACCAGTGAACGGCACAAAAATCATATTGTACCTACAAATAAAAAAAAACTGGTTAACCAAAATAATATTATCAATTGTCAACTTATTACATACGTAATTATTGTCGACTCACTTGTTAGTCTGATATGTTGCATCAAACGCCAACACATCACCAAAAACATTATAGTTTTTTTTCCCAACATCATCAGCCCAAAAAAGACCTCTAACCTCAAAATCAACTGTTTGATATTCAAACGAAAAATTTTCCATATGCTTGGAACGATCAGTCATTCTATCCATAAACATTTGAGCATCTTTATTACCAATAAAACTTGAAACATCACGGCCAAAATTCTTGTAATCAGTCTTGGTACCCCTGACCATATGGTGTCCACCCTTCAATGCAACTTGCAACCTGTGTGCTTTAGTTGGACCAACATTGGCCAGACGACATTTTGCAATATACTCTTGGTCTGAAAAATTTAGCTTGCGTCTTTTAAATGACAAATCTAAATTATCCTTGTTGATTAATCCATGATTGTGTTCCTCAACAAAATCATACAACTCAAAATTTGATGTATTTTTTATAGCTCTGATCTTTATACGTGCCTTGCAATCCGTTACTTTGAAATTAGACCGGCGTACAGGAGACTTCTCTAGTGAGTCAAACACTAACCCATTAGGTTTACAGGCTTTTGTACACATCATGTACCTATGTGTTATTACTCCTGCAGCATTTTTTTTCATAGCACCTAACCGAGTGCAAAACCCTGCTAGCTGGGCATAAGCCTCGTACATTGTTACAACATCCTCCCATTTCAAAAAAACACTGCCAACAGACGGTTTCAACTCAGCATTTACAATAGGTGTCCAATATCTTGTACCATTAGGAGAATCAAAAACAGTACTACAAACGGTATCTTGAAAAAAACAAAAAGTAACAAGTTAAACAAAAATTCATTTTTATGTTATAGATGTATATATTAAATTCATCACATTTATAATACCTTCGTGTTCAACACCGGTTAGATATGGAGGACGACCATGTTCCATATTATGTCTATTGACATCTTCTACTCCTTGTGCTGTAAAAAATATCAAGTTAATATTTTTTGTAATAATTCAATATAAATGTTAAAAAAAAAAGTGTGGCCCTTTTAGTTACGTGCATGTCATTTTACTATTTCAATGTTTGTAACAAACTTGATATTGATGATTCGTTGATTAGCAAAACAATAACTGATTATATTGATTACATATATGTAATCAAAAAGATCTTCTAAAATGGTATTGTAATTTTTACACATGATGTGATTTTGATTACATATACGTAATCAACTGACATGTAATTATATAACAATATGTATAATCTTTAAAGAATAATACCATCTTTTTCAACTGTGTAAGTGCCTGTCATGTCTGAAATTTGCTCTATTCGATTGCCTAAACCAACATCTTCTATTACTTGCACTGAAACAATATGAAAAATCATATTTGTGTATTAATACATCAGAAATTACTTATATGGGATGAACATTTACCTGCTTGGCTGATTAAATCATCATGATCTTCACTGTGGGTTCCATGTTGATCATATATATCTTTCAATTGTATATCGTACATGCTATCCGAATCCATTTCAGCGTTAGAACAATCCATGTCGATCAAAAAACAAACAATATTCGAACCCCCTGTTCAAATGAACGACTCCCTGTTTCACATAAACATATAAAACGCGAACTGAAACCTAGCAAATTGCATAAATCGATTTGATTATTGTACAATTATCATTTAAGAATCCAATTTCAACAAGAAAATATTGAATCGGCTAGATTTAATGCCACGATTTTTGATTTTTCGGATTTCTGAATATGGTCGAACACTACAAACCCAGAAAAATAATCTGTAAAATTCGAATTCAATATGATATGCTTGTCAAAATGTAGTCGGGATCTTGATTTCAATTGATATGAATTTTAATTTTGTATGAAACATACACAAAAAATCAACGATTTAATATTTTTGATTCAGTTACTATGAAAATTTTGATACTCATTAATGATTAATAAATAAATAAGGAATTAAATAAACAAAATAAAAAATAATTAATTAATAATTGTGAAAAATTACTGTTATGTCCTTTTCAATTAAAAGAAATTAAAAAATGTCTAAATTATGTGATTGGTTGTTGAGAGTTTTCTTGGTTTTCTTAAAAACTAGTGGTTTTCTCATGAACCTTCCTCTATATATATATATATATATGTTAGAAAACAAATTCAAACATCTTTAATCTACATATATATGTATGTATATGATTAAATATGTATTTAATTATTTAAAATTAGACAAGTTAAAAATATAAAAGCAAAAACATATTTTTATAAGATTTATAATAAGCTTTATAATATTTAGAACTTATTTGAAAATACATAACTCCAACAAAAAAATAAATTTTAGTGAAAATCACAAAAACATTTCATTAAATGAATAAAACATTTATAAATGCATAGATAAATTACTATATATAATTAAAAAGCATGAAATTGAATAGTAAAATTATATATATTAAATAAAGTGTGGGTCCCATGATATTATATATATATACATATGTATGTATGTATTTATGTGTGTATATGTGTGTGGTGTGTGTGTGTCTATATATTAATAGTAATGTATAGTGCATAGGTGT
Source organism: Mikania micrantha (assembly GCA_009363875.1). Taxonomy (NCBI): domain Eukaryota; kingdom Viridiplantae; phylum Streptophyta; class Magnoliopsida; order Asterales; family Asteraceae; genus Mikania; species Mikania micrantha. The sequence goes on along the minus strand of CM018695.1, from coordinate 49,838,327 downwards.
CTGATCCATGTAGTGACGTTCTAAAAGTTTAGACTTGGACCAGAAAAAGTTTTTTTTAACTTTGAAAATTAGTAAACACATATGAGAATATTAAATTTGTGATATTTGCTTGCAGATTTGAGTTTTTATTAAATTTGAAAGATTTGCTTATAAATTTGAGTTTTTGTTGGTTTAGAGTTTAGGTTTAGACTTTAAGGATTAGTGTTTAGTTTGTGATGAGAGATTTATTTTTACTATGTAACTTATGTTTTTGCAGATGATATATAATACCCGTTCTCGGAAGTGTGCTGTGATAACCCGCCGCAACGCGTGGGTGAAATAAATCTAGTTATACAAATAATCAAGTGATTTTATCTTAAATTGGTTATAAAACATTTTAAAACAATGATAAAAAATATTGTAATACTTTATCTATGTTATTTATATAAACTTTACATAAATTATAATGTCTAACATAAACTTAAAGGACTAAAACTATAAAACTTGAAACTGATATTTAAAGAGAAAACTCAGGGGACTAGACTTGCCATATCCCCAAAGCTTCTTTCTCCTTCACCCATGGTCCTTCTGACCCGACCCAGCACTCTCGTTCGACCCAAATTACTCATCGAAGGAATCCCGTAATTATAGCTCAATCCCACGCGGTTAGGGATAGCTAGAGATCTTGAAAATCATTCCAAACAAACAATCAATTGACTTAAATCGCGAATCAATCAAAATCCTTACCTATATAACTAACAATGAACCCGTTATATAAATTCTATGAACACAAGTATATAAATCAAATTAATCGAGCACACATCTTATTCTCATCATTTCGAAACCTTCTGTACAAACCTATAGCATCCATAAGCTCAAAATAGCCATGAATTGAAGGTTGGAAGCTTCGGCCGACCGCCTCTCTTCTTCTTACTCGAAATCCATATAAACAAACGTTAAGGTTAGTGATTTTTACATCAATCTCTTCGTTTTTAGATCACAAATAAAAGGCCCATGATTGTTTTAACAATCGGTTGGCTATGGAAACGAATTTGGATCGAAGAACTTTCTAGGGCTCGGTTTATAAGGAATGAATTTGGGGAAGGGATCCACGATGTGACATCCGTCAATTTTTCATGTTTCAATCTCGATCAAACTTTAAATTTTATGCAGCTATATTAGACTCATTTAAAATCGGGCAAAATTCAATAAAATTAAATAAAAAAATATAATTATAAGTATATAAATGGTTAAAATTAAACGGTTCACAATCAAATTCCAAAATTTAAAATCTTGAAATATAATCAAAATGTCTTGTTTAACAACACGGACATTAGTTCTTAAAAACGAAGTCAAATGAATACGTGTATATATTTTAAGAACCCGATTTAGGTCTTATACATAACCATATTATTTTCGTTTAACCCACTCTCGTGTGTGTATATATATATATATATATATATATATTTGTTTTTCGATAAAAAAAATATTTTTTAGTCAACGGTGGAAATAAAAAAAAAAGAACAAGAAAAAAAAATAATACAAATATAATAAACGTTCAATTAATATATATATATATATATATATATATATATATTAATGTTAAGAACAAGAAGTTGCACACACATAAATATATGGAAATAAGCACATGCACGTAAAATATATATCCACCCATGCTCCTTTTCTTTTCTTGTTGACTATAATCTCATCACACCAAATTCACCCATGCTTCATCAAGTAGTTCACTCAGACACACAACCTCCAAATAATTGGATTTCATTTGCCTCTTAGTTACAGCAAGAAACCATACATCTATCTACTATAAATATGGGACTTAGTGTATTAGAAAAATCTACACCAACACTATATTATCCGAACTCTTTCCGTCACTCTTCCTCAACCGATCACCATAATCCTTGACCCACATTTAACCATCCTCCCTTCTGTCAACCAAAGATAGAACCCAAAATCTTCACTCTCGGCTCCACCAGCCTAACAAAAACAGCCTCTAGGTGCTCGACAAAAGTCCAACAGTAATAATCGGATCGTCTCTAGCTGCGGGATCATCTTCTTTCAAGTTTTGTAATTAAAGATCAATCTCTTTCTACGTATCTACCTTCTCCTTGCTTGCTAAAGTGAAACTCATTCTCGAACGCTTAACTAAAAATTACATATACACACAAATACACATTCCTGATTTTTGGACAGAATCTGTCCCAACTTTAACTAACTACAACTTTGTCTTAAGAACACTAAAATTAGCAAACTAAAACTCTATAGTTAAGTTCATTGAGTTATATTTCTAACCACTACTTACACGTTTTCTAACTCAAACAAATGGTACCCGAAACAACTTCTACAAAATCGGTGCGCAGACTCGGACCTTCTGACTTGGATGGATATTTCGGTCAGTTTCTAAGCCAAATCACAAAAACTTTCTGAACAAAAGTTGTTCGGAACACATTAAAATGCGTGACTGTGAAGTCTCGAAATTTTTTTAAAAAAGTTTGCTATTTGAAAAGTTAATCCGAAAATGTTAAACATAATCTGTCTAAAAACAAAAATTATAAAAATGACATATATATGTCTTTATATATTTGTCAAGAAAATGAAATATTAACTCGTATAAATACATAACACACATATATAGTTATTTTAAATGATTATTATTGAAATATATTATTTCAAAGCTTTAAATATTGATAAACAAAAATGGATATTCTTCAAAAATGCTCCGTTATCATGCCGAAATTTTCGAAAATAATAAATAATTATTTTTAGGGTATTATAACAAGTTTTGCTAGGTTAAGGCTTGACTTTATTATGACAAATACGACAACATAAAAATAAAAATAATATATAACAAGAACACAAAATAACACAAAACATCATTAATTCACAGACTCAACATGAATCCGAAATGTTGTAGGAACGTGATAGTGATTCTAACACAAGGCAACATTCACACTCTCATGAACAGGGATCCATCTTTACAGTGAGTTTCACGGCCCCTATTTCTACAATGTTTTACTAGCTCGCAGGGGGAGAAATCATGCTTGTACTCGTTTCATTGACACAAGTGGTTTTGGTTCAACACATTATTACATGAGTCATATTTATCGCTTTTAAGTCCCCTATTCTATAACCATTAATTGTTGGTAAACGTGAATTATTGGGAATAGTACTATTCGGGAATGACAAACCCCACCCGTGGTTAGTAGCTCTAACTTTGATTGTAGGTCAAATCGGGTGCACAATATTCATCTCAATACAATGTTTTGCGATAGAACATTGGGATGGGACAATTCAATCATGTCGAGTTCGGTTATGGGAGCTCATGGTAATAATTAGTATACACAACTCATGATATTGTTTTGAGAACAATAGACACATTTTGAAATCTTGTGGTCAAATGAAACAACTCAATTTTTACGTGTCTAAACCTGTGAACTCACCAGCTTTATGCTGACTGTTTTTAGCATGTATTTCTCAGATAATTGAAGCAAGCATGGGGACATATTTTGGGAATGATTTGTTTGAAGTCACAACACATTCAGATGCATATTTTTGGGATTTTCCTTGCATAGCCTATTGACTTAGGCCATGTTTGTAAAATCTTACACATAATATTTTGGAAGTTTAGAAATTTTGTTAGTTATATTTTGAATGATTGTAAGTTAAGACATCATGTAAAACTTTATTATTAATGCATGTAGAAGTCGTTCAATATAAACAATGACTGTGAAATCATGACCGTCGCACCTTGCGTGTTCCGCCTTGGCAGGGTGTGACACACGAATAGGTTAAACTTAATTCGAATGGAATCCTTTCGTGGCTTAGGCTCTAGATTGATTGGTTAGTGCGCGCGTGTGTGGGGTAGAGGTCTCGTGTTCGAGGCCCCTGGTTTTTTTTACCAAGAACTCATTTTTCTTTTATAACTTTTAAGCTATTATTTAATTTTTTTTCATAGAAAATTTTTATAAATTTATTTTTATAAACTGGATTAAGAAAAATAATTTTTTTAATAGTACTAAAAATAATAAATAATAATAATAATTGATTTATTTCTTATAAATAAATTAATATAAAATGGTTATATTTCAAATAGTTAACTTTTAATTTAACATTTTTATAAACCTTTTTCTTTTCATACAAACATATTGATATATATATATATATATATATCAATATATATATATATATATCAATATGTTTGTATGAAAAGAAAAAGGTTGATAAAAATGTTAAATTAAAAGTTAACTGTTTGAAATTATGATATATATGTATATGTATATGTAATGTATACACACACATTATTCATTTATTTTTGGAATCATGATAATTATAGTTTATTACAAATAACAACCAATTATGAATTTTTTTTATAAAAATCATATTTTAGTTTACAACTTTAACAAATGATTTTACATTTTAAAAAATGTTTTATAAAAACATTTTGTTTAAACTTATATAACTTACAAACATTTATACTTTTATTTTTAAAATGATATTATTAAACTTATTTATAAACTATTATACAAGATAAATCTTTTAATATTAGTTGTTTAATTTATACATTTTAAACCCATTTCTAACTTTTTAAATAACCTTCCATGTCTATTAATCTTTAAATCATTTGAATGGATTACATTTTAAATATTTCAACTTTGTAAATTCTATTTAAAATGTAAATTTAAACTTTTACAATAAAACCAAATTTATTTTAAACAAAGGAATTGCTAAACGTTTAACAATGTCTCAAAGCAAAACCAAACTCTATACCTATCTAGATTTTAGGTGTTATATAGAAGTCATAGCTATAGAAGTACATACACTTATGCATCATTAACTATCTAGGTTGATATTTAACTTGTTGAACAAATTGAGCTACTATTTGCTTTCCTAATGCAAAGTTATCAAACTCATCAAAAGGTGAGTCTTCATAGCCCCTATTTTACTTGTTTTGAACTTTTGGCATGAAACATGTTGTCTTTGAACCTAACTTATCTTTAAACCATGTGAACTTAGCTTAAATGGCCATAGTTGTTCGAACTTTTCTTTTTTGAACTTATCTATTGAACCTGCATTGATCACAACTTATCTATTGGTAGAAATAATGGATTCCATTGGATTGACCACCCAACTAGGATGGGTTTCCCTGTGGGGGAAAGCTCATGGTGATTGTTCCCTACTGGTCAAACTTAACTATCTGATCTAATGTTTGTTCATTTACAATCTTTGTGCATTTAGCTTAGTTATCACATGTGTTGACTTATCTATTATTGAACTATTTTGATATGACCAAACCTATGATAACTCACCAACTCTTTGCTATGAATAATCTACACTTCGTGCTGCCTTGATGTTTCCGCCATCGGTCCGGGTGTCATACCCACAAACACACTGTTAATTTAATATTTCATAATGTTATCCCTTGTTGTTTTGAAGTTGTTTCCTCACAATGTTTGTGTTTTATCATTGGGTTATTTTGTGTGACACCCGGCAATTTTAGGTAAATTGCAACCTTTACAATTCTGTATTTCACATTCATGCTTCTTGAATTTCATTTAAAAAGTTTTAATTAAATAAGTTAAACACAAACAACTGTGAAACGATAGTTCGAGGAGCTACGAATCGTACATTGCACATTGGTTTTGGAAACCAAGTATGGGAAACACAAACACAATCGCAAAACAATAATTCGAGGAATTATTGAATTGTGCATTACACATTGATTATGTTTAATCAAGTGTGTATACATTTCGTAGAGACGAACACAAACGATAATCAGTAATTCAAGGAATTATCGAAACACACACGAGACTCATTACACGAACGTTGGTGAACAAACAATAACCAAACAAACATATGTGTCATTATGTGCTTATGTGCTAAACATGAACTAAACATTTATAATAGACCTTACGAATCGAACGCAAAAGAGATCGATTAAATAAATCAAACAAAATCTGGAAAATGGACCCTTCGCGATATGCGAAGATCCCTCGGCAAAAAGCTTCACGGTACGCGAAGCTTAGGCGGGATTTTTGAATCCCCAAATTTCTTTGCGGTTTGCCGAGATAGATCACTGCCACCTTGGCGGTACGCGGTGTGTTTCGGGAGAGAATACGATTATTTTAATCATGGCGGTACGCCAAGGCCATGCACCATCAACCTTGGCGGTATGCGACGAGTTCCAAAACTCAAAGACTTTGTTGAAATTAACAGAGGGTTCTCATTAAAAAGATGATTCCGAAACTCTCTGTATAGTTTAATTTGAATTTCATTTTCATTTGGATCAAAACCATCAAATCGACTTGTATTATGAACCCTAGCATTCAAAAACATGAAATTCATTGTAATTGCATGAAATTAGCATAGGACTACCGTTTACCATAGTGTGGCGAACCTGTTGATGTAATTTAATTTGGTTTTATAATTCGGTTGGTTAGAAACCCCCAAATCATCTTAACCGAAGAACCCTAGAACTCGAACCCATCCAATTTGTTCATAGGTTCAATTAGGTTAGGGCTTTGCTTAAACATGTTGAAACGAATGTGTAGGTACTCATGATTACCAAAAATAATGTCGAATTGATGCAATCCTACTCGTGGTTCGTTCTTGGTTGAATTGCTCGATCAAACTCAATTCCCAAAGCTTCTTCGTTCAAATTGTTATGTGTAAATGATATCTTAGGTGCCGATTTGGGAGTATTGATGCTCAATTAGGGATGTTAAAGTCGAATTATATGTGTTTGTTGATTAGCAATGACGGCTTTAAACTTTTGAGTTGCTATTGGTTTAATTCAACATTATGTATGCAATTTACCACCGAATTGATGATAGGAATCATCAATATGATGATTATTGATGATTTAATTCGTTTGTAACCTTTGTTACAATTCAATTTTCGGTTTCAATTGTGTATAATCCGAATTTTGACTTCCAAAAGTCAAAATCCCTAATTTGATGAAATTGCAAACTTGATCCTTCTAACTTAAGTGGTTATCAAATTGTTTTATTTAATTCTAGTCCTTCAAGTTTGATATTGTGTGGTTTTGTACAAACCCTGTTATTTTTTGGTTAACAAAGTTACCCCGAAATGCCGGAACGTCACATGTTAATACCGACCTACAAACACATGAAGAAATACATCGAGAGACTACCATTTCAGATTCAAGGGATGGTAATATTTGCTAACCCTGTCACCCTGCAACAAGCTGTGCGACTAGCCAACTAACTTACTGGTTCGGCAGTTGCCCAAGGACTTTTTCCACCACGTGGCTCATTAGCCAAACCTGCCGACAACAAACACAAATGGGATAACTCCATGAGCAAAACTTCCACTCTCCAACCACCACCTCAGCAGCGTAAGTTTGGATCACCTCAAGCTTACACCCCACCCACCCCATATAACCTGAACCTAGGAGCCTATGCTGGTAAACACCATAAGTGCAACAAATGCAACTTTCATCATGCACTTGGTCAATGTGGAGTCTTTCGATGCCAACGCTGCGGGAAAACAGGACATGCAGCTTAGGATTGTAGGGGTGAGCTACTGACCAAAACGCCACAACCACAACAGCAACATGAAGCACCGAATGGATGCTTCGAATGTGGGAAGCCAGGGCATTTCAAGAAGGACTGCCCACACTTGAAGAAAAAAAGCAACAACCAGCTGAACAATAAAAACAATGGTCCGAAGGGACGAGCCTTCGTGATCGGAGCTAAAGTAGCTAGAAGGGATCCCAATCTTGCAACAGGTACGTATCTCCAAAACGACCATTTCTCTTCTGTACTGTTAAATACTGGAGCTGAGAAAAGCTTTATATTTAAGGAATTTAGTGAGATACTTGCCATAACCCCAACACCCTTAGAGGTTGAATATACAGTAGAGCTAGCTGATGGTAAACTAATAATGACTAAGTACATTCTGAAAGAATGCACCCTAGAGCTAGCAAGTCACAAGTTTAATATCGACCTTATGCCAGTCACACTCGAAAATTTTGATGTCCTAATTGGCATGGATGGGTTGTCAGAAAACCAAGCTGAGATAATTTGCTACAAAAAGGTTGTGCGTATACCCCTCCCTAATGGGGAAACCTTAAGCATCACTGGCGAAAGTAGAGACACTCCTTAAACATCATCTCGTGCATGAAAGCTCACAAATGCCTACGAAAGGGATACATGAACATACTGGCCCTTATCATCGATAAAACCGAGGAGGAGAAGAAACTAGAAGAGATCCCAGTCGTATGCGGCTATCCTAACGTATTTCCTGAGGATCTACCAGAACTTCCACCACCGTGACAAGTGGAGTTTGTCTTAGACCTCACACCAGGAGCAGCACCTATCGCACGAGCATCGTATCGACTTGCATCTTCAGAGATGCAGGAATTGTTCAACCACATCCAAGAATTGTTGGACAAGGGTTTCGTTAAACCAAGTTTCTCGCCGTGGGGAGCTCCTGTCTTGTTCGTTAAGAAGAAGGATGGCACGTTCCGTATTTGCATCGACTACCATAAGTCGAACAAAGTGACTATCAAGAACCGTTACCCTTTACTTCGCATTGATGACCTGTTCAATCAACTGCAAGGGTCGAGTTACTACTACAATATCGATTTGCGATGTGGGTACCATCAATTGTGGATTCAGGAGGAGGATATCCCAAAGACATCTTTCCGCATTCGGTATGGCCATAACAGGTTTTTGGTCATGCCGTTTGGTCTTACAAATGCACCCGCGGTATTCATGGATCTTATGAATAGAGTGTGCAAAACCCTATTTTGACAAGTTTATCATTGTCATTATTGATGACATTCTCATCTATCCAAAACCAAGGAAGAACACAAAGAGCATCTCCAATGGGCTCTTGAACTTTTACGAAAGGAAAAGTTGTATGCTAAACTCTCCAAATGTGACTTCTGGATTTGAGAGGTCCAATTCTTGGGACATGTTGTTAATGAACAAGAAATATGGATAAATCCAAGATAGAAGCTATCAAGAACTGGATTCGAGAGGTCCAATTATTGAAGGATTTTCCAATATAGAACAACCACTCATAGCCCTAACACACAAAGACAAGAAATATCTCTGGACTGACAAACAAGAAGCTGCATTCCAGCTTCAAAAGCAGAAGTTTTGTAGTGCACCTATTTTATCCCTTCTTGATGGAACGTACGATTTCGTAGTATATTGCGATGCCTTGATACAAGGACTTGGTTGCGTGCTGATGTAATGAGAGAAGGTGATCGCACATGCTTCTCGACAAATGAAAGTTCACAAGAAGAACTACACCACCCACGACTTGAAACTAGGAACCTTACTATTTGCACTCAAGATCTGGAGGCATTACCTATATGGTATAAAGTGTATTATATACACTGATCATAAGAGTCTTCAACACATATTCGAGCAGATGGAACTGAACATGCGACAGCGTCGCTAGCTTGAACTTTTAAATGACTATGAGTGTGTTATCAAGTATCACCCAGGAAACCAACGTAGTGGCTGATGCCTTAAGCCAAAAGAACACCTCAAAACCCAAAATCTGAGTGTTATCAAGAATCCGGTAAAACACTCCAAAACTAAACATATTGATATCCAGATTCACTTTATCCGAAACTCTTTTGAACGCAAGCTGATCCATATTTAAAAGGTCCACACAGATGATAATATGGTGGATCATTGCACTAAACCGTTCAATACAGCTCACTTCCACCATCTCCTTGCCTCTCTCAAACTAATAAGTTTTGATTAAAACAATTTTTGTAAATACTTTAAAATTTGTGTTTTGTTTTATTTTTAATTTTTAGATCACAAATTTATGGGGAGAATATTTACAAAAACAACAAAAAGATTTTTAGTTTTTGAGTCTGTTTATAAGTTTAGAAAATTTTCAAAAGGAACAAAAATATTTTTGGTTTTTAAGGTGATTTTAAGGTGATCTACAAGTTTAGTGGGAGTGGAATCTAAGAAAAGTACAAAAAGATTTTGCCTTTCTCAAAATTTCAGAAAAATACAAAAATATTTTATTTGGATAGTCAGGTGTAGTGGTACAATGGGAAGTGAAATGATTTCTGACACTCAGATTTCACTACCTTAGTATAATTTCTAAAAGAATAACAACTTTAGATAACTTTAAATCACTAAGAAATTAAAGCACGTTTTCCTATAAGAAGAGTGGGCATGATCATTCAAAATTATTAAATATATGTAAATAAGTGAGAAATATTGGAAAATCAGATAACTGAAAATATGCAACAACTATTTGATTTTTTGTACAAGTCTTTAAGTCAAAACAAGATTGTGTTTGATAAACTTGAAACCGTTTTGAGAAAAACTCAGGTATTTTCTATGTTTTTTGGAAACAAAGAGTGGGAAGTACTTACTGAAGCATCCTCTGTTTTGTGTAAGCAAAGACCTGCATGTTTGACGTTAAGACCAATGTGTCTATAGATTAGTAAAATAAAAGATGCCAATGGGCACAAAGATGATAGAACCCCTTCTTGCTCTTGACCTTAATCTGATATATCTGTTCTTTATTTTCTTACCTTAAACTCTGTCAAGACATTTTAAGCTTGTTGAAACACAATCAAGTTTTGAAACCAAAGATTTCGCAAAATTAATAAGTTGCATGTAAATCTGGTTTAACTGTCTGGTTGCCCATAAACTTCTCAAAAGGATTTTCTGAAAAACCGTTAGAAAATTTATGATCATAAGTCTTATGTTTGAATTATGGATAAACAAGTGGAAATCATTGGTGGGGTATAATTATTTTAAGGTTGGGTTTTTATAAGAAATTTTTTTTAGGTGGCCAGATTTCTGATACAGATTTGATCCCACAAAATTTACCAGACTCAACCTTGAACTTGTCCAAAGTTCTTGAGTTTGTTTTAATTTAATTTAATTTAATTTATTTTATTTTATATTAATTTATTTTATTAATTTATAAATTTATAAATTTATAAATTTTAAAATAAAATTAGTATTCGAAATCGTGTACTCGAATTCGAGTACACGAACTTGTTTCCCACATAAGCCAATCGACAGGTTCATTTCGAATACAACTCTTCGAGAACCTACACTTTCTCTCTCCTGGAGATTTCCTTTTCTGGGCTAGTTTTCAAAAATCCACTCTGACCACCTTGTAGATATACACTATACGAACCTAGATATAGATTTTCATAAAATTTTGACCGTAGAATAAAAAGTTATCGAAGAAAATAGAATTTCAAATACTCTAGTTCGTAAACCGAAGGTATCTTGGTCAAATCACCTTGAAATACTCAAAATTGGAAACCGATCCTTGGATATGTTGGTCGCCTCCCAATTCCGAGCATTTCGAGTACAAATTGGAGTTCTAAGGAGCAAAATTGAAGGAGTTATGAAGATTTTTCAGTTCTCGAAATTTGAAGTTCGAGAACTCCAGTTCGAGAATCAATTTTCGAGTACCAATTTTCGAGAACCCGGGTTCGAGAACACCTCTTCGAGTACTGGTTTTTCAAGTACCAATGAAATTTTGAGAACTGATAAACTTTCGAGAACTCTTGAATTTCGAGAACTTCCATATTTTCTAAAACTCTGATTTTCGAGAACTCATTTTGACTTTGGTTTGACAGTTGACCTTGACTTTTATTGGACCTTTTGACTTTGACTTTGACCTTTGACCTTGACTTTGACCTGTTGACTTTGACTTTTAAATTTTTAATTTTTTGTAATGTTTAACTAACTTAGATCATTTTTGCTTCAGATGACTGAGCTGAGGTTCGTTCAAGATCATAACATGTCTTCGTATCTTGGTGATCCTCCAGAAAAGCACTAGATGTTCAAAAGCATGGCAGATGGATTGATGCTGTCGCCCGTAAACTACGCCATTATGGAGCATCCTTTGATTATTTCTTCATTCATCCATGATTTCTGGAACTCCATTTCCGAGAGGACACACGCTAACGGGAATGTCAGCTTGATAGGCAAAGTTCAGGGACAACCCGTGATCGTAATCGAGCAGATCATCAGGGAATGCTTACAGTTCAGAGATAAAGACGTTGATCCCGTCGAACTTGATTAGGAGCAGATTTAGAGCACAATATTTAGGATAGGTCACGAGGATCTTTACCCTCCTACGGAGAAGAAACTTCTTCATATGTATTGGAAATATATGGCACACATTGTTACTCAGTGCCTCTCAGGACGTAAGGGAGGATATGATGTTCTGAACCAGACACTCATCTCGTGTATGGTTGCAATTGTATTGGGACTGGATTTCAACTACTCCAAAATGATCTTCAGGGACATGCACGCAAACATCAAAGAGAAGAGAAAGGAGAGATTCTTGGCATTTCCCAGATTTCTGTAGATCATCATCAACAAAAGGCACCTGAATCTCGTCCTAACTGTTGGAACTCTGCCTGTAAAAAGGATAAAGGAAGACATCTTCTCCTATATGACTATGAACAAGAAAGGGAAGAAACAGTACATTGGTGCCCGCCCCTTGGAGAAGTTCAGGAGATTATTTGCGGGATCAGAAGGAGAGACTAGAGAACTAGGCAGCCCTAATGCTTTCGTAGCTGAAGAGCATGATCATGCTCCCGCAGGTCCAACGCTGAAGCCAGCAAGGCCACTGAATACTCCTCATCTCAATCATCATCATCATCTGGAGAGGAAGAACTGATTAGAGAGCCAGTTCATGTGACTCCTCCATTCTCGTGGGCAGAACGGGAAGAAATTCAAGATACAAATTACATCCCTTCTCCCGAGTCATCTCCAAAGAAGAAACGAGTGAAGATGATGTCCAATCGCTCAAGGGACCCGAGGCTCAAGAAGAAAGCAACCGACACCTCCTCATCTTCTTAGACTCAACCACCCTCATCTCAGACATAGCCACCACCACCACCAAAGACTCAACCACCACCACCAAAACCTAAACAACCCACTAAACCAGCCACCCAACCTAACCAACCCACTAAACCAGCCACATCCACCCAAACCACCATTCCACCACATACATCCACCACCACTGATGCCACCCAAGCAAAACCACTATCTCCTCCTCCACCACATTCCTAACCTCCCATCAGCTTCTCTCAACCTCCACCATCACCACCCAAGGCCCGTGATGACAAGGGCATGGTTCCTCTTGAAAACCCATCGCCTTATATGCCCAATCAGGTGCCAGTTGACTTAGTAAGGCTGGAAGATAGAGTATTCCTTCTTGAGCAAGACTCGACCACCAAGGACAGACTCATTACCAACTTACAGGAAGGCATGATTAAGATCTGCGAGCAACTTAGAAGGCATAACGAAATTGGCCTACTAAGAAGGAGAACAGAGAATTAAAGAATGTGATTGTAGATCTGATAGGATCTAAGTCTGTGGTCCATGAAGAAGACAAGGCTGAGAAAGATGATGATGATGATGATTTGGAAGATAAAGAAAAGAAAGATGACAAGGATGATGATGATGATGATGATGATGATGGCAGTGATGAGGGTCAAGGTAAAGACTCCTCAGGAAATAAGGGATGATGAACCTGCCAATGATGATTAAGGAGGTGATGATTCTGCCAACCCTTCATCCTTAGAGAAGCCCCTGGACCCTTATGATGACTTATTCAGGGATCTTCCTGAGAACTTTTTGTTTGAAGGATATGGAGAAGAGCTAAAGGATGCTGGTCTTGAAGACTTATTCATTGATGTTACCATGGATTTAGTGTTTGATGCAGTTTGTGAGAAGGAACGTGAAGAGATGGCCGAATCATCTGCGGGAGCATCCAAAGAAGAAGAACCTGAGAACATCATACTCGACAATATCTCCACATACCCTTACATCAACTATTTGTATGCTCACAAATATGCCAACGCACAAGGACAGGAAGTCGCATCACTTGGCAAGGTGATTGATAGATGGTTCGATAAACAGAGTGATTGGATTCCTACTCCTCCAGAAGTGCAAAAGACTTGGCTCAGAGAAGTGTCAGCTGAACTGACAGAAGTCACATACACCTCGGCTCCCGATATATGTTCGTTGTTCACAATGAAAGATCAAAGGGCACCAGCTGGATGTATGATAAAGACAAGAAGATGTATATCGTCAAAATGATAAATCAAAAGCTTGAGTACTTCAAGCGGCCGCATGATTTTTGTTCGATGCCAAAGTTCGACATTCGAAGCATCAACAAGGCCGTATTCTACAACCCATCCAAGGACAGTCAGGCTTAGTTGTTCGCTGTCACACCCCGAGCCGGCGGGATAGGATCGGTTGTCCCGTCGGGCGGAAAGTTCCCGGGGCGCGATATCGTGAGTGATAATCGTGATGATCAGATTGTTTACATTGCACATGATACAAATGAGAAATGCTAAACATAATAGAATTACAAAGTTAAATTACATCAGTATTGTTTATAGTTTAACAATGTAAATCTACCATTAACATCATGTATTTCTATCTTGTATTTACACAAGATATACAAAATAATTTGCATAATGATGTCTTCAAAAATAAGGCAGGTCCAAAAGCTAAGCCTTCTATCTGAAGTCCTAGTACGAAAGGAATAACTCCTTAGTTGACCTGTTCGTCACCTGAGAAGTCATGCAAAAGTCAAGTCAACACATGGTTGGTGAGTTCATATAGTTTAGTGATTGAAAATGATTTGAAAATGATTTGAAAATGATTTGAAAACCTCTTTCGGTAAAGACCCTAACCTCATTAACATCAGCTGTATCATCCAGATCGGTATGCTTATATATAGGGCATACCCCTGGGTCAAGGCTACAACCCCGCCCAGACGACGTCCCACCACATACTAATCCACATAGGACATTGATGTTAACGACAATTAAGCATTTTTACCTAACACCTCTGATTTAGATCATGATATTGAAATCTGATATGCCTTCGATTTATTGGGTTCCTCATAGATATATGATTTCCCAAAAAGACAGTGATAATAGTAAAATGTCAAATATTTAATTTATTAATTAAATAAAACATTTAAATACAACTAAGACATGATGATTGGGTATGATTTTACTCAATCAGTTAGACTTAGTTGTTGGTGGTTGTCCAAGTTGTAACCTCTCACACGTGACCCATGTCAGGCATAACTCACAAGGAGTACACCTGAACTGAGCGGGATTTTAATGTTTTGCCCTTACAGCTTGACCCAAAGGTCTTCTGTACAAGCGGGGACTTTATTGTTTTGCCCTTACAGCTTGACCCAAAGGTCTTCTGTACAAGCGGGGACTTTAAGGATATCCTGTGATTTCTTGATCTCTTGATTCTCCTGATTTTGACTTTGATATTGATTTCATTTGATCGTTCAAGTTATTGCCCGTTACAGCCTGACCCGAAGGTCTTCTGCATCTGCGTGGGACTTTATATGTGTGTTACACGTGGTCTTGATTCCATATACAACTGACATCCACCTTGACTTGAGTATTAATGAGTTCATTAGATCATAATGATTTCATTACTTCAATGATTCACACACATTTATGATTCCTGATTTCCTGAGTCTCATGATTCTTGATTCTTTGAATTCCCATGATTTACAATGATAATTGATTTGATTATGATTCTTGGGCCTCAGATCACACACTGAGTTATGATTCCTTTGAATGTGATCTTTTGATTATGATCATTTGATTTCACTTTGAATTTAGATTCTTGAATTTGAGCTTGATGGACTAAGGGTTGATTTAGAGTTTAAATTTAAGGTATTACTCATGAGAGTACTTAAATTCAATTGGTAATTTGATTCTTGTTTAATTATTTCCTAGACAGGAGTCTAGGAGTATCAACAACATATATATGTAAAACATATAATAAAACAAAGCATTTAACTAAACAGTTTAAATAAAAACAGTTTACGCATGCTTCTCAGCCCCGCGTTTTAAAACAAAAATGTTAGAAAAAGGGGCAATGAACTCACCTGTGTTGCTCTGAAATGAATTACCACGAAAGATATGCGCGCTCTTTGATTGTAGCCTAAGTATCTTCAGTTCCTGAGTTGTTTTAAAAGAATTCGCATACGATAAGAATATACGGTAATCACCAAATCTAGGGTTTGGTCTCGGTGTGCAACTATGTGTCCTAGATTACTAATGTGTTTCTAAGACTTCTTCTAACTTTGGTCTAATTCATTACCCGTTATAAACCCATGTTTCCATATTATTAACTACTAAACCCTAGACGATTAGGGTTTATTTTAATTATATTACAAATCCTTATTCAACACAATTTTTAAGATAATTTATTTTAAGTTAAACTTTTATTTATAAATCATTTAATTATTTTAATAAGATTTATAGTTTAATTTCTTTTATGAAAACATAATTAATGAAAAACTGTTTAACATATGATGAGCTTATATTAAGCCCATTGGGCCACCCTTAGGCCCACTATTAGACTTTGATTGCATCATGATTCTTTAAATAACTCATCCCAGGTAATTCAACGAATCATCATGGCAAGTTATATGTTCTTATGAAAATCTTAAGGCTAAATGTTAAGTATTTAAATCAACACCCAACACCCTAGGTTAACGTTTCAATCATCATGATTTACAACGTTTAATTCCATGACTAAATGATAATAAGGCTTACGAATTCTTGTTATTGAAAGAAAACCCTTCTAGTCTCCTTGATGATTTTAATAACCTTTGATAGATATCTTCCATGTTTACCCAAATATCTATTCAAAGTTGGTGGCATGAGATAGAAACCCTAATATCCCTCCCATGCACACACACTCATCCATGCATGTATCTTGTACCCTAGCCCATGCACACACACCCACACTTTACCCATGCAACTCATGCACCCATCTTGTAGTTCTCACGACAACCTCTAGTCAAAAGAACCAAGTCAGGTGGTCCGAATGAGTTCGGCCGAAAGGTTAAGGGCCACAGTCGAATGGCTTTGGCCGAATGAAGCTTTGGCCAACTGATCTAGGTCATGGTCGAATGTGATTTGTCAAATGAGTGGTGGTCGAATGGTTCTATTCGAATGAAAGGCTGGCCGAATAGGTATCCTGGTCGAATAAGGTTTGTTGGTCGAATGAGGGCAGTGGCGAATGGGGCAAGGCCCGGTCGAATGAGATCTGGCGAAGGAACATGGTTCGGCGAATGGGAGTTGGCGAATGGATGCCTTAGCCGAATAGGGACTGCCGTATGAGTTTAGGTCGAATGAGTAGGATCTTGGCCATTCGGCGAATGAGAGGAGTTCTTGCTCAAGACATTCGGCGAATGAAGTGGGATACCCCTTTCGGCGAATGAGGATTTATCCTCATTCGGTGGTCTGGTCAGGTGGCCATTCGGCGGCGGCGGCCTGGTGGGTGCCAACCTCTAATTTTCGAGCTATTCGACCAGGAGCTGATGGGGGTTTGTTCCTACACCATCCTAAGACATTGTGTTGTGTTTCCTATGGCTTAAAGTGGTCTAAAACCGGTCCTACAAGGGTTCGAATCTAAGGGTAGTGAAAACCCTAAAATCGCCATGTTTGAGCTCAGATTACCTGCGATTTAGAGGTTCTTAGGGCAGATCCCTTGTACTTTCGTGTAGAGGACAATGAGAGCTTCGTTTTGGTTCAAGAATCACACGATTTCGTTGAGAAATGGGTGAGTTATGGTAGAGAGAAGTTAGAGAGAAGGTGGTGGCCGGATTAGGGTTTTAGAGTGAGAAAGTGGAGGTGATGAATGAAGAAGAAGGCTCATTCAGGGTATTTATACCCCGAGTGAGTTCGGGTTCGTTTCGGTTGCTCGGTTTTGCGTAAAAACGTCGGTTTCGTTTCGTTTTCGTAACGAAACGACTCGGTTTTAAAAATAGGATTTATAAAATTATTTTAGGTTGTGATTCCTAATAAATTAACTAAATATCTTTTAATTATTTAAATTTACAAAATATTTATTTAACATTTAAATCGAATCGCGCGGTCATCGTGCGTATTTGTTCGAATCGTCACCCGATCAAACACGACGGTAACTACACTTTTCAATATTGTTTTCTAATTATCAAATATCATTCAGAACGTTAAACTTTCAGATTTATTCGTACAGATCGTCACCTATACGAATAATCTGTCGGTTTAGCATTCACTTAACGATATTCGTGTTGTTTTGTCCTGTAAGGCCTCACATACGTTTATACATAATAAGATCCTAACAAATAAATCACATGATGATTCTGTGTTGCCAGATAATTATCTGACTCAAGAACCATTGTTCTGAACTGATTTCTCTGAAATGACTGTGAATTCACTGTTTTGATAATATGAAATGATACTGAAACTCGATCTGAATATGAAATACACTGAATTGCATAAAATTTGTACCTGATTACTGTTCATGTACTGTATATGATCGCTGTTCCGGTGACGGTTCCGGCACTGATGTTACAATCTCCCCTTGTTAAAGAAATTTCGTCCCGAAATTTAAGAATCGTTATCGGTTACAACTTCCTCTTCAAACAGTTGGGGATACTTTGACTTCATGTGATCTTCTCGTTCCCAAGTGAACTCGGGTCCGCGTCTTGAATTCCAACGAACCTTTACTATCGGAATACGGCTTCGCCTCAGTTGCTTGACTTTACGATCCATAATCTCTAAAGGTTCCTCGATAAAATGTAACTGATCATCAACTTGAATCTCTTCGAGTGGAATGACGGGTGATTCGTCAGCAAGGCATTTCTTTAAGTTTGAGACGTGAAACACGTCATGCACACTACTGAGTTCGTCTGGTAATCTCAGTCTATACGCCACAGGACCAATACGTTCGATGATCTCGAACGGTCCCACGTATCGTGGTGCTAACTTGCCTTTCGTTCCAAAACGTACTACACCCTTCCAAGGAGAAACCTTTAACATGACACGATCTCCCACTTGGAATTCCAACGGCTTACGCCGTTTGTCAGCGTAGCTCTTTTGTCTGCTCCTGGTAGCTTGTAGTCTTCTTTGAATCTGAGCAATCTTGTCAGTGGTTTCCTGAATAAGTTCTGGCCCAGTTATACGGTTATCTCCCACTTCAGTCCAACAGATCGGTGATCGACATTTCCGACCATAAGAGCCTCGAATGGTGCACATCCGATACTGCTGTGGTAACTGTTGTTGTAGGAGAATTCAATCAGTGGCAAATGAGAATCCCAATTCCCACCGAAATCCAAAATACAGGTTCTTAACATATCCTCCAGGGTCTGAATCGTACGTTCACTTTGACCGTCCGTTTGTGGATGGTAAGCTGTACTCAGATTTAACTGTGTCCCTAGAGATTTCTGCAGTGATTGCCAGAACCTTGAAGTAAATCTGCTGTCCCTATCGGAGATAATTGACAATGGTACCCCATGACGTACCACTATCTCATTGATGTACAATCTCGCCAGTTTATCCATCGTGAAAGTTTCACGCATCGGCAAGAAATGAGCAGATTTTGTCAAACGGTCTATGATCACCCAAATCGTATCGTGACCACTGGAAGTGCGGGGTAGCTTGGTAATGAAATCCATAGCTATTTGTTCCCACTTCCAGAGCGGAATCTCAGGCTGTTCCAGTAACCCTGACGGTTTCCTGTGTTCCGCCTTTACCCTTGCACACGTAAGACATTTGCCGACGTGTTCGGCTATGTCTTTCTTCCTTCCCGATCATCAATAAAATCTCCGTAAATCTCGGTACATTTTATCGATACCCGGATGTACTGATTATCTGACTCGTGTGCCTTTCCAAGAATACGTCTTCTTGATTTACCTATCACCAGAATCCACCCACTATTTTGGTAGTAGGTATTTTATCCGGTTTATCTTAAACTGTCACTCTGCTCTACAATCTGACACACTCCTTAAAATTCTCATAGATGGCTCTCACGACTCTGAGTCTTGATCGTCTGATTAAGATCCTTAAATCACTCGGCGAAATCTTAGGTTATTTGCTATAACCGTATACATACTTCACCATCTATTTAATCTATTCTCAACTGTGAAAGTAGACTTTATATATCGGGGAGGTCTACCTAAGGTATGGTAGTACTATTAGGATCAAGGTAATGATTTACCTTCTAAGTAATCCTATACCCGTCTGCGAGATGTTGTATGTTTATCTTACTTCTACCCAAAAGTCATGTGACTGTCGGAACTCATTATAAATGTTGTTCCAACTATGACTTATTCTCATCCTAGTTTCAAAATGAAAGAAACTAAGACAGGGTTGTTCTTCCTTTAACAACTCCAGAATATTCCTGAGATGTCGTTCGTATGCTTTCTTGGTATTAGAATAAATCAACATGTCATCCCTTAATGGTAATGACAAACTACTCTAGATAGGGTTGGCACACTCGGTTTATGAGGTCCACGAAAACCATAGGTGCACTCTTCTATCCAAAAGGCATTACCGTAACTTGAAATGCCCATTTTTCATTCGGAATATTTTCTCTGGCGTATCTTCATCTTGCATTCACAACTGATTTCCCTTGATCTACTTATTTGATCTAGATAAGAACCTAGCACAGTTTTCACATCTACCTTTCCTAACATCCCAGGGCCGGATTCCTCTAATTTCAGTAACTCAAATTCTAGGAGGTCTGAGTAGAAAATAAAAATTTACACACCAGTTTTGAACATCTTGGATTTCTATAAACTTCTAGTGTTCAATTCAATTAAGGTTCTATTTCTAACTACATTATTTAGGATGTAATTAAAATTTACTCTAACTTAATTTACTCATTTAACATTTGCTTAACCTAGAAATTTCTTAAGTCATGATTTTGATTATCTTTCTGGCACTGAATCCGTCTACAACTATCTTAAATTTATTGTTTCTAGAATTACAACAGACTATGCAGTTTTGATTAATACACTAATAAATAATTTAATGTATTAAGCTGAGATTTGCATACCTATGGGATCATCAGACTCCGAGTGTTCCCCAGGAGCTGGTAACGCGAGTAGTTCCTCAGTGACTGCTGGATCTGCGGAAGGTCTTCGCCTAGTGCAGTCCCTTTTGAAATGTCCAAGCATTCCACATGCGTAGTAGTTGTTATTAGGAGAGGATGTAGAGGTGTTCACTTTTTGTTTCTGTTTCCTAGTTAGGATATACCGACACTGCTGAATCCAGTGTCCTACTCTCCCACAATTCAGACAGTGTCTGCAGGGTTTCCCCTTGTCGTGGTGAAAACCACATTTGGTACATTTAGGATCTGTACCAACGTATTGACGGGAAGTAGAGGTCATTGGTGACCTACACTGCTGCATCCTGTGTCCCGTCTTTCCACAGCGTGTACATTGCACACATGAGGGTTCAGCTTGATGAAGGGGAGCTTTTCCCTTGGAAAGTGTAGGACTTGTGGAAGATATCCTCACGGGGCAGTCTCGTGAAATGTGTTCAGACAGTCCGCACACATAGCAATCCTTGCTGTGGCGAGGAAGAGGATATGTAGTGTTTCCAGGATTTTGGTTATGAGTCGGGGGATTATTACAATCTCGACTCCAGTGTCCCTTTTCCCCGCAATTCAGACAATGTTTGCACAGTTTATCCTTAGCATGGTGAAGACCGCACATGTCACATAAAGGAAATTTGCCAGCGTAACACTGACGACCCTCTGACTCTGAAACAACGGCCATCTGGCGAAGAGGAATGGCCTCGGTGTAGATTACGAGTTCTCTTGATTTCTTAGAACAACACCGCTTTCGCTTCCTGCTTGTTTCTCCTCCTTCCGGTTCTTTCTTCTCTGCAGCAAGTAGTGGGAAGATCCTAACAAACTCCTCACTGTTCCTGATTCGAGTGATGATTCCAGGGAGAATCGCCACCAACTGTTCAGTGATCAGGGTTGCAAGTGCCTCGACTGCTGGATCCGTCTCTTGCGAAGGTAGAGGCGGTGATGGTTGTCTTCTTGGTGACATTCTAATCATAACCAATATAACATTGGTTAGTGCAATGATCGAATGCAGAAGACACAATGCAAGTAAATTCCTAATTCCTATGTTCTCTACATGCAGGGTCCCTAGGTTATAGTCTAGGCCAAACCATTTAAATAAATGACCTATATTTCTCTATAACCATGGCTCTGATACCAATCTGTCACACCCCGAGCCGGCGGGATAGGATCGGTTGTCCCGTAGGGCGGAAAGTTCCCGGGGCGCGATATCATGAGTGATAATCGTGATGATCAGATTGTTTACATTGCACATGATACAAATGAGAAATGCTAAACATAATAGAATTACAAAGTTAAATTACATCAGTATTGTTTATAATTTAACAATGTAAATCTACCATTAACATCATGTATTTCTATCTTGTATTTACACAAGATATACAAAATAATTTGCATAATGATGTCTTCAAAAATAAGGCAGGTCCAAAAGCTAAGCCTTCTATCTGAAGTCCTAGTACGAAAGGAATAACTCCTTAGTTGACCTGTTCGTCACCTGAGAAGTCATGCAAAAGTCAAGTCAACACATGGTTGGTGAGTTCATATAGTTTAGTGATTGAAAATGATTTGAAAATGATTTGAAAACCTCTTTCGGTAAAGACCCTAACCTCATTAACATCAGCTGTATCATCCAGATCGGTATGCTTATATATAGGGCATACCCCTGGGTCAAGGCTACAACCCCGCCCAGACGACGTCCCACCACATACTAATCCACATAGGACATTGATGTTAACGACAATTAAGCATTTTTACCTAACACCTCTGATTTAGATCATGATATTGAAATCTGATATGCCTTCGATTTATTGGGTTCCTCATAGATATATGATTTCCCAAAAAGACAGTGATAATAGTAAAATGTCAAATATTTAATTTATTAATTAAATAAAACATTTAAATACAACTAAGACATGATGATTGGGTATGATTTTACTCAATCAGTTAGACTTAGTTGTTGGTGGTTGTCCAAGTTGTAACCTCTCACACGTGACCCATGTCAGGCATAACTCACAAGGAGTACACCTGAACTGAGCGGGATTTTAATGTTTTGCCCTTACAGCTTGACCCAAAGGTCTTCTGTACAAGCGGGGACTTTATTGTTTTGCCCTTACAGCTTGACCCAAAGGTCTTCTGTACAAGCGGGGACTTTAAGGATATCCTGTGATTTCTTGATCTCTTGATTCTCCTGATTTTGACTTTGATATTGATTTCATTTGATCGTTCAAGTTATTGCCCGTTACAGCCTGACCCGAAGGTCTTCTGCATCTGCGTGGGACTTTATATGTGTGTTACACGTGGTCTTGATTCCATATACAACTGACATCCACCTTGACTTGAGTATTAATGAGTTCATTAGATCATAATGATTTCATTACTTCAATGATTCACACACATTTATGATTCCTGATTTCCTGAGTCTCATGATTCTTGATTCTTTGAATTCCCATGATTTACAATGATAATTGATTTGATTATGATTCTTGGGCCTCAGATCACACACTGAGTTATGATTCCTTTGAATGTGATCTTTTGATTATGATCATTTGATTTCACTTTGAATTTAGATTCTTGAATTTGAGCTTGATGGACTAAGGGTTGATTTAGAGTTTAAATTTAAGGTATTACTCATGAGAGTACTTAAATTCAATTGGTAATTTGATTCTTGTTTAATTATTTCCTAGACAGGAGTCTAGGAGTATCAACAACATATATATGTAAAACATATAATAAAACAAAGCATTTAACTAAACAGTTTAAATAAAAACAGTTTACGCATGCTTCTCAGCCCCGCGTTTTAAAACAAAAATGTTAGAAAAAGGGGCAATGAACTCACCTGTGTTGCTCTGAAATGAATTACCACGAAAGATATGCGCGCTCTTTGATTGTAGCCTAAGTATCTTCAGTTCCTGAGTTGTTTTAAAAGAATTCGCATACGATAAGAATATACGGTAATCACCAAATCTAGGGTTTGGTCTCGGTGTGCAACTATGTGTCCTAGATTACTAATGTGTTTCTAAGACTTCTTCTAACTTTGGTCTAATTCATTACCCGTTATAAACCCATGTTTCCATATTATTAACTACTAAACCCTAGACGATTAGGGTTTATTTTAATTATATTACAAATCCTTATTCAACACAATTTTTAAGATAATTTATTTTAAGTTAAACTTTTATTTATAAATCATTTAATTATTTTAATAAGATTTATAGTTTAATTTCTTTTATGAAAACATAATTAATGAAAAACTGTTTAACATATGATGAGCTTATATTAAGCCCATTGGGCCACCCTTAGGCCCACTATTAGACTTTGATTGCATCATGATTCTTTAAATAACTCATCCCAGGTAATTCAACGAATCATCATGGCAAGTTATATGTTCTTATGAAAATCTTAAGGCTAAATGTTAAGTATTTAAATCAACACCCAACACCCTAGGTTAACGTTTCAATCATCATGATTTACAACGTTTAATTCCATGACTAAATGATAATAAGGCTTACGAATTCTTGTTATTGAAAGAAAACCCTTCTAGTCTCCTTGATGATTTTAATAACCTTTGATAGATATCTTCCATGTTTACCCAAATATCTATTCAAAGTTGGTGGCATGAGATAGAAACCCTAATATCCCTCCCATGCACACACACTCATCCATGCATGTATCTTGTACCCTAGCCCATGCACACACACCCACACTTTACCCATGCAACTCATGCACCCATCTTGTAGTTCTCACGACAACCTCTAGTCAAAAGAACCAAGTCAGGTGGTCCGAATGAGTTCGGCCGAAAGGTTAAGGGCCACAGTCGAATGGCTTTGGCCGAATGAAGCTTTGGCCAACTGATCTAGGTCATGGTCGAATGTGATTTGTCAAATGAGTGGTGGTCGAATGGTTCTATTCGAATGAAAGGCTGGCCGAATAGGTATCCTGGTCGAATAAGGTTTGTTGGTCGAATGAGGGCAGTGGCGAATGGGGCAAGGCCCGGTCGAATGAGATCTGGCGAAGGAACATGGTTCGGCGAATGGGAGTTGGCGAATGGATGCCTTAGCCGAATAGGGACTGCCGTATGAGTTTAGGTCGAATGAGTAGGATCTTGGCCATTCGGCGAATGAGAGGAGTTCTTGCTCAAGACATTCGGCGAATGAAGTGGGATACCCCTTTCGGCGAATGAGGATTTATCCTCATTCGGTGGTCTGGTCAGGTGGCCATTCGGCGGCGGCGGCCTGGTGGGTGCCAACCTCTAATTTTCGAGCTATTCGACCAGGAGCTGATGGGGGTTTGTTCCTACACCATCCTAAGACATTGTGTTGTGTTTCCTATGGCTTAAAGTGGTCTAAAACCGGTCCTACAAGGGTTCGAATCTAAGGGTAGTGAAAACCCTAAAATCGCCATGTTTGAGCTCAGATTACCTGCGATTTAGAGGTTCTTAGGGCAGATCCCTTGTACTTTCGTGTAGAGGACAATGAGAGCTTCGTTTTGGTTCAAGAATCACACGATTTCGTTGAGAAATGGGTGAGTTATGGTAGAGAGAAGTTAGAGAGAAGGTGGTGGCCGGATTAGGGTTTTAGAGTGAGAAAGTGGAGGTGATGAATGAAGAAGAAGGCTCATTCAGGGTATTTATACCCCGAGTGAGTTCGGGTTCGTTTCGGTTGCTCGGTTTTGCGTAAAAACGTCGGTTTCGTTTCGTTTTCGTAACGAAACGACTCGGTTTTAAAAATAGGATTTATAAAATTATTTTAGGTTGTGATTCCTAATAAATTAACTAAATATCTTTTAATTATTTAAATTTACAAAATATTTATTTAACATTTAAATCGAATCGCGCGGTCATCGTGCGTATTTGTTCGAATCGTCACCCGATCAAACACGACGGTAACTACACTTTTCAATATTGTTTTCTAATTATCAAATATCATTCAGAACGTTAAAATTTCAGATTTATTCGTACAGATCGTCACCTATACGAATAATCTGTCGGTTTAGCATTCACTTAACGATATTCGTGTTGTTTTGTCCTGTAAGGCCTCACATACGTTTATACATAATAAGATCCTAACAAATAAATCACATGATGATTCTGTGTTGCCAGATAATTATCTGACTCAAGAACCATTGTTCTGAACTGATTTCTCTGAAATGACTGTGAATTCACTGTTTTGATAATATGAAATGATACTGAAACTCGATCTGAATATGAAATACACTGAATTGCATAAAATTTGTACCTGATTACTGTTCATGTACTGTATATGATCGCTGTTCCGGTGACGGTTCCGGCACTGATGTTACATTCGCCAAGTTCATCAAAGATCAGTGTGACAAAGATTTCCCAACAATGAAGACAGCAAAAGGGAAACAATATCTCTCTTCATGCATTCTTGATCCTGTGAAGAAAGAGCAGTAGATCTTCTATAAGTATCCTCCTCTAGCAATAGAAAAGCTTGTCCCAGTCTCAACAAGGGTCCCAGATGACACGCTGAAGAACTTTGACTTCTGGTACTTTGATGAGAAGACACATGCAGCTGTCATTATGAAGACAAAGGGTGACATCAATGATGTAGACATTATTCTAGACCCTATGGACTTGCTTAAGTTCAGCAAGGATGATATGCAGAAATTGCATGACACCCCCATCAAGACTTATGCAGGTTGGGACGAAGAAGCCAAGCCGTTCACACGAGTTGTTGCTTTTGCTATGGAGTTAAAATTATACGCTGGTGCCGGTCCTCACTCTGTCACGCTTGCTATCGATTGGCTTAATCAGTCTAGGGGGAGTTTGTAGAGCCCAATCCAGAGACGAACATTGACAAAATCAATCCGAGACCAAATGAAGACTAGTTTTGCTTATTTTCGTGTACTTTTGATTTTCGAGTACTGGAACCATTTCTTGTACATTGGTTCGAGTACTCCTAGGAGTAGTATAAATAGACGTATTTTGTACTGCCCTAGGGTTGGATTTCCGAGGCATTGCTCTCTAGACGTATTGAGGCAATGTTCTTGTAAAGTTCACGTTTTATACAAAGCTTGTATTTTTCCACTTATTCTCTTGATTCTAACTTGGATTCCGCACTCGTTGGAGTCATTTGGTGTTGATTGGAGTCATGAAGCTCAAGTCTTGATCGAGATCTGAGATCTGGACCTAAAGAGTTGAATTCCGATTGTCAGAGTCCGATGAAACTTGAAACGTGGACCTGAATTCACGTGGGAGTGTGAAGACCAGATGATGCATAAATATTCCCACTTGTTCAAACAGACAACGTCAAACACCAACAACAAGGGGATGATGTGACAATTGAAAAAAAAATTGTTTTCAAACACTGTCGATAACAACCAAATATCGGGACAAAATTTCTTTCAACAAAGGGATGATGTGACACCCGACAATTTCAGGTAAATTGCAACACTTACAATTCCATATTTCACATTCATACTTCTTGCATTTCATTTAATTAGGTTTAATTAAGTAAGTCAAACATAATTCATTGCGAAACGATAGTTCAGATAATTATCGAATCGTACATTACACATTGATTTTGGAAATCAAGTGTGGCAAACACAAACACATTTGCAAAACAATAATTCGGGGAATTTTTGAATTTTACATTACACATTGATTATGATTAATCAAGTGTGCAAAAATTTCCTAAAGACGAACACAACACAAACGTTGGTGAACAAACGAAACAATAATCAAACAAACGAATGTGTCATTATGTGCTTGTCTGATTAACAAGAAATGAACGTTTATAATAAACGTTACGAATAGAATGTGAACAAGATCGAATAAATAAATCAAAAAATCAGAAAAAGGAACCCTTCGCAGTACGCAAAGAGCCTTGGCGAATGATCGATGTCGAAGTACCAACCAAAAATAAGAGTTTAACACTCCAATCCTACTACCCAAATTAGATAGGAAAGTCGGGTATACAACTAATTATCTACGTGCAATTGAAAAGTAAACTTGAAAAGATTGATTTTAGGTTTAGAGTAAAAACAATGAACTTGAACTGAAAACAAACGAATTAAAACAAAAGAGTTGTAAGCAATATATGTAAAAAGGTGATCACTCCGGGTTTCGAATTAGGAAGACAATTAGGTTTTCATTAATTTGTCAATTGGGAATCACATAGACATGATTCATGCTTTAATTGATAAACATGTATGATTTTGAGAGCAAAGCAATGATCTTGTTGACAACCGATAACTAGACCGATGTTGTTGACTCGATTGATTACTAGTTCTACAAAAACAATGATTTCTAAAATAATTTAAAACCTAATTCCGTTAATTACTCGTTCAATTATACAATGAATGAAAAAAAGCAATAAACTTGAACTTGGAATTGCAAAATCAATCAACAATCGTTATCGTTTAACAATCAAGAACTATTGAATCCACAAATCTAAGAAAAAATGAAATCAATACCAATGTTGAACAAATCAAATAACAAAACTAATTATCAAACCTAATTCTCCACCCAGAGATGATCACAATCGAACTAGCCGGACATCCTCAAACTTAAATCTTCACAATCGTTGATCATAGGCATGATTTGATCTTTGCTTCAAATAATCCGGATGATCTTGGATTGATTTGAATGAGTTGGAATGCCCAAAAAAACCTCCTTTTTGCCCAGAAAATCGTCCAAAAAGTGTTAGAAACAAAACCCTAAGATTAGGGCTTAAATATGGGAAGGATTAGGTAAAAATCTCAATTTCCCGGCCGTCGCCTTATGGTACGCCGGGCCTGGGTGTATCATACGGCCAGTATGGTACCCTACGCCCACAGTTTTCTGCCAACGCTAGATTCTGGGCGTATGGTACGCCCAGTCTGATCTCACCACCAGCTTCGTCTCGTCGAGAAACTCAGTTTTCATATATTATGGGCCCCGTAAATCCTCTCCTAGCTCTAGTTATGCATCCGCAAAGTTTTGGCCTTCCGAACTTCATGTTTTCACCCTTTTTCTCGGTCGGCTTCTCTTCCAATCCTCCAATAAGCTCCCGAACACGTCTTTAACACTTGACACCTGCAATTCATCAACATACTCAAAGTAAACGTGTTTCAGGCCAAAAATCGATAATCTCACGCACTTACGCATCAAATAACACAACTATTCACCCCTTCATCACATCCCCACACTTGTTCTTTGCTTGCCCTCAAGCAAAGCTCATCAAAACCATCCAACCATCATAATCAAATACATTTCCCAATTTTCTTGCCAATTCTTACATCAGGTTCCAAATCATAATCAATTCACAAGACTTACAACATTACATAATTTTACATTGTGACAAGTGCAAACGATTTTTCAAACAAAACATGGAATAACCTCTAATTAGACCTAACATGCTTCAAGTATTTCACATGAATGTATTGCACCACTCAAAATGTTCTCTCCACTCGGTTTATTTCTGGACTAGTCATAATGCACTAGTATATATGCGAACTCTCAACCAAAAGTGAATGACCGTCATCATAAGATTGTATTGCAATCATACTTCCACTGAATTGCTAAAACCATACACAAATCAACAGGACTTAACGGGTTGTAACGAAAGGCTAGGGTTAAGGTCGGTACAAGGCATTTGATGGTGACGACAAAATAACGGGAATTCAAGAATATTGAACCACTAACAAGCTCACTTACCATTATACTACAATGACTCTTTTTGTTGCTTCATATTGAGGTCATTTGACCTAATATTCAGCTTTTTCTCTTTTTTCTCTTTTTATTTATTTTTATTATTTTTTCATTACTACATTTGAAAACCAACTACAAAACTTGTGGATTAAGACTTTAAGGCTCAACAAACAATTAGGCTAAGGCTCAACATGGTTTCTAATGGTTAGGTTGAAATTAGAAATTATCACAAACAAAAGGCTAACGAAAAAAAGGTGAATCCTAATGCCTCCATCATTTTTGTGCAAGTTTTAGCATACGATATCAACACACATTGCAACACAAGTTCTAATTTGGTATACACTTTGGTATCACTCAGAAACAACCAACACTAAACAAAGATATTACAATTAAGGCTCAACTCTCACAAAAAAGGTGGGTAAAAGGTTGAAGACACAAAAACATTCATGTTACTTACAATCTAGCATGTCACCCCTAATTAGTCGTTCTTCCATTTATGGTTTCTATAAAACACTTGCCACAACCACTATCATGCAACTTAAAGACTCAATTATGACCAAGAATCTAAGTTAAAACATTAACGGGTCAATTGTTGATGATTTACATTGAAAATTCTGATTTTCAAGCCCTTTGAGTTTACTTGGTGCAATTCAAAAATTTTATTCAGTTTCACCCCCAACATCCCCACACTTGAGATACATTGTCCCCAATGTATGCTTCACTTTAAAATTTAACCCCCATCATGCAATCATCTCTTCAAAACCATTAACCCAAACTTGAATTCTAACACTAAACAAAAAACACAACTAGTGATGAGGGAAAAAAACATGGACCTGATCTTGTTGTCCTCATGATGTAGATAATGCGAATGATGCCATATCGACCTGAATCTCCATAGGTCTTCCCCGCACTTATTTCCAGTAATGTTTGTGGCAGGAACTCACCAAAAAAAAAATTAAATGCGAAAACACTTAAAAATAAACAAACTAACTAAATAAAATCAATACAAACAGATAGGTTGCTCCCTATGCAATGCTAAGTTTTGTTTACGGTCTTCAGCCAGACCATACCTACTACCACTCAAGGTGGCCTGAAAAGGCTATCACCTGATGCATTGCCCACAAAATCAAGCTTTCATGACTCAGGTAAATCTTCCCAGGTTTCCCAGTTGGGTCCAAACATCTTTAACCTTACTTGTTCTTCATCAAACGCTAGAGATTTAGCTTTCTTCTCATCCTTCACCCTTCTCCATTTCGGTATCCACCCATCATCTTTTGATGCCCCTTTCTTCTCAGCATCTTTATCATCCTTGGATTGTTCTACTTTTGCTACTTCAGACCTGTGCAACATAAAACACTCCTCTTAGGTGTTATCTTCCTTTGAAAGGAAGTCACACCTGTCAACAATGTTTGCTTTTGAGCATTCATTCTTGATAAGAGGGTTAGTAGCAATCTCAAACATGTTAATCTGCTTTTCTCGGCCACCAAACCTTAACCCCACAGTCCCGTTGGCACAATCAATTATAGCATGTGCTGTCGCAAGAAAAGGTCTACCCAGAATGACTGTAGGATGTGTGTCTTTGGCACTTTCAGCACAGTCTAAAACTAAAAAATCAACTGGGTAGTAAAAATTGCTCACCTTAACAATCACATCAGATAACATTCCCCTAGGAAGTGTAGATGTATGATTAGCTAACACCACAGTAGTGTCAACTTTCTTTAAAGGACCAAAATCATATTGGTCATACACATTCCCCGGGAGAATGCTGACACACGCTCCCAAATCCAACAACGTCTGATCAATTCGAAAACTCTCAATTTGTATAGCAATCACAAGCATTCCTGGATCTGGAAGTTTAGGTGGCAATTCACCAGACGAAACAACATCCATATTCATTGTTAACTGAACTTGATTTGGTATCTTATGATACCGTTTTTTAGTGCACAACCGTTTCAAACACTTTAAATAGGCAAACACTTTCTTTATATCATCAAGAAACGGTAAATTAATTTTAACATTTTCAAAAATTTTCCACCTCTCATCTTGAGATGGGTCCTGCTTTTTCAAATTAAGCTCATTCACACCATTCTTTGAAAGATACTTACAACATTGACATGAAGGTTCTTTGAGTCTGAGCCTTGATGTGCTGGATTCACATGTGTGTCACTTGGAAGCGTTCCAGGATTTCTTCTCGCCAGTTCCTCTGCCATCTGCCCAACTTGCTGGTTCAAAGCATTGAACGCCTTGTCCTACATCTCATTTTCTTTCTTCATCTCTTTCAACATCTCAAATATGTCATCTAGCCTTGAAACTTCAGAATTAGATGTTGGTCCACCTTGCTGTGGAGTTTGGTGCCTATAGTTGTTTTGAAAATCTTGTTGTTGATTTCCTTGATATGGTTTCTTGTAACCTCCTTGATTATCAGGAACTTGATAATTTGGATTCATTTGATTTATAGTGTTACCATACCTAAAGTTAGGATGGTTGCGCAGCCCCGGATGGTAGGTGTTGAAGTTTATGTCTCCATACAAGATTGACTTCTTCAGTTGGACCAAACTGCACCGAACACTGACTAGCTTTGTGTCCTAACTCTCCACATCCACCACATACACTAAAAACTTTTTCTGATGTAGTGTTTCCCTTTCCCAATCCAGCTATTTTGGCCACCTTTTGTGCAATGACTTCTAATTGTTCCTCACTTAACTGTGCAGATGCACCATTAACTGACTCATGCTTTGATCTTAAGTTAGATTGCTCTAACCTTTTTGAAGTGGCACTCATTCATTCGAGCATGTCCCAATCCACTTGTACATGGTTGTACAAGAATGTCCCATTACTTTGGGAGTTGATATCCCGAATGTCCTCCGATGAGATCCCATCATAAAAAGCAACCAATAGCTCCCACATATTGATCCCATGATGTGGGCACTTCCTCAACATGTCTTTGAATCGAGTAAAGGCCTCATGGAATAACTCTCCTCCTTTCTGGTTGAAATTCCTAATGGTAGCTCGAGCTTCAGTTGTCTTCTTCATAGTGTAGAACTCACTAACGAATTGTTTCTGCATTTCTGCCCAAGTGTAGATGCTAGCTGCTGGTAAGGCGGAGAACCATTCCTTAGCCCTTTCTTTTAGACTAAAAGGGAATAAGATGAGTTTGACTTCATCCGCTGAAAATCCTTGGCCACCCGTGACTTGACAGAATTGCTCAAACTCTTGCAAGTGCTGATATGGCTCCTCAGCAAGGTTGCATAAATCTCTAGGCGCTCCCAGGTCAGAATAGCTCCTTAGAGCGAGTAATCGGGGAGTATTTGGCCCTAGTCAGGAATACTCGGGTAAAATTTAAGAAATACTCGGCCTCAAGACAACCCCTTGGAGCGAGTACTCGGCGAGTACTCGGCCTTGGGGGCCGACTTTTGCAACAGTGCTCCTCAGTAGCTCTTCCATGGAATGTGGGCAAGGATGACAACACCGCAGGTCTCACCTCAAAGGATCTACCGTGCCTAACAAGTGTCACTACCGGTGAGGAATTGGTAGTCAAAGCAGGTCTAAAGTGAGTTGTTGCACCTTGTGCATGTGCCATGCCTTGATTGTAGTTCATGGGCACTCCCATGTTTGGGGGAGGCATAGGGATTCCAGGCCCATAATTCTGATTCTGAGGTCTTGGTGGCCTGTTGAAACCTTGAGGTGGCGGATACCCATATTGTGGTTGTTGATGATGAAAGCCGTAACCCCCTTGATTCAGTGGTTGTGGATTGGGTGGGTAAGGGTTATGCATAGGTGGTGGTGGTGGTGGATACCCGTAAGGATCATCATAAGCAACATTGACGTTTTGCAAGTTGTAGTCACCACCATTTAAACCATCATCCCAATTCTGAATGTTGTTCTCATCACTTCCTATTGTTCCATGATGACTTCCTCCTCCAAAAATATGTCTTGCCTCAGTGGTGTTGCTATGGTGGTCATCATTAGGAGGATGGTTAGGGAGGATATGCTTAGGGCGTGCATTATCGATTTTGGAGGAAGCTGGGATGACCACTTGCCCTTGGTGGAGTTTTCGTATAACAACAGCTATCACTCTAGTATCGGAATGCCCCCATATGAGGCGTTGTACGGACGACGATGTAGAACCCCGGTATGCTGGGGTGAAGTTGGACAGAAAGAAATGGGAAACAAGGCTGCCGTGATTGATATGGCAGAAAAGCTACGGGTGATAAAAGCACGTATGAAAGCTGCACAAGATCGCCAAAAGTCTTACGCTGACAAGCGCCGAAGACCGATCGAGTTTGATGTTGGCGATCGAGTGTTGCTGAAAGTATCACCATGGAAGGGAATCATTCGATTCAGGAAGCGAGGCAAGTTGAGTCCAAGGTACATTGGACCATTTCCGATAAAGGCAAGGGTAGGGAAGGTCGCGTATCGACTGGACCTACCAGAGGAGCTGAACGGGATTCATCCTACCTTTCACGTGTCGCATCTTAGGAAGTGCTTGGCAGACGAGCTAGCACATGTTCCTTTGGATGACATCGAAGTGGATGACCGGCTGAACTACATTGAAGAGCCAGTTGCCATTGTGGATACGAAGGAGAAGCAGCTACGGAATAAAACGGTTCTTCAAGTAAGAGTTCAGTGGAAGCATCGGAAGGGTTCAGAAACGACATGGGAAACGGAAGATGAAATGAGGAGGTTGTATCCTCATTTGTTCAATACGTAACGAGGCAGGTTTCGGGACGAAACCTATTGTAAGGAGGGGAGACTTGTAACATCCCAAATTTTCTAATACAAGTTACTTGAACTTACGAATGCGTAGCGAATAATTAACTTGCTAGAAAAGGGACGAAAAAATAACCAAGGTGAGGGGTAGAAATCGTGTACTCGAAATAGGGAGGATTTCGAGTACACCACATTTCGTGTACACCAGTTCGAGTACACTGCCTATAAATAGTGGAGCCTTGGGAAACGTGCTAACCTTTGTCTGGAAGCACATTTCTCTCGAGTACACGAAGCAGATTTCGAGGACTTCAAGAATCGAGCTTTTGATCGGCCAAACGAAGGAGGAAACGCACGGGCCTTCAAGTAAGTGATTTATGTATAGAAAGCTAGATTTTTATACTAAAGTTAGGATGGACATACAAAAAGGGAACTTATGCATAAAGCTCACACCTTTATGCATAAAGTTCGGAACTTTGAGGTTCCAGTGTATAGATAACACCCTAAGGAACCTAGAACTAGCTCCCCAAAGTCTTAGATGAATTTCTGAGATGTTTAATGACGAAAGTGATGAGTACACGAAATCCTGCACAAAGGGGTAATTCGAATACCATGATTATTTCGAATACATGGAAATTTCGAGTACAGTGCCATGTTCGAATACACAAGGCATTTCGCATACACATGTTATTTCGAATACACAAGGCATTTCGTATACACATGTTATTTCGAATACACAAGGCATTTCGTATACACATGTTATTTCGAATACACAGGGTATTTCGAATACACTAGTATTTCGAATACTCGTGGATTTCGTGTACATGGGAACTTAACGAATTTCAAGGGTTTCGAACACTTAGCTAAGTTTCGAGAACTTGGATTCAGAAAGGGGGACTAGTAGGCTATTGGGACTTAGAATATTTTCTAAGTCTAAGAACGTAATGTAACGTAATGAGGTGATGTAACGGATGTAGGTTCTTAAGGCTTAGCTAAGGAGTTCGGCTAAGAAGAACAAGAGTCTACTGTCAGGTGAGTTCTAGACGCCCTATTTCATGTTAACTGTTTTGGGCTGACATACATGCTTATGGTTATGTTATGATGTTATGTGCTTATGATGATGAATGAATGATGGTATGCCCTGACTATGTATGCATGCGTATGTGTTAGTATGATCTATGCATGAAAGTATGTTAAGTATGATGAATGCATGAGAAATGAATTATGATAATGAATAACATGACATGAAAATGATGCTAGCATTTGATATGATGATGGCTTTATGATAACATGCTTCATGATGATAACTATGAGAACCGTTATAGGAGTATGACAAGGTCCTAGGTTGCTAGGATGGAAGTATGATCTGTAGGCATGATGACATGATATTATGATATGCTGATGATGCTAGTATGTTATGATGAACTGTGCATGATGACAGTATGCTATGATGGTATGACGAGACGATGCTAGTATAACATGTCTAAGATGCCAATGATGACTGCTATGAATGATGTTATGATGATTAGCAGTAAATGTTATGATGATTATGATAAA
Source organism: Mikania micrantha (assembly GCA_009363875.1). Lineage (NCBI taxonomy): Eukaryota > Viridiplantae > Streptophyta > Magnoliopsida > Asterales > Asteraceae > Mikania > Mikania micrantha. The sequence goes on along the minus strand of CM018695.1, from coordinate 49,802,522 downwards.
AGATGATATAATGCTAGTATATCATGTATGACGAACGAACGATGTTCCTATACGTGTTATAGGATAAGTATGAAAGATGTACCAGCTCTTGTGATGGGTGGGTATGATAGTCAACCACGACTATAACTGGGTATGATAGTCAACCACGACTATAACTGGGTATGATAGTCAACCACGACTATAACTGGGTATGATAGTCAACCACGACTATAACTGGGTATGATAGTCAACCACGACTATAACTGGGTATGATAGTCAACCACGACTATAACTGGGTATGATAGTCAACCACGACTATAACTGGGTATGGAGCCTTGTGCCGGCATAAGTCCACTGTTCGTATGGTAACAGTGGAACGTATGATGATGATGATGTAAGGATGTTATGTGCTAAGGTTATGGACTATGTGTATGAAATGATGTGTATGTTAAGTATGTTTAATGTTGTTTTATGAAAACTAGAACTCACCAGCGTAAGCTGACTTGATTTAGCATGTATGTCAGGTTAAAGGTATGATAAGAGAAGGCATGGAGCTCGGGCTTGGAGTCGTATGATCCGGTGGTTTTGGCAATCCGATATGTTTTTGATACAGACACTTTATTGATTTCTGTTTATCAAACTATGTTAACAATTCCGCTGCATGATTATGAAAGTTTTTAGTTTAAGAGCTATGTGTTATGATGAAAACCAACCTCTGTGAGGTGCCCGGTTTCGGGGCCTCACAAGTTGGTATCAGAGCCATAGTTTGAGAGATCTTAGCATCCCAAATGCTAAGACTTAAACTGAGAATGGGATTAATGGATGCGGATTGCCAACCACGGATGAACGGATGCCACGAGCTGAATGTTATGTATGAGTTAAAGGATAGATGTAAGGTTATGTAAGTAGTTAGTGTCATGCACATTGAAGAGATGGGATGGGAAATGTTTAGAGCCTATGAGTTGGGTAAATGGTTAATAGCACTTGATCAACGTCATTAACGATTTACAAAGCTTATTCCGTGCTAAACTGATTCCTGTACTGACTCATCAATTGTTGCATTATGTAGATAGTTAGATGGCTGGACAAAAGGGTAGACCACGTAAGCAACCACAGGAACCTGAAGAACCACGTGTCGAGAGTGAAGAACCCGTCAACGAAGACGACCACGAGCACAACGAACAACCTGAGAATGAAGACGAGTTCACTCTAGAGCCTATCGTGGTGAAGGCTATTTCTGATGAGGTCTGCAAGATCATGGATGAAAAGATGCCGGCAATGATTGCTAAGGCACTGAAGGATGCTCTAAAAGACAAGTCTGAAGGAACTAAGGAGAGCACCAAAGAAGATGAGGTGGTGATCATCGAGACGAAGAGCGGCGACTCTATGACTGGGAAACTGAAGGGCTGTGACTACAAGTCCTTCAAGGGATGCAACCCACCGACCTTCGATGGTAAGAAGGATGCTGTGGCCACCTGCCACTGGGTATCCGCGATGGAGGCTGTTATCTCCATCAGTGAATGCCGAGTCGACCAAGCTGCTAAGTTTGCAGCTCACTCTTTTGTCGAGGAGGCACTTCACTGGTGGAACACCATTAAGCAGTCCAAGGCTGCAGCTGATGTAGAGAAGATGACTTGGGATGATCTAAAGGAACTGGTCACTAAGCAGTTTTGTCCCAAGAATGAGCTGGATAAGGTTGAAAGGGAGTTTCTGGTGCTGAAGGCGGGAAGCCTGAATCACAGGCAGTACACTTCACGATTTAATGAGATGGCAAGACTTGTTCCTCATCTGGTTTCTACCGAGGAACGCAGGGTGAAGTTGTACATGGAGGGCTTGCCTCCAAAAGTAAGGATTCATGTCAAGGCCAATGCTCCTAAGACCTTTGACTCCACTGTTGAACTCAGTGGTATTGTATGGGATGATGTAATGGTCGATGAGCCAGTGAAGGAGGAAACCAGGGTAAAGGAGTCTTCCAGGACTAAGAGGGGTCGAACAGACCAATGAAAGTTTTCAGGCAAGAAGATGAAGCGTGAGGATGCGAACCGATGCAACAAGTGTGGTAAAATTCACACCGGACAGTGCTTGGTGGGCACTAACTTATGTTTTCGATGCGGAAAGACGGGACATTTCTCCAGCAATTGTCCGAGTGCCACCAGATGCTACAACTGCAACGGGTTTGGACATCTGTCCAAGGATTGCAGACAACCACGGGCCGATGCTTCGGGCTCGGGCAAGAAAGAGGAGAAAGGAAAGGAGAAGCAGAAGGCTAAAGCACGAGCCTTTACGATGACGAAGGATGATGCGATTGAGGACCCTGATGTGGTCACTGGTACCTTTTCTATCAACAATATTCCTGCTTCTGTATTGTTTGATTCTGGTGCCAGTATGAGTTTTGTATCTTCTACTTTCTGTGATGGGTTATCTGGGAAGGTTAAGAAGATAGATCGGGTATTTGATGTAGAGACGGCTATTGGTAAGATGACCAGGGTGACTGAGGTTATTGATGATTGTTATGTTGAGATAGGAGGTCATAGGTTCCCAGTACGATTGTTTCTTATTACCTTAGGAGGATTCGATGTGGTTTTGGGTATGGACTGGTTAGCCAAATATGAGGCTAACATTGTATGTCGACGAAAGATGATATGTTTACGTGCGATGGATGGGAGCTCCGTGACGGTTTATGGTGATAAAGCGATGTATGCGCCAAGGATCATTTCGATGATCACGGCTGATGTTATGATGAGGCGGGGGTGTGTAGCCTACTTGGCCTACGCGATTGAGGAACGTACGGATACGAGGACGATTGATGATGTTCCCGTGGTGTGTAAATTCCCCGATGTATTCCCTGAGGAATTGCCTGGATTACCACCCGAACGGGAAATTGAGTTCCAGATCGACTTAGTGCCGGGGGCACAACCCGTTGCCAAAGCACCTTACCGTTTAGCTCCAACTGAGATGAAGGAAATGATGACCCAGCTACAAGAACTCCTTGATAAAGGTTTTATACGACCGAGTGTCTCTCCGTGGGGAGCACCGGTGCTGTTCGTTAAGAAGAAAGATGGAAGTATGCGTATGTGTATCGATTACAGGGAACTGAATAAGTTGACCGTAAAGAACAGGTATCCTCTACCTAGAATTGATGACTTGTTCGATCAATTGCAAGGTGCAAGCTGGTTCTCAAAGATAGATCTCCGATCCGGTTACCATCAGTTGAAAGTTCGAGAGCAGGATATTCCAAAGACTGCTTTCCGTACGCGTTATGGACATTACGAGTTTCTCGTTATGTCGTTTGGATTGACGAATGCTCCCGCAGCATTTATGGATTTGATGAACAGGGTATGTCGACCGATGCTGGACCGATCGGTGATAGTGTTTATTGATGATATTTTGATTTATTCAAAGAACGAGGGAGACCATGCTTGCCACGTACGTGAGGTATTGGAAATCCTGAGGACAGAGAAACTTTATGCTAAGTTCTCCAAATGCGCTTTCTGGTTACGAGAGGTACAGTTTCTGGGTCACGTGGTGAACCCAGAAGGCATTATGGTAGATCCAGCTAAAGTTGAAACGATTATGAAATGGAGTCCTCCAAAGTCACCGATAGAAGTACGCAGTTTTCTTGGTCTGGCTGGCTATTATCGGAGATTTATTCAGGACTTCTCCAAGATAGCGACACCACTGACGAAGCTCACGAAGAAAGACGTAAAGTACGAATGGGGTCCAAACCAAGAACAAGCGTTTTCAGTGCTAAAGGAGAAACTTACCCAAGCTCCTGTTCTAGCACTGCCGGATGGGAATGATGATCTTGTTGTGTACGCCGATGCGTCACGACAAGGGTTGGGATGTGTACTGATGCAAAGGGGAAGGGTGATAGCCTATGCTTCACGCCAGCTAAAGATTCATGAGGCTAACTACCCAACTCACGATCTTGAACTCGCTGCAGTGGTGTTTGCATTGAAAATATGGAGGCACTACTTGTATGGAGTACGGAGTACCATCTATACCGACCACAAGAGCTTGAAGTACTTCTTCGAGCAAAAGGATTTGAACATGAGAAAGAGACGATGGCTTGAGCTGCTAAAGGATTATGATTGTGATATTCTATATCACCCGGGAAAGGCCAATGTGGTGGCGGATGCTCTTAGTCGCAAGACTGACCATCCTGCCATACGAGTAAAATCGTATAGTTTGGTGATAACGCCAGACTTTCTGAACGAGCTCAAGCAGGCGCAACAGGAGGGATTGAAAGAAGAGAATGTGGGTTTTGAACGCGTCTTCGGGCAAGTCAAGAACTTGGAAGACAATGATCACGGTGTGAAAGTACGATTCGGTCGTATGTGGGTGCCCAGAAATGGGGATATTCGATCGAGGATTTTAGATGAAGCCCACAAGTCACGTTATTCGATTCATCCCGGTGCGACGAAGATGTATCAAGATCTTCGAAAGGATTATTGGTGGCCGGGCATGAAGTTTAATGTGATGCAGTATGTGAACAGGTGCCTTACTTGTGCACAAGTGAAGGCTGAACATCAGAAGCCCTACGGATATGTGCAACCTCTAGAGGTACCGGAATGGAAATGGGAACACATCACCATGGATTTCATTACCAAGCTACCAAAGACAGCTAAGCGACATGATACCATATGGGTGATTGTGGACCGACTGACGAAGAGTGCACACTTTCTTCCTATCAGGGAAACGTATACGTCCGAAAGGTTGTCTGAGTTGTTCGTGAAAGAGATTGTGACCAGACATGGAGTTCCTGTCTCCATTGTGTCAGATCGGGATACGAGGTTTACTTCCAGATTCTGGAAGCAGTTTCATGATGCTATGGGAACGAGGTTAAATATCAGTACCGCCTATCACCCTCAGACTGATGGACAGTCAGAAAGGACTATCCAAACGTTGGAGGATATGCTTAGGGCGTGCATTATCGATTTTGGAGGAAGCTGGGATGACCACTTGCCCTTGGTGGAGTTTTCGTATAACAACAGCTATCACTCTAGTATCGGAATGCCCCCATATGAGGCGTTGTACGGACGACGATGTAGAACCCCGGTATGCTGGGGTGAAGTTGGACAGAAAGAAATGGGAAACAAGGCTGCCGTGATTGATATGGCAGAAAAGCTACGGGTGATAAAAGCACGTATGAAAGCTGCACAAGATCGCCAAAAGTCTTACGCTGACAAGCGCCGAAGACCGATCGAGTTTGATGTTGGCGATCGAGTGTTGCTGAAAGTATCACCATGGAAGGGAATCATTCGATTCAGGAAGCGAGGCAAGTTGAGTCCAAGGTACATTGGACCATTTCCGATAAAGGCAAGGGTAGGGAAGGTCGCGTATCGACTGGACCTACCAGAGGAGCTGAACGGGATTCATCCTACCTTTCACGTGTCGCATCTTAGGAAGTGCTTGGCAGACGAGCTAGCACATGTTCCTTTGGATGACATCGAAGTGGATGACCGGCTGAACTACATTGAAGAGCCAGTTGCCATTGTGGATACGAAGGAGAAGCAGCTACGGAATAAAACGGTTCTTCAAGTAAGAGTTCAGTGGAAGCATCGGAAGGGTTCAGAAACGACATGGGAAACGGAAGATGAAATGAGGAGGTTGTATCCTCATTTGTTCAATACGTAACGAGGCAGGTTTCGGGACGAAACCTATTGTAAGGAGGGGAGACTTGTAACATCCCAAATTTTCTAATACAAGTTACTTGAACTTACGAATGCGTAGCGAATAATTAACTTGCTAGAAAAGGGACGAAAAAATAACCAAGGTGAGGGGTAGAAATCGTGTACTCGAAATAGGGAGGATTTCGAGTACACCACATTTCGTGTACACCAGTTCGAGTACACTGCCTATAAATAGTGGAGCCTTGGGAAACGTGCTAACCTTTGTCTGGAAGCACATTTCTCTCGAGTACACGAAGCAGATTTCGAGGACTTCAAGAATCGAGCTTTTGATCGGCCAAACGAAGGAGGAAACGCACGGGCCTTCAAGTAAGTGATTTATGTATAGAAAGCTAGATTTTTATACTAAAGTTAGGATGGACATACAAAAAGGGAACTTATGCATAAAGCTCACACCTTTATGCATAAAGTTCGGAACTTTGAGGTTCCAGTGTATAGATAACACCCTAAGGAACCTAGAACTAGCTCCCCAAAGTCTTAGATGAATTTCTGAGATGTTTAATGACGAAAGTGATGAGTACACGAAATCCTGCACAAAGGGGTAATTCGAATACCATGATTATTTCGAATACATGGAAATTTCGAGTACAGTGCCATGTTCGAATACACAAGGCATTTCGCATACACATGTTATTTCGAATACACAAGGCATTTCGTATACACATGTTATTTCGAATACACAAGGCATTTCGTATACACATGTTATTTCGAATACACAGGGTATTTCGAATACACTAGTATTTCGAATACTCGTGGATTTCGTGTACATGGGAACTTAACGAATTTCAAGGGTTTCGAACACTTAGCTAAGTTTCGAGAACTTGGATTCAGAAAGGGGGACTAGTAGGCTATTGGGACTTAGAATATTTTCTAAGTCTAAGAACGTAATGTAACGTAATGAGGTGATGTAACGGATGTAGGTTCTTAAGGCTTAGCTAAGGAGTTCGGCTAAGAAGAACAAGAGTCTACTGTCAGGTGAGTTCTAGACGCCCTATTTCATGTTAACTGTTTTGGGCTGACATACATGCTTATGGTTATGTTATGATGTTATGTGCTTATGATGATGAATGAATGATGGTATGCCCTGACTATGTATGCATGCGTATGTGTTAGTATGATCTATGCATGAAAGTATGTTAAGTATGATGAATGCATGAGAAATGAATTATGATAATGAATAACATGACATGAAAATGATGCTAGCATTTGATATGATGATGGCTTTATGATAACATGCTTCATGATGATAACTATGAGAACCGTTATAGGAGTATGACAAGGTCCTAGGTTGCTAGGATGGAAGTATGATCTGTAGGCATGATGACATGATATTATGATATGCTGATGATGCTAGTATGTTATGATGAACTGTGCATGATGACAGTATGCTATGATGGTATGACGAGACGATGCTAGTATAACATGTCTAAGATGCCAATGATGACTGCTATGAATGATGTTATGATGATTAGCAGTAAATGTTATGATGATTATGATAAAAGATGATATAATGCTAGTATATCATGTATGACGAACGAACGATGTTCCTATACGTGTTATAGGATAAGTATGAAAGATGTACCAGCTCTTGTGATGGGTGGGTATGATAGTCAACCACGACTATAACTGGGTATGATAGTCAACCACGACTATAACTGGGTATGATAGTCAACCACGACTATAACTGGGTATGATAGTCAACCACGACTATAACTGGGTATGATAGTCAACCATGACTATAACTGGGTATGATAGTCAACCACGACTATAACTGGGTATGATAGTCAACCACGACTATAACTGGGTATGGAGCCTTGTGCCGGCATAAGTCCACTGTTCGTATGGTAACAGTGGAACGTATGATGATGATGATGTAAGGATGTTATGTGCTAAGGTTATGGACTATGTGTATGAAATGATGTGTATGTTAAGTATGTTTAATGTTGTTTTATGAAAACTAGAACTCACCAGCGTAAGCTGACTTGATTTACCATGTATGTCAGGTTAAAGGTATGATAAGAGAAGGCATGGAGCTCGGGCTTGGAGTCGTATGATCCGGTGGTTTTGGCAATCCGATATGTTTTTGATACAGACACTTTATTGATTTCTGTTTATCAAACTATGTTAACAATTCCGCTGCATGATTATGAAAGTTTTTAGTTTAAGAGCTATGTGTTATGATGAAAACCAACCTCTGTGAGGTGCCCGGTTTTGGGGCCTCACACTTTGCGCATGACTCCCCAGCAACGGCGCCAATATTTGATCGGTGTCGAAGTACCATCCAAAAATAAGAGTTTAACACTCCAATCCTACTACCCAAATTAGATAGGGAAGTCGGGTATCGATCCATGAGAAGTCTAGTGGAAATCACTTTCAATACAAATAATTAACTACGTGCAATTGAAAAGTAAACTTGAAAAGATTGATTTTAGGGTTTAGAGTAAAAACAATGAACTTGAACTGAAAACAAACGAATTAAAACAAAAGAGTTGTAAGCAATATATGTAAAAAGGTGATCACTCCGGGTTTCGAATTAGGAAGACAATTAGGTTTTCATTAAATTGTCAATTGGGAATCACATAGACATGATTCATGCTTTAATTGATAAACATGTATGATTTTGAGAGCAAAGCAATGATCTTGTTGACAACCGATAACTAGACCGATGTTGTTGACTCGATTGATTACTAGTTCTACAAAAACAATGATTTCTAAAATAATTTAAAACCCAATTCCGTTAATTACCCGTTCAATTATACAATGAATGAAAAAAAGCAATAAACTTGAACTTGGAATTGCAAAATCAATCAAAAACCGTTATCGTTTAACAATCAAGAACTATTGAATCCACAAATCTAAGAAAAAATGAATTCAATACCAATGTTGAACAAATAAAAAACAAAACTAATTATCAAACCTAATTCTCCACCCAGAGATGATCACAATCGAAATAGCCGGACATCCTCAAACTTGAATCTTCACAATCGTTGATCATAGGCATGATTTGATCTTTGCTTCTACGAATCCGGATGATCTAGGATTGATTTGGATGAGTTAGAATGCCCAAAAACGCCTCCTTTTTGCCCAGAAATTCGTCCAAAAAGTGTTAGAAACGAAACCCTAATATTAAGGCTTAAATATGGGAAATATTAAATAAAAATCTCAATTTCCCGGCCGTCGCCATATGGTACGTCGGGCCTGGGCGTATCATACGGCCAGTATGGTACCCTACGCCCACAGTTTTCTGCCAACGCTGGGTTTTTGGCGTATCATACGCCGGGGCATATGATACACTGACTTAGGCGTATGATACGCCCAGTCTAATCTCACCAACAGCTTCGTCTCGTCGAGAAACTTAGTTTTCATATATTATGGGCCCCGTAACTCCTCTCTTAGCTCCAGTTATGCATCCGCAAAGTTTTGGCCTTCCGAACTTCATGTTTTCACCCTGTTTCTCGCTCGGCTTCTCTTCCAATCATCCAATAAGCTCTCGAACACGTCTTTAAACACTTGACACCTGCAATTCATCAACATACTTAAAGTAAATGTGTTTCGGGCCAAAAATCGATAATATCACGCCGTTACGCATCAAATAACACAACTATTCACCCCTTCATTAACGAAACTCTTCGCGGTACGCGAAGCTTTGGCTGGATTTTTGAATTCAGCTGAAACTCGTGGTAGTATGCCACGACTGATCATTTCCACCTTGGTGGTTCACGGCTTGTCTCGGTGGACTACCCGGCTATTTTGACCATGGCAGTATGCCAAGACCCCCAATCCAAGGCTTGGCGGTACGCGACAAGTCCCAGTACTCAAAAATCACTATAAATACATCCCATTCTCCACAGTTCATCTCTTTCACCTATTTCATGAATCTTTTGCTCAGTTGCTCGACCAAACCTCCGGCCAAACCCTCCCCAAACCTCTGTTCATTCATCCTAAGCCACTCCACTTGCATTTGTTGTTGTTTTGAAGCCATTGGAGTCTCAAGGGAGCTTCAGAGGTCCATTTGAGCCACTCACAAGCTGGAACGACCTCCACAACCTTGTCTAGCTCGAACCCCATCATCCAAGGTTATCTAAGGTAGTTCTTATGGATTATCTATACTTTGATAACACATGCAAAGGGTAAAAACACACAGGCAAGTGTGTTTACCCACATGCAACTCTGTATGCTCATTTGCACGAAATTTGTAGATGATATTGATGCTATTTGTTTATCTTGACTGAGATTGAGAATATAAATCATCTAGGATTGAGTTTCGTTGATTTCGTGATGAATTTGTGTAACTTGCTATATTAGGAAACTTTTTGGATGCATGTTATTGATAAAGGATCATCTAGACATGCTAGATGTTGTTGAATGATCCTACAAGACTATTAAAGTGTTTAGAAACACATTTGGATAGTTGGAATTATGAAAATGAAACATTTGATAATAACTTCCTATTTTTAAAAACTTTCGGAAATCAAAAGAGGGAATTCAATGAATTGTCATGAATTGGTGATTTTAGATTGTTGTAAAATGTTTAATAACATCATGGAAAGATGTTGGGAACTTTGAATTGGGAAAACGGAGTTTAAAACTAACACTTTCCAAATAAGGAAACTTTAAATTGGGGAAATTGGTAAAATTGATGATTTGGACATAAAAGGCAACTTGCAATATTTGTATACGTGTTTAATGTGTTCTTGAGAATATATTAGAAGTATTAGTTTGATGAAATGGGATCTCATAACTAAACTTTCCAAAAATAGAAACTTTCGTGAACATTGTATGATTAGAGTCATAGGATGCATGATGATGTCCTACTTGCGTGTTAAGATCAATATGACACATAAACGAACAAAACACAACAAACTTGTCACCATAGATTCGTCGAGTCAACACAAGTCAACACACGAACACTCGGTTGAGAACACCCAAACTTGGAGTTGTATGGGATACAACACACCACAAAACACATACTCACGACCTATATGATTATAGGTGACCACTAACTAGTTCTAGCATTTGCATGTTGCGAACACACAAACCGGAAAACAACACTATTAGGTGAGTTCACGACCCCTTTTTCTATTTTCTACATTTGGAGGAGAAAACATTGCATACAAACTACTTTTGAACAACAAACACATTTTGGATACATATGGACATCCTTTATCTCTATATGTATATATGTGGCACACATCACAACTAAGTCCTCATAAACACATCTCGGACCGTTAATGGCTTAGGGCGCCTAGCGTGGTAATCTTGAATAGTACTATTTGGGTCTGACAAACCCCTCTGTTGCACGCCTGGGAGGCCACCCCGACTGAAAGTCAAAACAGAGCAAAATTGACCAAACACATTTTCTATTGTCTTGTGTGCTGGACATGGCGGAAGGCATGCAGTCAGCTACGGTTTCGAGCCCACATATAATATAACTGCACTGAGTAGCTATCAATCGATATCGCATTGTAATGATGTCACACCTCGTGCCGGTGGGTTGGATTGAATTTCCCTCCGGGCGGAAGGTTCTCGGGGTGTGATATCGTGTGAAAATCGAAATTATCATATTATTTACTTGGCACATGATATATAATGAGAAATGCTAAATGACATTGATATAGAATTACAAAGTTAAATTACACAAGTCATGTTCATAATTTAACTAAGTAAATCTACCCAAAAAGAATCATAGAGTGGCTATCTTGTATCTGCACAAGATTTACAAAAGATGATTCACAAATATGTCATCAAAAGATATGCACACAAAAGTGGCTAGCTTCACTATCAAGGTACACTAGCTAAAGCATCCTAAACCCTGGTGACTAAACTTGTTCGTCACCTGAGAAAAACATGCATTTAAAACAAGTCAACACTAGGTTGGTGAGTTCATAAGTTTTGTAATTAAAACATTGGTAATTTGATATACTCAATCCATAATGTCACATACAAGTCTTATTGTATTTGCAATTGTATTATTTCACAACAATATCCTCTCCATTGTTACACCTACATGTAGTATGTCATCCAATTAAGCATGCTTATATATAGGGCATACGTAGGGTCAAGCCCAGCCGCTAGCCCACCACACACTTAACCGAATTCAAGACCACCTGTATTGTAACCACGGATATCCATTTCCTTTACATATGTGTTTGTTCTCAACTGATATCCAACCAGATATTCCCATATGATATGTTCTCATCCCACAATGATATATGTATAGTATAAAGATTTTGAAGGGTATGCATTATCATGACATAAGTTATGGTAACCCTTGATGTTTTAAAGATATAGATTTTAAATAAATCGTATCCTTTTGATTGTTCTCTCAATTGTAGAGTTTAATGAAATTCACTTATATTATAAGAAATGACAGTCAACCAATTTATAGTATTCACAAACTTGAATGGATAGAGCATAAATGTGACTCATTGTGGTCCTCATGTAATCAGACCACAATGCCTCCAATTACACTATCCATTTGAAATCCCAGTGCCTTCACAACGAATCTGTCACCGATAATATAACATGAGAAAAATCAATCTCTCAGTCTACCAGTCTACAGAATCGAATGGTACAATTACTAACAGTGTATGTTGATTAATATCACCCATGTGGTCATTTACCAAACCTGACTGATGCAGCCCTGTCACTGGTCATAAGTTACCGACCAAAACTCTTAATGTTATACATAACGTACCAACCTCACTCACTGGAGGTTTGTCAAACCTATGGTACCACTACGCTATCGTCGGTTTAGCCTCTACTAACTAATGGTAAACGATATAGAAAGGGACTTAAGACTGGAAATTAAATACTGGACACATGAATACAGTGATATAATTCAATCAGGCTTTCTAGTAGTCAATTGTAATGTTCTCAATGTCATATGTTCTCATTGCTATGTTCCCAATATCATTGTCTCAGTGTTATATACTCAATGTCTTTAACACAGTGTGATAAGAAGTAGTCTTATTACACCTTGTTACCACAAATGTTTAATGATATCATGAAATTATATTATCATGATATCATTCTTGATGTCATATGTAATTGAAATCCATATTTGAATAATCACATTTGATATAATTGGAAATTCACACGCAAGCATAGTTATAAAAATGAAAACAAAGATGAAACCTTTGTTAACTTGATAGCATGATAAATGAAATAATGTACTAAATATTTTAAGAAAAAGAGTTAGCATGTTTCTCAGTCCTGCATTTGAAATCAAAAGATTAGAAAAGGGTCATATGAACTCACCTCGTTGTAGTGGTTGACTAGAATTAAAGAAATGCACATGCTTTGTTGTAATGGATTGATTTCAAGACCATGTGTTTGATTCAATGTTGTTCACAACTTATAAGTATGTATTGTTGTGTTATAAATTAACCCTAAGGTTTGTTTATCTTGTTGAAATCTTTGTTATTATAAATAGCCTTAACCCAATTTTGTAACATAACTCATTAACACTTAACCATTTTAGGTTAGGGTTAGCATGTTATGTCATTCCATGTTTACATGTTTTAAAACTTGACCTTAATCATCGAATTAGTGTATGTGTTTTGAAATAATAGTATTTCTAAATTACAACGTAGGTGCTAGGTTAAAGACATGATTATTACCCTTTTTTTGTTTAACCAAAAATTGTTATTAATACCTAAGTATCCTAACACAAGCCATTTGTTATAAAACATTACCATTTGATATGTTATAAAAAAATTTAACAGTGCTAAATTAACTTAGCTTAAATTCGATTAACACCTTTAAAGTAAACCCTAATGGTTCTCAACCTCCTTTGTTCTTATTTTATCCATGTTTTATGTTTAATAAAACTTATATGTTGTTAATAAAACACTTAGTTTATAGTTTATACATGTGTGGAATATGTTTTAAGTAGTATCGATGGTCCACAAAATTAGTATCGATGGCGACCTTTAAACGGTTAACACCTAGGTTCATTCTCCATCGACACTATGTTGTTCCCATCGATCTTGTGACCTCAATTCTAAACCATATTGCTTGATTTTTGGTTTATATTACTTGGATAACATTGTTCTAATAGTATCGATGAGTTTGGAAATCAAAAGAATCACCGAACTTTCTAATATCGATGATGAACCAGGAACCCTCCCTGTCGATACTATCAGTATCGACCTGGGCCTAATACAGATGGTGTGTCTTTGACATTACTCAATATCGTTGGAACTTAGCTTCCTGATTCTTGGACCTGTCGATACTACTAGTATCGACCAGAGTCTTGTCGATATTAAGGCTGTCGAGACTAGGAAGTTCGATGAAAGTTGTCATCATCATGCTGGCCGTCGATACTACCTATTCCAGATTTTTCATCCATCGATATTAAAGGTTCCTTCATCGATACTAACCCCAACTATTCCAGATCTTTATTTTGATGTTATCCAAACATGGTGAACTCATTTTGATTCAAATCTAATGAGTTTCGGTGGCTGAAATTCCAGTTCCAAGTTCATATAACCGGGTTTGTCAAAAACCCTGAAAACCGAACATTGGAGCTCGAATTTACCTTGGTTTTTGATGTTTCTAGCCCCGATTCTTTGTACTTTCATATTTTAGAAGTTGAGAGCTTCGATTTGATACCAATTATGAATAATTTGGTCAAGTATTGAAGGTTTTGAAGTTCAAATTTTAGAGAGAGTGTGGTAGAGAGAAAGAGAGTGTGTCGGAAATGCTTGAGAGAGAGAGGTTGCTGGAAAATAAAATGAGGTAAAAGGGTGGAATTTAGGGTTTTTATGCCCGAACTTATTTCGAGTTCGTTCGGTTTCGCGTTTACGTTACGTTTACGAAACGTAACGTAACGTAAATCACGCGTGTTAAATAAGATGGGTTTCCTTTTAATCTTAGTAATTCCTAGTAAATGTTTTAAATTTCTTTTTCTTATTTTAAGATTTCGAAATCGTTTATTTTATTGTTTTCGTCAGATCGTATCACCTTCGCACGTATTCGTTCGAATCGTCGCCCAAACGAACACGACGATGGCTTTACTTTCTGATTTTCTTTTATACTTTTCAGATATTATTCAGAACGTTAAACCTACAGATATGTTTATGTGAATCGTCACTTATGCAAACACGCTATCAGTTTAATATTCGCAAACGATATCGAATTATTGTTTTGAAATTGACATTCTCACACACGAACTCAACTATACCTGACTGTTTTCCCTCTGTTATGACTGATTTCACATTGTTATCTCGTTGGATTTTCGGCTATCTGATTCCTATTATTTGTGGGAATCAGATCACAACCGAATTGGTTTTGTCATTCCTCATGAAATGCTGTATATCTTTGTTCCAATTCTCATTGAAATATATACAACTGTTATAAGTGTTCACAAAATTGTTATCACAGAAATGTTATTCACATAATAATTCACATGTCACACCCCAATCTATGGCGGAATAGATTGGGGCGTGATTGTGATTGTTCACAACTCATAGTGCTAATTTGTAAGGTTCAATAGTTAATAATCCAATTTAAACTCAACATAACATCCATTCAAACATTCAAAATAATCCAAACAACCAAACATAATCCAACATTACAAATCCAAACAAACCGAAATAAATAATATTTTCTTTTTATTAAACTAGGTCCAAGCAACCTAAATTTGTCTTCATCCAAGAAACTAACCTGTTACACATGTAAAATAAAGTTTTGATCAACTATTTGCATAGTTGGTGAGATTCTCATACAATTTGATCTATATATATAAGAAATAAGATGTAACACTAATCTAATAAGAATTGATCTAAATATATATGTTCCACAATGTTTGATAATATGATTTTGGCAATTTCACCTTTACTAATATAATGACAAAAGTCCTTAAAGAAAGGTTACTAGTAATACTCATAGTTTTTGGCAATTTCACCTTTAATATTAAACATTGACATAAGTCATGTTAATTAAAGGCTACTAGTACTAATGTATTGTATATATTAATCCAATAATAATAACACATAGATATACAAACACATAGGTAACACATAATAACCAAATCTAATTTTAACTTAAACTATAGAATTGCATCATTGTATTTGTTTACGACTCTAGAATAACATGTTTGATATGACATGTGCAACATCCCAAAAATTACAAAAATGTTAAAAGGGAGTATAAGAAGAACTCACATGCTTTAGCTTTAGAATTATCCAAGTAATGGTTGATTATGCTTAGGAAAGAACCACTCCTCAAATTAACCTAAGTTTATATCAAAAATATAACTTAGATCTATCTAGGTATATGTTTATGTTTGTTCATATAATTTCCCCTTTTGATTTGTGTTTAGAGATAATGAGATGAAATTGTTTTACAATTTTTGTGATGAAATAAAATAAAAGTATTCAAGTAAAAAAGAATAATATTTTTCATACTTGTTTATATTTGTTTTTCTAAAAGTTAAGAATAAAAATGATTTATAAACAATTATATGTTTAAAAGAATTAACATCTTATGTATGTTTATTAATAACATTTGAAAATTTGTAATTATAATATCATAAAATTAATCCCAGAAAATAAAAATAATTTTCTGACTTTTTAAATTAATTTTACAAATATTATTTATATTTTTAAAGTTTATTTAAACAATAAAATAGAAATTTGTAAAATAATATTAAAAAATTTATTTAAAAATTTCCAGAATGTTAATATAGTTAAATTATAATTTCTGGAATTTTTCCAGAATTTTTAGAAATGTTTTGTATTTTTTATATAATTAAATCTATTTAAATAACATTAAAGTAGCAAAATAATATAAATTTATGTTGAAAAAATTCTAAAATTTTAACAGAATATTAGAAATAATATTTTAGAATTTAGAGAATTTTTTTAGAACTTTTAGAGCTTGTTTGATTAGTTAAACAAATAAAAATTAGAAGAAAAGGGAAAAAACCAAAACCCGGTTAGGTTCGGACTCGAATGCCAGACCCATCTCACTATATATGTGTGTTTTACTAGTAGGATATGCGGTTTGTTTGAGATAAACTTCATTTTGATTATACTTATCAACAAACTGATTTGTTCATTCAAATTCTATGAACCCTAGAAATCAAATCAAACGATTTGTTGATTATGGGTTGTTAACACCATAGGGCTATTGTTCCCCATGTAAATCCGATCAGAAAAAATCTACTACTTACTTGATTTGTGTCGGATTGAATGAGTTTGAGTAGAATTTAGCTCTTGGCAATTCGTGAACCCGATTGGGAGTTTGGGAGAGATTTAAAGCTTCTGGTTGATCTCGTTCATTTCCGAAACAACTTTCCAAGCTTCCAGTAGAAGGAATTTGATGCTGTTTGTTTGAGTCGAATTCAAGTTGTATCTTTATGTATAAACGTTCGGTTATGGTTTCTTGCATTCACTGAGTTTAATTCTTAAATTAAATGATTCGGTTTTGATTATGAACGTGTAGGAAACGTGTATTGATTATGAATTGCATTTACAATTTACGTTTTGCTTGAATTGAGTTTTGAGAACGGCCGAAGATGGTCTTGAATGTGGCTGCCATTCGAACTCAAGAAGAAACAGAAGAAAATTCATAAAAATTACAACTTCAGTCCCTTACTTTTCTTATTTGATACATTTAACTCAAATTCTATTTAAAACTAATTCTAGTTTTAATATTTTACAAATATTATACCTCACACACTTTGTGTTGTTATTTTATGTAAAAGTAAACTTTATAAGATTATAAACTCTTAATAAATACAAAATCTAATGTTACAATTAATTTATACTGTTTAAAATAATAAAACTTTATATGTTTTATAACCATATAAAGTTTTAGTTATATTACTATATATTTAAAACAATCAGTTGTTAAAAATTTATTTATAAAATAAGTTTTATAACTCATTTATAATAAACTAAAACTCTAATTTTTAAGTATCTCAATAAACTTTATTTTGAATCAAATATATTATTTAAGTTAAATAAAATTTATTTTGAGCAACTTATATATATATTTAATATAAAATAAATTCACATCTTGAATTAAATCCCAATTTATGTATGTATGTATGTATGTATGTATGTATGTATGTATGTATGTATGTATGTATGTATGTATGTATGTATGTATGTATGTATGTGTTTTAAATTTTGAATTGTGTTAACAAAACCATATGAACTTTCTTTTATTATAAATATGACCTCATTACATTTTAATTTATATAGCAAATACCCTAAAGATTACATCACACACAGTAGTAAATGAATGTACACATACCGTACGTTTGCCGGACGGTCAAGTGCTAGTTGTCACAAATGATATGTAGTCCAGCAACATTTACTTTAAACACTTATTGTTTATTGCCGATACAAAACCTATGCTCTCACCAACCGTTATGTTGACCTTTTACTCACATGTTTTATCATCTAACTAAGGCACGCACTTAGGAAATAGGATGATAGGACGGGGTTGCATGCATCTATTAAGTGTCTTAGGCTATTGAGAACAATTTAGTTATTTTGTCTTGTATTGTAATGTTAAACTACTTAAACCGCTTCTGCAACTTTTAATTTGAAATGTTTTGAAAATATTTTAGTTACCTTTCGCAGTTTTGATTTATTAAACTGTCTTATCCAAGAAATTGGATGTACGCATATAACTAGACATGTAGGTCTCGCAAGTGTGACAAGAGACAGCGATTCTGCAAGAACTGAGGCCGATCTCGATCGCGCCCTCGACAGCCTGAAAACCCGGGGTGTGACAGTATGGATCACATCATTGTGACTCAAAACAACACACTTATGTGTCTCTTTGATTCTTCACACTTTTGTGAATCACTCCAACTTATACCAATCTAGAAATTTTTTTTCACCTTTGAGAATCATCCAAAGTCAAAGTTAATAATATGTGACATTTACACACATATAATCAACACTATACCCAAATAACAAATAGTCAAACATTTGTGATTTTAAACATATATTGGTGTCTAACTTCAAATACAACATAAAATATATCATCAACACATATTTTTCACACGCCTTGTGAACCATTTAAATGTAAATCAATTACAAGATGTTTACATCCAATTGAAACAATTATACTTACATATCAAATACCTTCAAACCTTTGTCTACATCATTGTAGATCAACTAGGGTGTCTACTATCATTGTTAGCTCACTTTCAATGAACCATTTCAACATGCCTTCACAAGAATTATCCACATCAATGTGGATTAAAATCAATTTAAATACGTATAAATGCCTATACACTTGTAGGTCATCACTTATATCACATTCAACACATGGTTTTACCCATGTAAATCGCCAGTTGAGTTTAGCACACATGTTCACAATACTTGTTAATCATTATCACAACATTAAACAAAACTCAACATTAACGGGTGACTTACCTTAAACCTAGTGGATATGACCATTTAGCTAGCTCCCTCCCGGTTTATGCTTGTCTTCTTCATCAAGACTTCCTATGATCATACCACAATTCATTCAACACACACATATTTTCCATAGCTTATTTTCACCCAACTAACCGAGTTTTATACTAATTAGTCATATGATTAGGTTTACTAACCATTCTTACCATTTTACACCTCATACTTAATGAAAACCTCTTTGAGGCATTTTATCAAACAACTCATGTGCAGGATTTCACCTGCACATTTTCTTAATCAAATTCAAGTTACCACAATTCGATCATATGTTCAAGTTCATCAAACCATAAGTTTAGTAGGTTCATTGAGTTTTGACAATACTTTAGCTTCTAAAACATCAACATACCATTAACTTATACTCAAATTCATCAAGCTCATACTAGAACTTAAACTCACATGATTTACCTAACTCCCATATCATCATCTATGGATTCTATCTTCAAGAATCCATGTTTGGGTGTTGAACATATGTTTATACTATCAAAACTAACACTCCTTTACTAAGGATAACATACAATCCATAGATTTGATGAAAACCCATCCATGGCTTCATCTTTATCACGAATATTTCTACTAAACAACAAATTAACATAACCTTTTTTAGTAATCATGGTGGGTGTTGATTTCTAGCTTCAGTTGATGATTTGCGACTCAAGAACACTTCCAATCGAGCAAAATAACGAGGAGCTAGGGTTTCCCTTTTTTCTTCTTCTCTGCTTGACGAACTCATATACATATGAAATAAAATTCTTGATTTTGACTTTATTAAGTCTTTTCCTTACATACAAGTATGGGGGAATGACATCTTTAGTCCCCAACCTTTAACTATCATTTAACTGGCTTTAAACTAAGCTAACCAGGTTAGGTACTAACCATTTAACAACCCACCATGTTTAAAAATATAAAATTATCTAATTACACGTCTTGTAGTTTAGAATTTATAACTTAAGTTATTTTATTAATAAAATCCCGAAATGGTTGGTTACAATATGATATAACAAAATTACTAGTATTCCGTATTTATATTGAAATTTCAGCATTATAACAATGTATTTTATTAAAAATCCATATAAATTCCTAAATTACTAAAATTTCAGATTTTCCCGTTAACATGATGCAAACACAAATATAATTTTATTCATCAATATGACAACAATTGTGCCACGTTTTAGATGCATAGTGTTTACTAATTTGGTGATTAACAACATTTAAACTTGAAAACCAACATCTATTTTATTTGGACGTTGTTTAAGATATCATAATTTGATATCAAAGTATAATACATGTACATAGGTCCTAACAAACATTGTTGGCATAATATAAAATATTGTAGCAAAATAAGTATTATACACAAATTTTAAATTCTCATTTTTGTTTTTGAGTGATGATTTCATGACTTGTTACTCTTGATTTAGACATGGAACACCATATTATAATTATACATAAGTGTTTAAAATGATGATCTCTATGGTCATGAAAGTTATAAAGATGTAAAAAGATATCAAAGTGTAACAATATAAAAGGCTAACATGCTCACCCACCTAAATTACACATCTATCACATTTAAATCATGGTCTTCATCAAAGAGGTTTTGCCTCTTACTACTAGACTATAACTTGAGTGCCAATAAACAAACTAGTCAATGAAGAGTAAAACAATAGTGTTTACTGTTTAGTATGAAATTACATCAGAAGTCTTGAATTATTCATTTTCCTGCTACATCCTTGTTTACATTCTTTTCCACTAATATGTATTCTGACATTAATATTTTTACTTGACATAATAAGCATGACACTCTTCTCGTGTGCTTGGGCTTACAAGTAAAGTGGTCGCGGGAGGCATTCGACTAACGGTTTACAACAAGTAAATTGGTCTCGCATTAGGCGGTCTAGTAACCACGAGTCAACATGAGTAGACATTTTAGACAAAACAAGAAGATTGTTATTTGATGTATTACAACTATTTATTTGTATATTGTATCTATCATGTTTTGAATGTAGCGCCTTGTGAGCGGTATATGCATATAATGTATTTATATATACGTGTGTGTTTGTGTGTGTGTGTGTGTCCGCCTTTAAGGGACAAAAGCAAAATTACACTAATTTTAACGTTATTTTACTTGGTTTTTGTGAAAATAACGTTAAAAACGTTGGGTTGGTCTGTTAATGTGGCAACATAAGCCGAAGGTCTCAATGAAAGCAACATCTCTATTCCTATATGGTAGATATAAGACTATCTATATCTTACTCTTCTCAGATGATACCTTAATTTTGCTAATGATGAGATATACTGAGTATGATAATTATAATGTTTCAAAATGGAGCAAAATGACCCTAGTGATATATACACATTTGTTTAGGGTTTAGGTCTTATGATAATTAGGACAGGTGTTGTAAAGTGAGAAAATCTTGGCAAATATTATAATGTTAAAATTTAATTTATACTGATTTGTGTGTACTTTAAACAGTCATTTTTTTGTATAAAATTCATCATTTAAGATTGCTTCATTGAATATGATATAAAAAATTTTGCTTTAAATAATATCCAGTTTCTACAAATAGCTATGTTTATGAAAGAAATTTTAAGATTTGTTTAAAAAACCGTTTTATTACCACATAATTGTATAAAACATATTTTGTGACCACTTTTGCTTGGTTTATCATACTTTTGTTGGTAACAAACATGTTGGTCCAAATGTAGTTTACAGCTTTATACAGATTTATATTTCACACAAGAAAACATATGCTGTTGAGAGTTGTTGGATTTTAGTATACAATATCTTCACCCTGCTTATGTTTTGGGGACGATCGCTACATAACGAGATACGCCAACTTCCACAAAGCGGGGTTCCAATTTACCAACTCTGAAAAGTATGCTTATGCGCGAATGTATGTCCATACGCAACTACAAATACCTGGGTCCTGACGTCAGATTCTCTCACCAGACGATGATCAGCATTCATATCTTCTATAACCATAATTACTTCCTGCAACAATATTTTCTAACCTTAATTAAATCAAAATTGTAATGTAATAGACAAAGGCTAATTCATTTAAAACGCTTGACAAACAAGAAGGGGGTTAAGTTGCCTCCTATCTGTCCTTAAGGTGGAGTGTTCAAATTCTATGGTCAAGAAGGTTTCATTAAGCACTAGTTCCATGCTACAAATAAAGGTCAAACCCAGTGCACAAGGCTTTTGCATGTGCGGATTTCGATCCATTTCTGTAAGAGACTGCTTTCATGACTTGTTCCAAGTCACATGCTAGCAACCTAACCGTTGCTTCAAGGCTCGCCCCTTGTTCCATGCAAAATGTGAATTCATACTGTTTAAAGAAGTTCCAAGCTAAGAATTATACCACGGGAGGAGCTTAAACGTCTCTTTCCACCATCCGTGTTTGGAGCAATTCTTGACAATTTTGTCAAGCCGTATGATGATCTCAGAAAAGTTCGGTCTTATAGCCAAATCAGGATACCAACACTCCTCGATTAATCTACAAAATCACCAAAAAAAAAAAAAAGGAACATGAGACACAAAGAGAGCCAAGCTTTTTATAGAGGTGGAAATTCTGACGCATATACTTAAAAGTTAAAATGGTCAATATAAGGCTGTGTTTTAACCTTAATGGGCCAAAAGTGTCGAGCAACTCAAAAGTTTCCCAAAATGTTTTTCACACATAAAACAATATGCACTTATTAATCACATTTAATACGCTAAATATTTACAAAAATTTGCACACAATGTTTGGTTCAGCCCAACCCGAATAGTATCGATCCAGACAAGAATATACGATACGAATAAAAAAAATACCCGTTTAACCCGAACAAGTTACCTGACTCTCAACCTGCCCATTTTGCCACTTCTATTTCATATTAAAGTAACTCTTATAATTTTCATATTTGCAAGCAATGATTGGAATACCAATTACATGATTCAAGATGACATGTAATGTACGAAACAAAATGACTTACTCAATTAGCTCGTGAGGATAATATTTACATTTTATCTTGAATGGCGGTCTCTGGATAGCTACACACATCAGCTTAACGGCCTCAACAGGAACCTTGGAATGAAAAGGTTGGACACCCTCCATCATCTAATCCCATAGTAAACAAAATCAAGATCCATGTTTGAGATAAATATTATAAGAAAATTGTTAGTTTACTAAAAACTAACAAGGCAGCTCAAATTAATTGACAATATGCGCATATATATAAATGTATGATATGATATATGCTTTATATTATAGGTGGTAAAATGGGAAGTGGGCTGTCTAATAGCCAAAACGAGTATAGCTTATGTGAGCACCACAACGGGTCGATGGTCATAGTTATCCACAAGCTTTCCCCTTTTTTTTGTAGTTTTCATTTTTGGAATTGTATAAATTATTAGTGTGATAAATTTGACATCATAGCCTGTAAAGTCACAACCATTTTTTTAAATAAAACAAGGGGTTTATGCACTCTCATCATACTTTGGGTCTGCTTT
The DNA here is from genome assembly GCA_009363875.1 of Mikania micrantha. Lineage (NCBI taxonomy): Eukaryota > Viridiplantae > Streptophyta > Magnoliopsida > Asterales > Asteraceae > Mikania > Mikania micrantha. Next base: position 49,778,925 of record CM018695.1, on the reverse strand, counting down.
GACCCATTTGTATCTTAGCTAAAAAACTACTCCTGCACATTTGACATGTTAGCCAAAGTGATAACCAAATCATCTTTTACCCATAAAGAGGTAAAATTTGCCACTTCTACTTTGTATATTATTTGAAATAATAAAATATACATCTATCAATATTTATTTGATTCTATAAAATGTTACCTCGTAAAGAATAAGGCCAAAAGAGTACACATCCACCCGTCTATCGAATAGTTCATCATTATAAATCTCTGGTGCAATATATATATCTGCATTAGAAAAAACAAATTCAGCTGCTTACTTGGATAGTTTCAAAATCAATATTTATATTGATAATATACAAAATGTAACAAAGAAAATTGCATGTGCTCCAGAACTTACTTGTTTGATCAATGGTAACAGGCCGTGCTAATCTTGCTTTATCTGATGAAATTTTAGACAATCGGATTGACCCAAAACCTGCAACCTTTAAGTGGCCCCCAAAATCCACAAAGATATTTCTGGCACCTTTCAAATTTCAGTTACTATTAAAAAATCTCAAAACATACATTCATGAGAGCCATGTTACAGAATAGTCAATTGTATTAGTTTCCTTACTTTGGCCTTAAATCACAGTGAATAACTGGGTCCGGTTTACATTCATGAAGATAATTCATTCCCCTGCCAAATCACATTTAATCAAGGAATGAAATAACAAGTAGATGCAAAAGACAAAATGGGTCAGTTGGGTAACGGGCCAAAACCAATATGTTTTAGGGTGGTTTGAAATGGGTATCGTCGACTTGGCATTTTAAACATTTTTGGCTCGTTTTCTTTCAAGCCATTTTTTAATTTAATATTACGTCATTGAACAATAATTAATCAAATATAACCCGAATTGACCCCATTTTCTAATAATTGTGTTGAAATTACTCGTTTTAAAGTACATGAATTGAATTTGAATTTACATAAAGGAAGTAATATTCAACTTGCCTGGCAATATCAAGAGCAAATCTAAGAGCTGTGGATGGCGACAAGCGTCCTTTATTTTGAAGATAAGTTCTAAGGTCCCCCTGAAATTTCATCATGTATTCAAGCTTTTTTTTGTTATTTTAAAATCCCAGGTGTTTCAATTGGAGCAACCTTTTTATTCTTTGAGATAAAGAAAAGGTTTGCCTCCATCCATCCTTCCCTCCCAAGTCCCTATGTATAACTTTGGCAATGAGTGGGCTTTATTAGGCAGTTTGTTTGTTATTGTTGTTATGTAATCAAGACTGTTTATTTTAATTTTTAACCGTTTGTGATTTTTGTTGAGTTTGTTTTCTTTGACTTACTGCAGGGTGATGCTCGGAAACAATCATCATGGGTACTTTTTGGGTGACAGCTCCAACAAACTGAACCACGTTAGGATGCCGAACCTTCTCCAACAAAGTCAACTCATGTTTGAATGCGTTTCTGCATTCATTATAAACAAGAGTTCATTGATCGTTAATAGAGTAATGCGAAGCCATAATACAGTGGTTGGGATGTCAGGAGTTGGATCAAAATGGGTTGTGTCAAAACTAGTGACCTTTAATTATGGGTCAAAGCAGTTCAAATGGACCTATCAGTACTAATTTGCCATTTTTTATTATTAAGTAATTAATGAGTACAATAATTATGGGTCAAGACAGTTCAAATGGACCTATCAGCACTAATTTGTCATTTTTCTATTATTAAGTAATTAATGAATACAATATGACCATATAAACAATATTATTACAGTAATAATCTAATTTTGATTGAAGAAAATTAAAGAGGTTGCATGAATTAAAAAAAAACACAAAATGGGTGATTTTTGACTTGATGGGCCCTCTCAGCCCGTTTGACCCGTTAGTGGATCTAAATTCCACCTATAAATTCGAAATTTAGAAGTCAAATATAATGACAGAAAATTAAATGTTTGATGGCTGGTTCTTGGCAAGATGGGTACATTTAATCATCTATTAAAAAAATAATTAGACAATGATTGATATAACATAACTTTTGTAACCATATATCACACACTGGTTGATTATAAATATCATGGAAAAAAAAAAAGAAAAAGTGTTCCAGGTCAATTCAACCCGCCCAATTACCCACCTCTATATGTGAGTGCACTATAATTCTTATATATTTAGCAAAATAAAGAAATATATGTTTTTTACAGTTATAACTTTAACGCTCATGTATATAATAACACTTTATCTAGTTTATAAAAAAATTGATAGATGGAAAATATATTTCTAGCCACATGGCCCACATACATGCTTTCTGGGTCAGAATAGCTATCTTTGTCTAGTATTTTCACAGAAACCTTTGTGCCATTCCATTTACCAACTTGATAGGTTCCCTGTAAAAAAGACCGAAAGGTAATATAAGCACCTAAACAGAATGAAAGAATTATATTAAGCATAAACGGTAAAAAACAGTATAATTTAAAGCCTATAATCTCCAAAGCCATCTTTGAATGTAACTAAGACCCACCAAACTGGTAACCAAACTGGTAACCAAACTGGAACCAGAATGATTTGGTGCAGCTAACGGGTCTGCACGGGTGTACTAATTATGAACTGCCAAAAGGAGTATACACATTCAAACAAACAGAAAAAAAAGAAAAAGAAAATATTACAAGCCTTTTATTTAAAGGTGACAGTTTCGGCCCATTTACTTGTGAATGAGTTGATACTGTTTGCATTTTATCACTAACGAGTACAGTAAGATAACAAATTAGCTAAAAAGAGAAGATGTCAAATGTGTTACCCGTCCAAATTCTTCCTATTTCATTTCAATAAAGAATTTACATTAGTATCAATAATCTGGTTTTTTGTAATAAAAATTAACACATTAATCATTTCTAAACACTCAAGAAAATAGAGATTTTGAAAGGGTGCATGGGCCAACCATTTCAGCATGAACCTTTTGATCTGTTACTCAACCTGCACATCTGACCATCTCTCCTATTATCCAAAACTAGAGACAAATTATTATTAAAAAGAGCAGTCTTGCCTTTGAGACGCCACCACCTTTGCGGAGCTGAAGCTCATGAGGATTAAGCTCATACTCTGGAACTTCTCTAGGATTAGCAACAAACATAGGGGTCTTCCTTGTTTTCTAACAAAGTTAAAAATTATAATTGTTACAATATTCTAAATTAGAAAGTATTAACATGTTCAAAACACAGTAACTGCAACATACTGGAACTTTGGCTCCACGAGCCTTCAGTATATTGTATGCTTCTACGTTTCCATAATACCTGGCATCAGCAGCTGCCTGCCATGAAATAATCAAGAAACCCAAAAACAATTCCACCTCAAAATTGAATATCGATGAATATTACCATGCATTAATTTGCCATAAATAAACTGGCATTACAAATATGTTGCCGTCAAATTTAATCAAAACCAACAAAAATCTTGCATCAAACGGATTGAAAGAAACAAAACATGTGTTTTGGTTCAAATTTAAGCTAATAAGCATCAAATTTCAAAAGGTAATCAAACCCAACAAATATTTTGCATCAAATAGATTAAAATAAACTAGACATTCTTTTGGTTCAAATTGAAGCTAACAAACAAACATGCATGCATTAGTGAAATCCCACTAATTAGTAGCGATGGATCAGACCCAGTCTAATCCCACAAATCAGTAGGATGGTGTGGATGAAGGCAATCCTAACCTCTATCCCAATAGAACAGAGAGACTACTTCTGATGAGACCCCAAGTCCAAGTTTCAAATTTAAGCTAATAAGCATCAAATTTCAAAGTTAATCAAACCCACTAAAAAAATCTTGCACCAAATGGGTTGAAAGAAACAGAACATGTTTTTTGGTTTAAATTAAGCATTAAATTTCAAAAGTTAATCAAAGTCAACAGAAATCTTCCATCAAATGAAATGAAAGAAACAGAACCTGTTTTTTTGGCTCAAATTTAAGCTAATAAGCATCAAATTTCAAAATTTAATCAAACCCAACAAAAATCTTGCATCCAATTGATGGAAAGAAAGAGAACATATCTTTTTGTTTAAATTTAACATGATTTGGTCAGATTTTAAGCAAATTAAGTATCAAATTTCAAAATCTAATCATACAAATAAGAAATCCTTACTGAACATCTCATCAATTTGTCTGATTCCGTAACTTTAATCAAACTATTTTCTCCTAAAATCACTCAAATATGATCAAATTATATCCATACCGTGCTGCCCCACCGATCACGAGCATCGATATTCGCCTTCCGTCTCAACAGAAGCCCAACAACATCAACATGCCCTTCACACGCAGCAATATGCAAAGCAGTGCGACCATCAAGATCAATACTATTCACATCAACCCCATCATCGAGCAAATCATTGACCCCCTGAACATCTCCTTTGCAGGCAACAAACAGCAATTGCATAGCGGAATCAAGGTTTCCAGGTAGACTAACTTCATCATCGTCCGTGGGAGTCCGTCGAATCGGGTCAAGCGACGATTGCCGGCCGAATCCAAATCGAACGTTGTTACAACGCGGGTCTAATGAATTCTGACGGTTGAAGCTCAGTTTGGTGGTGGATGTTATGGAACCGGTGGATATCTGGCGGGAAATCCCGCGTTTCAGCTGAGCTGTCCGGTCCATGGTCGATCGAATTCCGGAATCAGAACATGATTTGATGCAATAAAGTTAGAATTGAAAGGGGGGTTTGGGTTAATCAAGAGCTAAACTGAAGCTCCTGATTGGGCTTTATGAAATCTAGAAAGGGTAAAATGATTGATGAAATTTGAGTGGAATGCGAATTTCTTGTGAGGATTGTGTGGAGAATGAAATTGTGTTGACTCACCTCCCTTTGACTCGGATTATCCGGGAAACTCGCTGCTGACTCGACACTCTTGATTCTGCTTAGTATTCTTTGTTATAAAATAAATACAGAAAATATCTTTAAAATAAAAAATTATACTGAACTAAGAAGACAACCGCGCGTTACAACGGGATGCTTTGTTTAATCAAGAATATGAACCATGAAATTAAAGGACTAAAAGTGCAACTTTATAAACTAATACCCGTAAACATAGGAAAACATAAAATCAAAAGTGATAAAGCACGTCTATAATATAGGGTGATTTCCTAGTGTATTTACGTGCTGCAAAACTGGCATTATTTTAGATTGGTGTATTTACATGGTGTAACGCGCTAGTCATCTGGGTAGTGTGGGAATTTGCTGGTGGGGAAAGTTATGCTACCAAAAAGTTGAGTTTTTTTTTATGCAAAACTGCTAGTCGTCTGGGTAGTGTGGGAATTTGTTGCGTTCCACAATGGTATTTGCATATAATATACTTAATATTAGTGTTGTTGATAAGTAGATTGTAATTTTGTGGACATATAGATTACCTGTTGTTGCAAATAAGGTGCGTTTTGTAGAGCCCGACTAATGACAAAGACTGACAAAATCAAGATTTGATCAAGCTGAAGTTCAAGTTCTTCAATTTTTGTGTACTTTAGTGTTTGTGTACTTGTGTATTTCGTGTACTTTGATTTCGTGTACTCCTAGACTAGTATAAATATACGTACAATGTACTGGTCTAGGGTTAGAATCCCGAGGTAGAGCTTCTAAACGCATTGAAGTCTTCTTGTAAAGTTCACGGATTTATCAATAGAAATTGCTTTCTACATCTTCTATTTTGGATTCCGCACACAATAGAAGGCTTTTGACGTTGTTTGATGTCATAAAATTGAGATCTTGACCAACTTTGAGACTTAGAAGTGGTATCAAAGCTTTGGAGCTCTTTTCAGCATCAATGTAACAAGTTTTTACCTCAAGTTCACGAATTTCTTGTTTCTTTCTACATTGGAAAGCTGCTCTATCAATTTGGAGTTCAAAATCTTGAAGAAAATTCATCTGGATTTCTTTATGTATTTTTGTGAACTTCAAATTCGGGGTACTTCACCTTCGTGAACTTTAGCATTCGTGATCTTTGGTCTTCAGTTACTATCAGCTTCATGTACTTCAAGTTTTGGTTACTCTCCTTCGTGTACTGGGAACTTCGTATACTTGGATTTTCGACTTCTTTGGAGCTTCATGTACTGAGAGTTCGTGTACTTGGTAAAGTTCGAGTATTGTGCCTTCGAGTACTCTATGTTCGATTACTACTCAAATTTCGAGTAGTTAGCCAACTTCGTGAACATGGCTACCAAGAACCTTAGTAACTTGTCTAATCTACTAAACTTAGACAATGAGATCGAAACAGGCACCAAGCCTCCTAGGTTTGTTTCGGGAGATAACTTCCAAGACTGGAAATTTAGATTTCAATCATTCATAAAATCTACTGATCCAAAGTTGAGGAGATCGATCGAGGAAGGGACATATGTCCCTATGTACGAGAATGAGTGCAATGGCATGATCCCTAAATATCCAGACTTGTTCACTAATAATGATATCCTCCTTAGGGAGAAGGATGAAAAAGCCTATGCCTCAATTACAATGGCTTTATCTACTGAGGTTGCTCATGGATTCAAGGAGCACAAAACAACTAAGGAGCTTTGTGACGCATTGGTGGAGAGTTTTGAAGGCAATGAAGATATGAGAGAGAGCCGGAAAGACATGTTGAGACAAAGATTCAACATGTCCAATCACATCAAAGGAGATACTTTGTAAGCTCAACTCAACAGATTCACCCACCTTATGACTAGTGATGACATTGAGATAGGGTGAGGTCAACAAGAAGCTGCTGAATTTTATGCCTTACAATTGGAACTCTTATTGTACAACCATCAAAAGGATCAAAGACATATACAAGACGACCCTAAGTGAGCTCATATCCATCATCAAGTCATATGATATGGATGACAAGCAGAGAACACTGAATCATGCGAGCTCAATGGGAATTCCTCCAACTATAGAGAATGCAGCCCTCATCTCCACAATGAACTATCAAGCATCTGCATCTCAGTCTGTCCCATATGAAACTGCTTTCCTTTCCTCAGGACAAGGCCATCCTGTGCCTAAAGTCAGTGTTGAAGGCAAAGAAAATATGATCTTCAAAAGCTTCAGGAACAACTACAATGCCTTCCTTGCAATAGAACTTGCACCTGCAAATCTGACTCAGGATAACTTGGAACAAATTAATCCTGTTGATGTTAAGGAGATGGACATTTCCTGGCAGATGGCAATGGCAATATTCAGAGCTAAGAAGTTCATCATGAAGTATGGGAGACAGTTTTGGGAACAACCCTGGAAAGAAGCTGGGATTCGACAAGTCAAAGATCCGGTGCTGCAACTATGACCAGCCCAGACATTTTTCTAGGGAATGTAAGTTGCCCAAGACTGGGAAAGAAGCTGAGAAGAAAGCTGATGAATCCACTGGTGCTGGAACTTCAAAGGCATTGGTCACTCAGGAGTCAGGCTCTTATGATGGAGTGATCAAGTGCAGAAGCTGGAGATGACTCTGAGTCATGCTTTCATAGCAAAGATAGATGAAAAACATTCTGAGATAACTGAACACTTATGTTCATCTTCTTGCATTGATAAAGGCTTTAAATACAGGACACATAATGAGGCATTGTCAAAGAAGTAACCACACTAAAATACTTTAACTCAGAGTTTCTTAAAAATGAAGCAATTTTTGAAAGAAAACTTGATGCTGAGAGACTTGACATTTCAAAACTAAAGGAACTTTTGAGTGATAAGGAATCTCATTATCGTGCTACCAAGAGCAGAATAGATGAGATTAAAACCAAAATCAGAGTTGAAAAGTATAATTACTCAAGTAATGTGGTTGCTGACATGATCAATGCACAGTATCAGGAGAAGAGGGTCAATAGACTTGGTTATAGTGACGTTGAACCTTCTTTTAACCACAATTACTCTAGCATGCCAAGAATAAACAAAACAATTGATGACTTGCTTTCAAAGTTAGATCTTTGGCATGCATTCTCAACTGGTTCTAGCAAACTAGTTTCACTCACAATTGATCATGAATTAACAGATATGAATTGTTCTGATGATTCTGAGATATGTGCAGAAAAATTTACTTCAGGTAAGGATTATGAGAATGAGGTATTAAACCTAATGAAATGGTTCAAAATTTTAAGACTATGTTTGTTAAAAATGATGCTAATGTTAAAAACAACTGTGCCTTGAAAACAAAAGTTGCTCCTTCAAAGGAAAATGAAAACAAACTTTAATCCACAATCACTAAAGAGATGGGTTCAAGGTTAAATCCAAAGTGTGAACCTTATGTTCCAAATGGGTCATTGGAACAAGTCTCTACAAGCTCAGCTCCTAGTTCCAGTGATTGTGATGTAAAACCTTTTGACCCAAATGAGTTTTATCAGAAGGTATGTTGTTATGTATGTGGGAAACCAAGACACATTGCCAGACATTTTCTGCACAGACCTACTGAGTTCTTCTATGGGAAGAATCAGAAGGTCACACCTAAGGCTAAACCAATCAGTAAGCCAAAGAGGATTGAGAAATCCTCCAAGCCTAAGGTGAAACAGCAAAAGAAAGCTCGGAATTATCACCCTCCCAGATCCAACAAAATAAAACATAATCAAAATGGTTTCCAACAGCAAAAGAAAACTAAAATTTCCAAATCTGAAATCAAGACAACTTGGAAAGGGAAATCACCATTGAAACCAACTGATTCTGGCAGAGTGACCAAACCAATTAGTCCATTAAAAGATAACTCTAGAGTGGATAAATTTGTAAAGATTTGGGTACCAGTATCTCATTAAATGTTTGTGTATCATGGAGGGACTACCAAACAAGATAAAAAATGTTTGGTATGTGGATAGTGGTTGTTCCCAGCACATGACGGGAGATTTCTCCCAATTGCATGAAGTTACACCGTTCAATGGAGGATATGTATCATTTGCCGGAGACAAAGGAGGAAAGATCAATATGAAGGGCACGGTGACCAATGAAACTCTAAGTTTTGAAGATGTTTATTATGTGGAGGAACTCAACCACAACTTGTTGAGTGTTTCTTAGATCTGCGATAAAAGTTTTTCTACACACTTCACAAAAAAGGAGTGTTTGATTCTAAAGCCTGGGTTTGTCATACCTGAGAAGTGGTTTCTGATGAGGACTCCAAGGATCAACAACGCATACATCATCAACATTTAATTTCAGACTCATTCACTGAAAATACTTGTATGTTTTCAAAAGCTTTAGAAACCGACTGTTTGTTGTGGCACCGTCGGTTGGGACATGTCAATTTGAAGAATCTCCACAAATTGGCAAAGGGAGATCACGTTATTGGGATTCTTTCAAAATATTTCTCTACTATTGAAAAATGCATCTCTTGTGCCAAAGGAAAGCAACATAAGAGACCCCACAAGCCCAAACTGTTCAATTCAATTTCTTCCATTTTGCAGTTTCTTCATATGGATATGTTTGGACCTATCAATGTTATGAGCATAGGAAAGAAATCATACTGCCTCGTGATCATCGATGATTACTCCAGATTCACTTGGGTCTTCTTCCTGGCCAAGAAAGATGAAACAGCCAAGATCCTGAAGAAGTTTATCACCTTGATCGAGAACCAGACATATATAAAGGTGAAGGTGATCAGAACAGACAATGGCACAGAGTTTGGCACAAAGTTTAGAAATCAAACTCTTATTGACTTTTGTGATGAAAAGGGGATAGCTTGACAGTACAGTGCAGCTCGAACACCTCAGCAAAATGGAGTAGCTAAGAGACGTAACATAAAACTTATTGAGGCTGCCAAAACCATGTTGTCTGAGTCAAAACTGCCAATCTTCTTCTGGGCGGAAGCTGTTAACACGACATGTTATGTTCAGAATAGAGCCTTATTGAAAATACGCCACCAGAAAACCCTTTATGAGATATTCTTCAATCAAAAACCTAAAGGCGGTCACTTCAAATCATTTGGTTGCCCTTGCACTCTACTCCACGCAGAGCCTAATCACAAGTTTGATGATAAAGCAGACGAATGTTATTTTGTGTGGTACTCTGCTAAGAAAGCCGTGTATCGAGTATACAACAAGAAGACTCGACAGATTGTGGAATCTTACTTATTGACTGGCAAGAGATGAATCATATTGATGTTGGAACAGGTCCAAATTGGTTGTTCCAATATGATTCTACCTTTGAGCCATTTAATACTTCTTCTAAGTGTGCAGGCACGGCTAACCCTGATGATAGTTTCTATAAAAGTGACGACATGGATTATAGAGATGACTATGTTCCATGTGATCCAAAGCTTCTTAATGTCGACCCACCCATGTACCAAAGAACCCAACCAATCAATGAAATTCTCCCACAGGATCCAGAGACTTCTCAAACAGATCCACAAACTACATAGACAGATCAAACATCTCCATCATCTCACCAAACCTTCAACAATCCATTGTTCTCAGACCACAATCCTACAGAACATTGTGTGGATCATGATACTGAAACAAAAAAGATTGTCCCTGATGATAACACCGGCTCCTCCACTGAAGAAAAACTGACCCACATCAGCAATTTGCTTGTCAACTTAGAAGTGGAGGACATACCCACTTCAAGCATCAACAAAAATCATCTAGTGGAAAACATCATTGGACCGTTTTCTGAAGGAGTTCTTACCAAAAGCAGATCCATTCCTGCTCAGATTGCTTCAGTTGAGGGAACTCTTACGCACAGCCAATGAGATCCAGTTAACTATGTTTATATTCTTGTTTCATTTCATAGGTAGAACCAAAGAATATCAAGATGCTCTCAAGGAATCAAGCTGGATAGAGGCGATGCAATAAGAGTTGATGCAGTTTCAGAAGCTCAAAGTATGGAACCTGGTTCCCTTGCCCAAAGGAAATTACCTATTGGAACAAGATGGGTATTAAGAAACAAACGGGATGATTTGGGGTGTCATCATTAGAAACAAAGCACGTCTGGTAGTTCAGGGCTTTTACCAGTAGGAGGGAATTGACTCTGAAGAAGTCTTTGCTCCCTTTGTAAGACTTGAGGCTATCCGTATCTTCCTAGCCTACGCTTCATACATGAATTTCACTATCTATCAGATGGATGTGAAGACAACATTCTTCTATGGAAAGGTTAAGGAAGAGATTTATGTATGTCAACCTCCTGGCTTTAAGGATTCACAACATCCTGACCATGTCTACAAATTAGACAAAGCCATATATGGTCTTCATCAAGCCCCTAGCATGTGGTATGCTACACTCATCGATCACCTTATAGCAAATGGATATACATGTGGAGCTATCGATAAGACACTTTTTGTTCGCAAGGATAAGGATGATTTAATTCTCGTCTAGGTCTATGTGGATGATATCATTTTCGCTTCCACGAGCTCGGTGTTGTGTAAGGAATTTGAGGCCATGATGAAGAAGAAGTTTGAGATGAGCGTAATGGGGGAAATGACCTTCTTGGGTCTTTAGGTAAAGTAAGATCAGAAGGGGGTGCTGATTCATCAGGGAAAGTATGTGACTAACATACTTACAAAGTTCAACAAGTTGGATGGCTAAGCCCACTTCCACTCCTATGGCTGCTCGACCTGTTTTAACTTCGGATTTAGATGTAGAAGATGTTGATCAGCATCTCTACAGATCGATGATCGGATCACTGATGTACCTCATAGCAAGCAGACCCGACATTATGTTCTCAGTGTGTTAGTGTGCTAGATATCAAGCAAATCCGAAGGCATCTCACCTGATTGCTTTCAAGAGAATTTTTCGCTACCTTGCTGGCAAACCACGACTTGGTTTGTGGTATCCTAAAAATTCTAAATTTAAACTATATGCTTATTTTGATAGTGATTTTGGTGGATGTAATCTAAATAGGAAGTCGATTACAGGTGGATGTCAATATCTAGGAGATCGGCTTGTCTTATGGCAGTGAAAGAAACAAGCCACTATATCCACATCTACAACTGAAGCTGAGTATGTTGCTACATCAAGTTGTTGTTCCCAAGTCATTTGGATGCAACATCAGCTTCTGGATTATTTTTTGAATTTTCTTAACTCTCCTATTTATTGTGATAATGAAAGCAACCCTTCACATCATCAAGAATCCGGTACAACACTCCAAAACTAAACACATTGACATCCGGATTCACTTTATCCATGACTGTTTCGAACGCAAGCTCATTTATCTTGAAAAGGTCCACACAGATGACAATCTTGCGGATCTTTTTACTAAACAATTCAACACAGCTCACTTCCTCCACTTGCTCACCTCACTCAAACTAATAAGTTTTGATTAAAACAGTTTTTGTAAATACGTTAAAATTTGTGTTTTTTTTATTTTCATTTTTAGCACAAATTTAGGAGGAAAAAATTTACAAAATGATTATTGTTTTTTTAGGGGGAGAAAAATATAGAAAGATACAATTTTTTTTTTATAATATTGAGTCGATTTAAAAAAACAACACAAAAAGATTTTGTTTTTAAATTTTAAGAAAAATAAGAAGTTTTTATTGGAAAGTTAAGTAAAGTGGATCAATGGAAAGTGAAATGATTTCTGATAAACAAAAATTTATTATCTTAATATAACCTTTTAATAATAACAACTTTAGATAAATATAATCACTAAATAATAAGCATATGTTCTTCCACTATGGAGATTAGATGTGATCACTCAAAGAGATTAAATGAATAAGTGAGAAGTTTTGTTAAAATCAGATAAGCTAGACAAATGCAATAACAATTTGACTTTTTGCAACATCTTTGAACAAAAATAAGATTATGTTCTAATAAACTTGAAATTGTTTGAACAAAAGCGGGTGTTTTCTATGTTTTGTGAAAACAAAGAGAGGAAATACTTACCGAAGCATCTTCTATTTTGCGTAAGCAAAGACCTAGATGTGTGATGTTAAGACCAATGTGTCTGTAAATCGTTAATTAAAAGATGCTTAATATGCACAAAGATGAAAGAACCACTTCTTGTTTTTTATTCTAATCTAAAATAATTGATATGTTCTTTCTCTTCTCTACTTTTCAAGTTGTTATAACAAAATCAAATTTTTGAACAAAGGATTTTACAAAATTGATAGGTTGCATGATAGAACTAGATAACATGCCTGATTACTTCTAAACTTCACAAGGATTTTAGAAAAACCCATATAAAATTTTGATCATAAATATTATCTTCGAAATGCGGATAGACAAGCGACAATCATTGGTGGGATATGATTATTTTAAGTTATGTTTCCATAAGAAACTATAATAAGATAACAAATTTACAAAAAAGATTTGATCTCACAAAATTGACCCGACTTAATCTTGAACTTATCCAAAAGTTAAATTTAAATTTAAATTTTATTATTTTATTTTATTTTATTTCATCTTATTTTATTTTATTTTACTTTAAATTTTAAACTTTTTATTTTTTTTTAATTTTAAATTTTTAACTTAATTAAATCTTAAAATAAAAGATCACGAAAATAAAGTACACGAAACAGGAGTACACGAAATGCTTCGTGTACTTCCCATCGCCTATATATAGACCTGAACCACACCCTTTCGTTTACTTTATTTTTGTGAACTCCCAGACTTCTCTCGAACAATCTTCCATTTCAGTGAGATTTTGACAAATCCGATCTGACCATATTGTGGATCTCATAAAAACGAACCTAGGTATCAATTTTGAACAATTTTTGACCGTTGGAACAAAATATGATCTAACCTTTTCAAGTTCGTGTACTTTACTTTGTAAACTTCAACCATTTTCAAAAATTTTATTAAAAATAAGCAAAATTGGAACCTGATCCTTCCATATGTTGTTCATTTATGATTTTCGAGCAGATCAAGACCAAAATGAATTTCTAAGGAGCAAAATTGAGAAAGTTATGGAAGAAAAATTTTACACGAAAATCTGGACTTCATGAACTTTGATTTTGTGAACTCTTAGTTCGTGAACTCTAATTTCGTGAACTCAAATTTCGTGAGCTCCTAGTTCGTGAACTCAAGTTTCATGAACACATGCATTTTCATGAACTATATTTCTTTCATGAACTTCATCTCCTTCGTCAATTTCATTAACTTCGTAAACTTACTTTAGTTCGTGAACTTAATGATTTTCGTGAACTTTTTTTAAATTTGAATTTATTTTCTCAAACTTTTATCTAACTTAGTTTACTTCTTTTTCAGATGGCCGAATTACGGTTTGTCGCTGACCACAACATGACTGCATTTTTGGAAGACCCACCGGCTAAACATGACATGTTCATATCAATGATCCATCGATTGATCCTTTCTCTAGTGAACTTTGCCATCATGGAGTGTACAACGACTGTCTCAAGCTTTATTAAAGATTTTTGGAACTCTATTGCTGAAGATAAGGACGCCAATGGAAACATTTTCCTGATCGAGAAAGTACAAGGACAACCTGTTATGATATCAGAGCAAATTATCAGAAAACGCCTTTAGTTTGGAGACAAGGCATCAGATTCAACTGAACTTGATGATCACTTGGTTCAGGCCACATTGCTAAGGATGGGATATGAGGGCCTATACCCATCAACTGAGAAGAAACTAATTCGCCCCTACTAGATGTACTTGGCGCATGTCGTGACCTAGTGCCTGTCATGACAGAAAAGGGGATACGATGTACTCAACCAGACACAGAGCTCATGTACAGTGGCCATTGCTCTTGGTTTCGATTTTAATTTCTCCAATACGATCTTCAAGGATATGTACTACAATATAAAGGGAAAGAGGAAGGAGAGATTTTTGGCCTTTCCCCGTTTCATCAAAATTATCATCAACAAGCGTCATCAAAATCTTGTCCCGACCGTTGGGATGTTCATTCAAAAGAAGATGCCACACAAAATCTTCTCATACATTGTAACATCAAGTACCAGATCGTCCGGCAAGTCCGTACGGTACGTGTACTTTCATTATTCACTATGTGTAAATACGTATACGTGAACAGTGTTTGTGATAACAGAATTCGAAATACAAGAAACAGTTGTACGTATTTAAGTGAAAACTTAAATACTGTAAGTACAACACGCACAATGAACAATAGTTGTTAGTATTTAGGTGAAAACCTAAGTACAAGTAATACAACGAATCAAGAGATACAACGGTGTTCAAGTAAACAACGAAAACATATCGGTTGCGATCTGATGTCCACAGATGACAGGAATCAGATGGCTGACGAATCAGTACAAGAGCAATGTGAAAACTGGATGTTTAGTTGAATCCGACAGTGAGGAAACACAATTCAAACACAAATGCAGTATTATGTCAGAATAACGAACTGACAGTGTGTTTGCGTGGGTAACGATTCACACAAACATATCTGTGAGTTCAGAGTTCCGAAATAATGACTGAAAAGTAGAAAACAAAAGTCGGAAAGCAAAACCCTCGTCGTGTTCGTTCGGGTGACGATTCGAACGAATACGCGCGAAGGTGACGCGATTCGACGAAACGAAAACGAAACACGACACGATACGATAATAAATTTAAGAAAATAAAACATTTTAATGTTTTACAATTTTGAAACTCATCAAATAATTAAAATAATATTTCTTTTATTCATTTCGTTTAAATTACGCGTAGTTTTCCGGAAACGTAACGAAAACGCGAACCGAGCAACAAAAACGAACCCGAACTTACTCGGGGTATAAATACCATGAAAGAGTTCATCTCCTTCATTCAACACCCCATTTTCTCACACTAAAAACCCTAACCCGGCTCCATTCTCTCTCTCTAACTTCTCACTAACATTTCTCACTCAAATCTCCATCATTTTGAGAGTTCTTGGTACCAAATCGAAGCTACTATCACCCTTAACACGAAAGTACAACTGATCGGGAAGGGAGACCATCAAAAACGAGGTAAATCCGAGCTCAAACATGACGATTCTAGGGTTTTGTAACCCTAGGTTTGGAACCCTTTAAAACCGGTTTTTCATCTCAAAAACCTGCAACCCACGATCACAAGAACCTTCCTTAGCATATCCTACCTTCGAAACCACCTGGAACCTAGACCGAGACATCCAGGTTCAAACCCTAGTCGTTCCCAGTTCGGCGAATGAGCGAGGGCGAAGGAGACACATACGGCCGAAAGGCCACCCTCCTTCGGCCATCCCCCTCTTCGCCATTCATTCGATCGGAGATGTTCTCATTCGGCCGAATCTCTTTTCATTCGACTGGATACCTTCATTCGCCACCCAGCCACCACCTTCGGCCACACCATTCGCCCCTTGCTTCACCGAAAGAGACACTAGCCGCAGGACAGGATGAACGGCCAAATAGTGTCATTCGCTAGTCCTCATTCTCTCGGCCATCCATTCGACCACCCTCACACACTCACAACCTCTTTCGGTTCAATGGGGCAACATTCGGCAGTCACTGCCATTTGAACATCACCTTAGTCGGTCATCTTCACACATACGGTCGAAGGTTAGGATGCACAGCAGTGGCCTATTGTTAAGTCGACCCGCTATTGTGCAGGCCCAATATCATTTTTGGCCCAAAATGTTCGACTCATACACACAACAGCCCAGTTCCATTCTGTGCGGCCCAATTGCATACCTTCGGCCCAACTCCTTCACTCAGGCCCAACAGTGGCCCAGGCATGATCAGGATGCGGCCCAAGGAGTTTTATCCGACCCAACAACATTGCCTAATGAATTAGCCCACCATTTTAGGCCCATGATACCATCTTTGGCTAATGACAACTCGTTTAACCCATAACCATGGCACATTCGGTCCAATAGGACTTGACCAGGCCCAAACTCATACAACGGGGCCATGGTCACCTAAGTTCGTCCCAAACGGTGTGCTTCGGCCCATGTGATCAAAGTTGTAACCTACTAAACTAAATTGATGAGTATAATATATACATGGAGTTACATAAAGATTTCAATTTATTACAGAAGTGGTGGGAATGGGGCTAAAGCACATATAGATAACAAATGAGCATTTTAAATACAAGGTAGTAACTACTTAAGTCGAGGTTAATATATGAGGCTTTACGATATAACCATTAACTAAGTAACAAAACATACAAGCTTTACATGGATGATCTACGAGGCCGAAGGATAACCAAGACTTATGTGTGTTAGCCAACTTTAATGCTAATACCTACACACACACACACAAAACCCTACAAACTTATGCTAATAAGTCACAAATGTCGTGAAATCAATACAGGATCGTGAAAACACAACAACATATCCAAACAAGAGCGTGAGCATTCTCGTTTAAGTTAAGTCAACCCCAACAACTACGAGGTGAGTTCATATGCCCCTTTTCTTTAATCTTAACTGATTTTAAACTCACGGGGCTGAGAAACATGCTTTACTTTTAATTATTTAAAAGTTTTGCTTACAAATTTCTTATACTTTGATTGAATGATATTAAATTGCTTATTATCATATATCATTGTATGCATGCTTGTATGATTATGACATGACAGGGATAATCAGATGAACAAGACAATATATCTTATTAATTCATCATTACATTAGAATAATATAGTTATAAGATTTTATCTTATAACACTCAATTATTCTTACATAAACAGACAATGGAACAATTACAAGTAAACATATGAATGTTATAAAGATATTACATATCTTTGTATTAACATTCGATACAAGAGTTAAGTAAGTGTAATAGGACAAGTCCTTTTAACACTTAGCTTTACAACTCAATACATATTACAAGAGTACAAGGAACAAAGAATGATAATCATGATAATGTAACTTCATGATAACAACATCATTCACTCAAATAATTAACATAACTTAATAAGGCAAGCTCTTATTTAACCTTGTTAATATCATGGAGAACATATGACAATGAGAACAATGATACTGATGAACACAATTACAATTAGTTACTATTGACCTGTAGTATTATATCACTTCAATCATGTGCCAAATTGTACAAGTTGATCATGTAAGCCCCTATAATTCGCTGACCAGTTAGTTTGACGTGACTAAACCGACGATAGCATAGTGGTACCATAGGTTTGACAAACCTCTAGCTTGTAGGGCTAGTATGTTGATCGTATTGATACATTGGCCGGTAACGTATGACCGGTGACAGGGCTACCTCAAGTCAGGTTCTGGAAAGCGACACATTGTGATATTAATCTGCAGTGATAAGTAATTAATCCAACGGGATCCTATTGATTAGTAGGTTGATGAGTTGATCTTACCTCATGTTTCACTACTAGTAATAGCTTTCGTTGAGGACGCGGTACATACAAAGTGGTAGAGGTAAATTGGATGCATTGTACTCTGATTATGTGAGGATTACAATGGATTCCTTTTAGGCTCTATGCACTATGGTTCAAGAACAAGTTGCAAGCAGTTAACTAACACTCTTAATATTTAAAAGTGTAACAACAGTTAACCCCCCCCCCCCCAAATATAGAATAATACAAGGATCTGATTAAATAAATCAAATTTCCTTAATACAATG
Organism: Mikania micrantha; assembly: GCA_009363875.1. Lineage (NCBI taxonomy): Eukaryota > Viridiplantae > Streptophyta > Magnoliopsida > Asterales > Asteraceae > Mikania > Mikania micrantha. The sequence goes on along the minus strand of CM018695.1, from coordinate 49,760,551 downwards.
AGGGTGTATCAATAATTCAGTTTGATAACTAAACCCCTCACACTATATTATTCTATAATTGATACAACAGACGAATACATATCAGACACGTTGAACAAACGGGAAATGGATATCTTTAGTTGTATCGCAAGTGGTGTGGAACTTGACTGAGTATGTGGTGGGATAGCGTCTGGGCTTGACCCTTTCGTGATTCCCTATATATAAGCATACTTAATCAGGTGATACACTACTTGTACATATAACTAAAGAGAGGCCATTGGGTGGAACAGGTGAATCAAGTATTACAAGTATCAAATATGACATTGTGGATGTGTGCATGATCAATTCAATGATTTCAATTACTAAACTTATGAACTCACCAACCTAGTGTTGACTTGTTTTAAATTGCATGTTTTCTCAGGTGACGAACAGGTGTAGATACATATGTGCAAGTGCTAAGCTAGTGGACTTTTAGAAGACCTAGCTTACTTTTGATTGCATACTTTTGGAATGACAAAACAGTGAATCACTTTTGTATATCTTGTACAGTTCAAGATATAAACTCATTGATTCTTTTTGATTAGATTTACTTAGTTAAATTATGATGTACAATGTAATTTAACTTTGTAATTCTATATCATTGTCATGTTTACATTTCTCAATTATATATCATGTGCTATGCAAACAATCTGATCATTTGATTATCATTCAAGATATCGCGCCCCGGGAAACTTTCCGCCCGACGGGAAAACACGATCCGTTCCCGCCGGCCTGGGGTGTGACAGATTGGTATCAGAGCCATGGTTATAGAGAAATATAGGTCATATTAATTAAACGGTTTGGCCTAGACTATAACCTAGGGACCTCATGTAGAAATCATGTCACATAGGATTCTACTTGCATGTGTCTTCTACTTCTGATCACTGCACTAACCGATTTTCTTTCGGTTATGATCAGAATGCCGCCAAGAAGACAACCACCTCTATTACCGCTGACTCAGGGTTCAGCTCCACACTCATCTACACCGACACCACCTGACTCTCCTCCACCTCCACCTCCTCCTCCACCACCACCACCGGCTTATCAGCTGGATCCCGCTACTATTGCACTGGCCACTCTGTTGACCAGTCAGCTGAGGGAGGTAATCCCAGACATGATGAACCGAATCAACACCAATAACAGCAACAACATTGTCAACTCATCTGGAGAAGGCAGTGGCAACACCCGAAACCACCAAGACTATTCCTACAAAAACTTTGTAGGATGCAAGCCACCAAGTTTTAGTGGCAGTGAAGGAGCCGTCGGATTAATCCAATGGATCGAAAAGATGGAAACAACACTGGAGATCAGCAACTGCCCAGAACAGTATAGGGTAAAGTATGCTGCGGGGTCGTTTCACAAGCGGGCGTTAACTTGGTGGAACGCTTAGGTTACTACCAGAGGCAGGGATGAGGCCCTGTCAATGCCGTGGAATGATTTCAAGGCATTACTGCGGGCAGAGTTTTGCCCAAGAAATGAAGTCAAAAAGGTTGAGACCGAATTACTCAACCTGGTTATGATTGGTGCTGGGCATCTGGCCTACACCACAAGATTTCATGAACTGGCAGCACTGGCACCGGATATAGTGCCAACATTGGAAAAGAGGATAGAGCGGTACATTGGTGGATTACCGCCCAGTATCCGAGGGCATGTGATTTCTGCTCACCCTACTACTATGGAGTTAGCTGTTACTCTATCAGCATCTTTGACAGACATGATGGTTGCCTCTGGGGCATTCAAGAAAGAGGCTGACTCAACCAAAACTGGAACCTCAAGGAAGCCGGATAAAAGGCCGGCGAAGAAGCAAAAGGTGGCTAGAAACTTTGCTGCTACCACTCAAGCCCCAATGCTTAACCAACCACCACCACTGCAAGTCAGAAAGCCCTACACTGGTACTGCACCTTTGTGCAACACTTGCCAGTATCATCACGACCCAAACACTCAGTGCATCCAGTGCACAAACTGTGGAAAGTTTGGTCATTGGACAAATCGCTGCAGGAGCACGGGAGCTCCAAACAGAAACAACAACACAGCTACCACTACTAATACTGCTACTACTGCTGATCATAGGTCCTGCTACAACTGTGGCGAACCTGGACACTTTTCTCGGGATTGTCCCAAGAAGAATCAGCAAAGGGCTCAAGCACCAAGAGGACGAGCCTTTCAGATCGGAGCAGCTGCTGCTAGGCAAGACCCGAACGTGATCACGGGTACATTTCTCTTATCTGATTTCTATGCATCCATATTATTTGACACTGGTGCGGATCAGAGTTTATCTCATCCGATTTTGCTAGCCATCTTAACCATGTTGAGGAATCATTAGACTCCCCTTATACTATTGAGATAGCTAACGGCAAACAGATTACAGTTGGTACAGTACTTAGGAATTGCCCACTAACACTTGGCGATCATACATTTTCTATCGATGTGATACCGATGGAACTGGGCAGTTTCGACATCATCATCGGAATGGATTGGCTATCTCTTAACAGAGTTGAGTTCATCTGTTTCGAAAAGCTATTACGTATTCCAGTGGAGAATGATCAGATTTTGGAGATTCGTGGAGACCAAGCGAAACGCATTGTCAAGATAATATCGTGCATGAAGGCTCGCAAGTACCTTAGAAAACAATGTGTCGCATTCCTAGCTCATGTGGTCGAGAAAGACAAGAAAGCAATCAAGATTCAAGACGTACCAGTGGTGAAGGATTATGCGGACGTGTTTCCGGATGATTTACCGGGGCTGCCACCTGAGAGATCGGTGCAGTTCAGAATCGATTTGATTCCGGGAGCGACTCCTGTGGCTAAGTCTCCTTACAGACTTGCACCATCAGAAATGCAGGAGTTGTCCAATCAATTACAAGAGCTACTCGATAAAGGATTCATCCGACCGAGCTTTTCCCCGTGAGGAGCTCCAGTTCTGTTTGTTAAGAAGAAGGATGGATCGTTCAGAATGTGCATTGATTACAGAGAGCTCAACAAACTCACCATCAAGAATCGGTACCCGTTACCGAGGATTGATGATTTGTTTGATCAGTTACAAGGAGCACAATTCTTTTCCAAGATAGACCTGCGTTCAGGTTATCATCAACTCCGGATACAAGAAGAAGACATACCAAAGACGGCCTTTCGTACCCGATATGGCCACTACGAATTCATGGTGATGCCATTCGGATTGACGAACGCACCAGCTGTGTTCATGGACTTAATGAACCGGGTGTGCAAGCCGTATTTAGATCAGTTCGTTATCGTTTTTATCGATGATATACTGATCTATTCAAGAAACGAGAAGGAACACGAGCAACACCTCAAGACAGTTTTGGAGCTTCTGAAAGAAGAACGACTTTATGCCATATTCTCCAAGTGTGAATTTTGATTAAGGGAAGTTCAATTCTTGGGTCACGTGATTAACAGTGATGGCTTTCACGTGGATCCTGCCAAGATAGAAGCAATCAAGAACTGGGATGTGCCTACAACACCGACAGAGATCAGATCATTCTTGGGATTGGCAGGTTATTACAGGAGATTCATTTCGAATTTTTCTAAGATAGCCTTGCCTCTCATCAAGCTCACACAGAAGTCTGAACCTTTTGTGTGGACTCAGAAACAAGAAGAGGCATTCCAGACACTAAAACAAAGATTGTGCAATGCTCCAATCTTAACACTTCCAGAAGGCAATAATGACTTTGTAGTGTATTGTGATGCTTCCCATCAGGGACTCGGATGTGTTTTGATGCAACGAGACAAAGTCATTGCTTATGCCTCACGACAACTGAAGATACATGAGAAGAATTACACAACACACGATCTCGAACTGGGAGCTGTTGTTTTCGCCTTAAAGATTTGGAGACACTACCTTTATGGTACCAAGTGCACTATCTTCACAGATCACAAGAGTTCACAGCACATATTTGATTAGAAGGAGCTTAACATGAGACAGAGACGTTGGGTTGAACTCCTGAACGATTACGATTGTGTGATCAAATACCATCCGGGCAAGGCAAATGTTGTTGCAGATGCTTTGAGCCGGAAGGAAAGAGTCAAACCCTTACGCATTCGCGCAATGGGAATGACTGTGCAAACAAGTTTGAAAGATCATATTCTACAGGCACAACAAGAAGCAGTGGCAAGGGACAACCTGAAACGCGAGCTCGATTGTGGAGCCGAGAAACATTTCAAGACAAAGCAAGACGGAGTTATCTATTATCTGGATCGTGTTTGGATTCCAGCAGTAGATGAACTTCGAACACTTATACTTGACGAGGCACACAAGACACGTTACTCAGTTCATCCTGGTGCCGATAAGATGTACCAAGATCTTAGGTCATTTTATTGATGGCCGGGTATGAAGAAAGACATTGCCACTTATGTTGGCAAATGTATCACATGTGCCAGGGTCAAAGCAGAACACCAGAAACCTTCGGGTTTGCTGGAACAACCAGAGATACCACAATGGAAGTGGGAACAAATAGCTATGGATTTCATTACCAAGTTACCCCGCACTTCCAGCGGACACGATTCGATTTGGGTCATCATTGATAGATTGACCAAGTCCGCTCATTTCTTGCCGATCAAAGAAACGTACAAGATGGAAAAGCTAGCACAACTATACATTGATGAAATAGTAGTGAGGCACGGGGTGCCATTGTCTATTATTTCGGACCGGGACAGTCGATTTACTTCGCGGTTCTGGCAATCATTGCAACAATCTTTAGGGACAAGTGTTAACTTGAGCACCGCTTATCATCCACAAACGGATGGACAAAGCGAGCGCACCATTCAAACCCTAGAGGATATGTTGAGAACATGCATCCTAGACTTCGGTGGAAGCTGGGACACACACTTACCTCTCATTGAGTTCTCCTACAACAATAGCTACCACAGCAGCATTGGATGTGCTCCATTTGAAGCACTCTATGGTAGAAAATGTCGGTCTTCAATTTGTTGGACCGAAGTGGGAGACAACAGATTCACTGGGCCTGAGCTTATTCAGGAGACAACTGATAAGATAGCCCAGATACAACAACGATTACAAGCAACACGTAGCCGCCAAAAGAGTTACGCAGACAAACGGCGCAAGCCTTTGGAATTCGATGTGGGTGACCGAGTCATGTTGAAAGTGTCCCCGTGGAAAGGCGTAGTTCGTTTTGGGGCTAAGGGCAAGCTAGCACCTAGGTATGTCGGACCGTTTGAGATTACTCAACGTATAGGTCCTGTGGCATACAGACTCAGACTCCCTGATGAACTCAGTGGAGTACACGATGTGTTTCATGTATCAAATCTCAAGAGGTGTCTAGCTGACGAATCATTGATCATACCATTGGAAGAAATACAAGTTGATGAACAGTTACATTTCATTGAAGAACCTGTAGAGATTATGGAACGTGAAGTCAAGAGACTGAAACGAAGCCGTATCCCTATTATAAAGGTTCGATGGAACTCCAAGCGTGGACCAGAATTTACCTGGAAACGCGAGGACCACATGAAGACAAAGTATCCCCACCTGTTTGAGAATTGAAGCCAGACTTTGATGCTTAAATTTCAAGACGAAATTTCTTTAACAAGGGGAGACTGTAACATCAAGTACCAGATCGTCCGGCAAGTCCGTACGGTACGTGTACTTTCATTATTCACTATGTGTAAATACGTATACGTGAACAGTGTTTGTGATAACAGAATTCGAAATACAAGAAACAGTTGTACGTATTTAAGTGAAAGCTTAAATACTGTAACTACAACACGCACAATGAACAATAGTTGTTAGTATTTAGGTGAAAACCTAAGTACAAGTAATACAACGAATCAAGAGATACAACGGTGTTCAAGTAAACAACAAAAACATATCGGTTGCGATCTGATGTCCACAGATGACAAGAATCAGATGGCCGACGAATCAGTACAAGAGCAATGTGAAAACTGGATGTTTAGTTGAGTCCGACAGTGGGGAAACACAATTCAAACACAAATGCAGTATTATGTCAGAATAACGAACTGACAGTGTGTTTGCGTGGGTGACGATTCACACAAACATATCTGTGAGTTCAGAGTTCCGAAATAATGACTGAAAAGTAGAAAACAAAAGTCGGAAAGCAAAACCCTCGTCGTGTTCGTTCGGGTGACGATTCGAACGAATACGCGCGAAGGTGACGCGATTCGACGAAACGAAAACGAAACACGACACGATACGATAATAAATTTAAGAAAATAAAACATTTTAATGTTTTACAATTTTGAAACTCATCAAATAATTAAAATAATATTTCTTTTATTCATTTCGTTTAAATTACGCGTAGTTTTCCGAAAACGTAACGAAAACGCGAACCGAGCAACAAAAACGAACCCGAACTCACTCGGGGTATAAATACCATGAAAGAGTTCATCTCCTTCATTCAACACCCCATTTTCTCACACTAAAAACCCTAACCCGGCTCCATTCTCTCTCTCTAACTTCTCACTAACATTTCTCACTCAAATCTCCATCATTTTGAGAGTTCTTGGTACCAAATCGAAGCTACTATCACCCTTAACACGAAAGTACAACAGATCGGGAAGGGAAACCATCAAAAACGAGGTAAATCCGAGCTCAAACATGACGATTCTAGGGTTTTGTAACCCTACGTTCGGAACCCTTTAAAACCGGTTTTTCATCTCAAAAACCTGCAACCCACGATCACAAGAACCTTCCTTAGCATATCCTACCTTCGAAACCACCTGGAACCTAGACCGAGACATCCAGGTTTGAACCCTAGTCGTTCCCAGTTCGGCGAATGAGCGAGGGCGAAGGAGACGCATACGGCCGAAAGGCCACCCTCCTTCGGCCATCCCCCTCTTCGCCATTCATTCGATCGGAGATGTTCTCATTCGGCCGAATCTCTTTTCATTCGACTGGATACCTTCATTCGCCACCCAGCCACCACCTTCGGCCACACCATTCGCCCCTTTCTTCACCGAAAAAGACACTAGCCGCAGGACAGGATGAACGGCCGAATAGTGTCATTCGCTAGTCCTCATTCTCTCGGCCATCCATTCGACCACCCTCACACACTCACAACCTCTTTCGGTTCAATGGGGCAACATTCGGCAGTCACTGCCATTTGAACATCACCTTAGTCGGTCATCTTCACACATACGGTCGAAGGTTAGGATGCACAGCAGTAGCCTATTGCTAAGTCGACCCACTATTGTGCAGGCCCAACATCATTCTTGGCCCAAAATGTTCGACTCATACACACAACAGCCCAGTTCCATTCTGTGCGGCCCAATTGCATACCTTCGGCCCAACTCCTTCACTCAGGCCCAACAGTGGCCCAGGCATGATCAGGATGCGGCCCAAGGAGTTTTATCCGACCCAACAACATTGCCTAATGAATTAGCCCACCATTTTAGGCCCATGATACCATCTTTGGCTAATGACAACTCGTTTAACCCATAACCATGGCACATTCGGTCCAATAGGACTTGACCAGGCCCAAACTCATACAACGGGGCCATGGTCACCTAAGTTCGTCCCAAACGGTGTGCTTCGGCCCATGTGATCAAAGTTGTAACCTACTAAACTAAATTGATGAGTATAATATATACATGGAGTTACATAAAGATTTCAATTTATTACAGAAGTGGTGGGATTGGGGCTAAAGCACATATAGATAACAAATGAGCATTTTAAATACAAGGTAGTAACTACTTAAGTCGAGGTTAATATATGAGGCTTTACGATATAACCATTAACTAAGTAACAAAACATACAAGCTTTACATGGATGATCTACGAGGCCGAAGGATAACCAAGACTTATGTGTGTTAGCCAACTTTAATGCTAATACCTACACACACACACACAAAACCCTACAAACTTATGCTAATAAGTCACAAATGTCATGAAATCAATACAGGATCGTGAAAACACAACAACATATCCAAACAAGAGCGTGTGCATTCTCGTTTAAGTTAAGTCAACCCCAACAACTACGAGGTGAGTTCATATGCCCCTTTTCTTTAATCTTAACTGATTTTAAACTCACGGGGCTGAGAAACATGCTTTACTTTTAATTATTTAAAAGTTTTGCTTACAAATTTCTTATACTTTGATTGAATTATATTAAATTGCTTATTATCATATATCATTGTATGCATGCTTGTATGATTATGACATGACAGGGATAATCAGATGAACAAGACAATATATCTTATTAATTCATCATTACATTAGAATAATATAGTTATAAGATTTTATCTTATAACACTCAATTATTCTTACATAAACAGACAATGGAACAATTACAAGTAAACATATGAATGTTATAAAGATATTACATATCTTTGTATTAACATTCGATACAAGAGTTAAGTAAGTGTAATAGGACAAGTCCTTTTAACACTTAGCTTTACAACTCAATACATATTACAAGAGTACAAGGAACAAAGAATGATAATCATGATAATGTAACTTCATGATAACAACATCATTCACTCAAATAATTAACATAACTTAATAAGACAAGCTCTTATTTAACCTTGTTAATATCATGGAGAACATATGACAATGAGAACAATGATACTGATGAACACAATTACAATTAGTTACTATTGACCTGTAGTATTATATCACTTCAATCATGTGCCAAATTGTACAAGTTGATCATGTAAGCCCCTATAATTCGCTGACCAGTTAGTTTGACGTGACTAAACCGACGATAGCATAGTGGTACCATAGGTTTGACAAACCTCTAGCTTGTAGGGCTAGTATGTTGATCGTATTGATACATTGGCCGGTAACGTATGACCGGTGACAGGGCTACCTCAAGTCAGGTTCTGGAAAGCGACACATGGTGATATTAATCTGCAGTGATAAGTAATTAATCCAACGGGATCCTATTGATTAGTAGATTGAGGAATTGATCTTACCTCATGTTTCACTACTAGTAATAGCTTTCGTTGAGGACGCGGTACATACAAAGTGGTAGAGGTAAATCGGATGCATTGTACTCTGATTATGTGAGGATTACAATGGATTCCTTTTAGGCTCTATGCACTATGGTTCAAGAACAAGTTGCAAGCGGTTAACTAACACTCTTAATATTTAAAAGTGTAACAACAGTTAACCCCCCCCCCCCCCAAATATAGAATAATACAAGGATCTGATTAAATAAATCAAATTTCCTTAATACAATGAGGGTGTATCAATAATTCAGTTTGATAACTAAACCCCTCACACTATATTATTCTATAATTGATACAACAAACGAATACATATCAGACACGTTGAGCAAACGGGAAATGGATATCTTTAGTTGTATCGCAAGTGGTGTGGAACTTGGCTGAGTATGTGGTGGGATAGCGTCTGGGCTTGACCCTTTCGTGATTCCCTATATATAAGCATACTTAATCAGGTGATACACTACTTGTACATATAACTAAAGAGAGGCCATTGGGTGGAACAGGTGAATCAAGTATTACAAATATCAAATATGACATTGTGGATGTGTGCATGATCAATTCAATGATTTCAATTACTAAACTTATGAACTCACCAACCTAGTGTTGACTTGTTTTAAATTGCATGTTTTCTCAGGTGACGAACAGGTGTAGATACATATGTGCAAGTGCTAAGCTAGTGGACTTTTAGAAGACCTAGCTTACTTTTGATTGCATACTTTTGGAATGACAAAACAGTGAATCACTTTTGTATATCTTGTACAGTTCAAGATATAAACTCATTGATTCTTTTTGATTAGATTTACTTAGTTAAATTATGATGTACAATGTAATTTAACTTTGTAATTCTATATCATTGTCATGTTTACATTTCTCAATTATATATCATGTGCTATGCAAACAATCTGATCATTTGATTATCATTCAAGATATCGCGCCCCGGGAACTTTCCGCCCGACGGGAAAACACGATCCGTTCCCGCCGGCCTGGGGTGTGACATACATGGTCATGAATAAGAAGCATAGAAAGATATTTACTAGTGTGAGGCCTTTGGAGAAGTTCAGAAGATTATTTTCCGGACTTGAGGATGAAATTGCTGAACCAGCCACCACTATTGCCTTCGTGGCAGAAGAGCAAGATCAAGCAAAGACTACTGCTGAAGCTGAGAAAGCCGCTTCATCGGATTCATCAGATTCTGAAATAGATTATGTATTCGAGAAACGAGAAATATATCCTGCTAACCAGTGTGAATGGGAGATTATGAGGGCAAACAAAGTAGCTTAGGCACCCAAACCTTCATCAGATGATAAGGATGAAGACTACGTCCCCTCACTCAAGTATACACCTAAGAAGAGGCTCAAGATGGTGTCAAGGAGGACTTGTGATCCTCGCTTGAAGATACATAGAGTAAAGAAGCCATCAATCCACCACAGTAACCATCACAACAACCACGAGCCCAAACCACTCAGCCACCTGAACAACTACCTCAAACCACCCTTCCACCACCTCAAACCACCCTTTGATCACAACAAACCACTTCATCCACCCAACCACTCCAAACACTGCCATCACCACCCCATAAAAACCAAACTCACCTCCACAATCACCAATACCCATACACTTTCTACAACCTCCTTCACCACCCAAATCCAAGACCGAAAAAGGAAAGGCCCCCATGGGGACTTCATCATCTTATGAGCTAGAGTATGTGCCTATAGATCTCGATCTTCTTCAGGATTGGGTCTTTGATCTTGAACAAGACTCAATGAAGAAAGATCTACATATTGAGTATCTAAGATCATGCATTTTGGCTGCTGTGGAAAAGATTAAGTGTCTCGAGAATGATATCCACTTTCTGCTGAACGACAATGTTGATCTAAGAAAAGAGGTAGTTGCTTTCAAAAGTGCAAAGCCGGATGATCAAGAAAAGAAAGATGATGATAAGGTTGAGAAAGATAAAGATGAGGAAGAAAAGAAAGATTATGATGATGATAATGACAATGATGATAATGATGATGGTGAATATAAGGGTGGAGCCTCTGAAAAGAAGGAAGACATGGAAGATGATAGGGATTAGGGTGGAGACGATCAAGGAAATGCATCATCAAACAAGCCAACTGATGAATATGATAATTACCGTCTTGATGATCTTCCTAATGACATAAATTTTGAGGGATTAGCCGATGACATGATTAATGAAGGAAATGCATCACCAAGCAAGAACTTGAAGAGATTCCCAGCACCTTATTAGGAACATCTAAGGAGGATGAACATGAAGACATATATCTTGGGAACGTCTCAACTGATCCATACATAGACTACTTGTATGCTCACAAGTATGTCACAGCTTTGGGACACGAGGTTACATGCTTCAATCAGGTGATAGAGAGCTGGTTCGACAAGAAAAGAGATTGGAAGGCTGCTCCCAAAGAAGTACAACAAACCTGGATTACACCCAATAAAGACGAATATACTGAGGATCCGGAGTACTCATACACTGCTAGCTCCAGATATGCATTTGCCCTCCGCAACGACAGATCACGAGTCGTTTACTAGAGTTATGACAGTGAGAAGTAGTTGTATCTATTCAAGAGGTTCAACAGGAAGATGGAGTACTTCAAACGCCCGCAAGATTTCTTCTCCTTGCCCAAGATAGATCTACGGAGCATCAACAACGACGTATTCAAAAATGACTCCAAAGATAATCAGGCTGATTTGTTTACTAAGGTTTTAAGGATCAATGCGACAAAGACTTGTTATGAAGATTGTGAAAGGAAGAAGATTTAGGCACAAGAACATCCTTGATCCCATAATGCTCGAGCCATGGATTTACACAAAGTATCCACCTCCAAACATGGAGAAATCAGTGCCGGTTCATATGAGAGTACTGGATGACACGCTCAAGGACTACAAATTATGGTTATTTGATGAGCTGACTTATGGAGCTGTCATCGTCTGTGACTCTCAGAACTTTTCTTTCTGGATCCAATGGACTTGCTAGAATTTGGAAGGACTGATATGACGGTTCTGTTTCAGAACCCGATCAGAGGAGCAGGAGGTTATGATCGGGAGGCCAAGCCTTTCACGCGAGTAGTTGCTTTGGCAATTACTCACAATCTTTATGCCGGTGCCGGACCTTTTAAGAAGATGCTGTAGATCGATTGATTTCATCAGTGTAGGGGAGTTTGTAGAGCCTGACTAATGAAAAAGACTGACAAAATCAAGATCTGATCGAGCTGGGGTTCAAGTTCCTGAATTTTCGTGTACTTTAGTGTTCGTGTATGTATTTCGTATACTTTTGTATTTCGTGTACTTTGATTTCATGTACTTCTAGACTAGTATAAATAGACTTACAGTGTATTGGTCTAGGGTTAGAATCCTGAAGTAGAGCTTCTAGACGCATTGAAGTCTCCTTGTAAAGTTCACTAATTTATCAATAGAAATTGCTTTCTACATCTTCTATTATGGATTCCGCACATAATAGAAGGCTTTTGATGTTGTTTGATGTCATAAAGCTGAGATCTTGATCAACTTTGGGACCTACACGTTTTGAGGTAGAGGTGGTGGCTGATTTTTCAGGTTGTGATGTTGTGGCCATGACAAACTGTGACGATGCAGTTGGTGGAGCAGGGGCTGGTGTTGCTGGCGATAACGATGGTGTACAAGTTTTGGCTGCAGTTTCCGTTTGTGGATCGTGAGGTGACACATTTTTCACTGTACACATGGTGTTGCATGTTCTTGGGTCTCTTTGATCTTGGAGGAAGAAGGTTTTATTACGTCCTTTTAAGGCATGTAATGGTGCAGGTACTGTTTCAAGGTCTGTGTAACTACCCTTACTGATAAGTTCGGAGCATGGTGTTCCTAGTAAGATTGTAACAGCTTAAACAAATAATATGGATGTTGTGCTGCCTGTTGAATCAGCAATTCGAACCACCAAACGGTACCTAAATGGTTATGTGTGTTAGTTCATATGATTGTGTATATGGATGTGTATAAAGATGGTGAAAAGTAAATGTTATAAAGGCAACTTTTACATTTGTTTTTATTTTTTGTACTTTCCACGGGTTGGGCAGGCGCAACCTTTTCAGCTTCTGTAAATTGTATGCAGGCATTTAGGACAAGAATTATAACACCAGTCTTTGGTTGAGACTATCTCTGTGATTGATGCGCTACACATAAGGCTCTTGCCCTGTTAGAAAGAGAAAATTTAGTGCTTGTTATACATACGTATACTCTAAAATAGATACAAATGAATATTTGGTATTTATATGAACTAAACAAATAATATATTGCTTTCTTTGTCATAATGTCATGTCTTCAGGGTGGCGCCTATAGATTTAATCAATTTGTAATATTTAATGTAATTTATATTAGTATTTTGTATATATTTTTTTGCCTTTTGTTGGATGTAACATACTCACGTAGTGGAATATTTCTAAAACCATATTTATAAGTCATGTTGTGTTTATAAGGAAGTACTTACTTTAAAATCTTTTGCATCTCTCTGAATAATGTCAGTAATTTGCAGTTGTCATTCTATTTTCCTGTGTATGGGAAGGCTGTAACATTCTAGTTTGTGTTTGCTGGTTGCTAACTTATAGTTTATTGCGCTGTTTTTTGGCATTTGTTATTAACTAATAGCAGCCACTCATAATAATGTTAATGATATAAAGTAATAAAGTGATATTTCTTACCAGTCAATCAAAGATGAAGTCTCATTGATACTCCGGTTGAGATAGACATAGCGTTGTCTATCGCTTCTTTGTCAAACTGATCATACTTTGTAATAATTTCCTTCCAAAGAGTTACTTCTGTGCTTTGACCACTGTGAAGGAAAATTTAGCGTAGCTATGTATATCTTAAAAATTAAATGACAATAAATTTAATTAAAAGGCACCTGGAATTTGTTAGTGTTAGAAGTAGATATGGTTCACCAGTGTTTAGTTTTGTTTTGTAGTTTCTTGTAGTTATTAAGCCTATGTAATATGTAATTAACGATCACATTTACTAATGTTAACATTGACTTTAATCATAGAATAGAAGCATCACTTACCAATCAGATGTTGGCTATTTTCAAGAAGTGCGTCAACATTTTTGTAAGGGAAGAATTCTAAATATAATCGTGGCAAGGTTTCTCTATCAATTAATTTTCAATTGACGCAGTTGCTCCAATTTGTAAGGCAACAGTGTGATTGATGATGTTTACATAGGAATTAGCAGGAACACAAACGTAATCTTTAATTCTATAGCATGAGGGTAAAGTAAGTTTGGGTTCCACATACCTTCGTTGTTCCTTGTGTGCTATTGCCACAATTGCCTCACCCTGATTAGGAAAAAAAGCAAAACCGGTCCCGCCCAATTGAAACGATCCAAGTGTCTTATGTTCCATGGACTGCAACCTATTTACAGGTAACATTTCAATGTAAGTTTATGTTTATTTATGAGTTATGCGTTAGTAAAATAACAAAAAAAATATGTTAGATATTATAAACATTAATATAATATTATGTAAGTTATTATAAGAAAGTTATTTTATAATTTATTGTGCATTGAGTTATAATTGTAACCTCATGTGCTGCAATCTCTGCAAGCAGGTCAGCAAATACAATGTTAAGAGTTGCATTGGAATGGACATCATCCTATGGTTTTATAAGCAACTTTAATGCATCTGGGACGTTGCCCTAGAAATGGAAATATATATTTGGCCATGACCAAAAATTAGTTCTAGTAGATATATTCCAATTTTATTTAAAGATTGAGCTTGACTTTTATTAATAGTCATTGCATAACATAATTTTACTGGAAATTGACGTCTTGTAAAAACAAAAGGTTAGTCTGCTATTATGCACAAACTTAATTTTGGGTATGTAAACACGTTGGCCAACTAATGTTCATGTGATAACATGTGCCTCAATAACCCTTGGTAGTAACTGTGACACTAACAATCCAGTACCATTACAAAGACAACATTTTTTATTTATATTACGTAATAGTATAATGGGAGATTTTTTTTAGTTTCAAACAATGAGAGGGTATACCATTAAAAGTAAGCAAATTTAAATACTCTCGTGGGTACATAACATCTGTAACATTAGTATTTTTAGCATGAGGAATCATAGAATCGATACTTAAATAAGTATAATAATCACTTAGAGGCATGTTAAGAACCAATTCATTAATCTTGTCAACAGTTTCATTTTTAGGACATATGTTTTCTCAATCGAATATATTAACTGCATTTGGACTATTCAATACTGAACCATTGTATATAAACCGTATTAACTCGGTTATTGCTACATCTATATAAGGTATCAAGAACCTAATGGTATTTCTATAACTTTAAGGTCCAATTGACCTTCTTTTTGTGGCACACCTATTTTACCATCACCAACATCCAAGTGCCGATCAGAAAACTCTTGAATAACTTCTTTGTTTAGAAGGTGAGAAGTTGAGTACTTACGCTCATGTTGTCTTTTAGTTGTAAACTTTGAAGTAATTCCACAGATAAGATCGTGGTAATGATAATGCGATAATTTCGTATTTTGATGCCTTTGGTTTCACTGGAAGTGTTTGTTGAAAGTCACTGCCCAGAAAGATAGATTTTCCCCCAAATGGTTCAGTCGTTGTATCAGTGATGTCACGTAGAGTTTTGTCCAATGACTCAAAGCATCTTTTGTCACTCATTGGAGCCTCATCCCAAATTATAAGTGATGTTTCTATGAGTAGTTGTGACAATTGTGTGTTCTTTTTTATGCAGCAAATTGATGAGTCTGTGAGGTCTAAAGGAATCTTAAAACGAGAATATGATGTTCTTCCGCTCGGGAGTAAAAGAGATGCAATTCTAGATGCAACAACTGCTAGAACATTCTTTCCATGTGACCTTAGAGAAGATATGATGGTTCTCCTTAGGTAGGTTTTCCCTGTTCCACCCTGACCATACAAAAAAACCAGAGCCTTTTGGTTGGTAGATTGTGAGTTCCTAACTACGTTGTAAATGTGAAGTTCCTCTGGATGAAGAGTAGAAACCATCACTTCATGCTCAATGGTTAATTTTCCTTTTTCATAACAGGTTTCCTATAACAGCAAACAATTTCCTAAAGCAGAAATTGCGGATCTGGTTGGCATTGGTAAACCAAAATCAACCAAAGAGCAAGAGGATGAGCTAGAATTTAACAAAGCCTCAATTTCATAGAGAACATATTGTTGTATGTCTGTGTTGGTAATATTAATATATGTAGCACCAGATTTATTTAGGTTTAAAAGTATGTTGTCGGCCATTTCCCATCGGTGCTCTAAACATAATGACAATGGGCTTGAAACCTCACAGAATACAAGTATATGAGTAAATAATAAACTAAGCTCAGCTGATGTGGCCCACTCTAATGCTTCTATAAATGTTTCTATGCACTCTTGGTCAACACCTATTAGCCCTAATTTCTAACACGCAACACGGTAGGTTGGACACACAATGTTGTCGACAGTTCTAATTTCTATGTATGATTGACAACCAATTTGAAAGTTCCGTAGAAATCTAAGGTAAAATAACTCTCCACATGTAGGGTGAACATACGCCAATCTTCCAATAGTAATTTCTTTTTTGACCTAATCTGCGAATCCAACACTTACCTGAAGCATCCCAATTGTATTTAGATATGTAATCAACATATCGCAGATTTCTACCTGATGGATCATAAATATTATTTGCTAACCACTTAGTCAACGTTGTTTTCCCAGTTCCGGGGTTGTTAATTATCTCAGGTAAGCGTTGGTTGTTTTTAAAAGTAATATTTTGCATCCCTTCTAAGTGAACCGCAAGAAGTTGAACAGCTGGATTCTCGACATGGATATGGTCGTTCAAGATTCTCCAAACAGCCTCGTGGGGACAAACGAAGCGCCTTTCAACAAAGTTATCAACTTCATTTATAACTAAAATAGATTCACCATGAGAGATCGAGCGAGGTATCTGATTTTGCTACATTAAAACGTATTCTGTCTGCTCCTTTTGAAATATACTTGAAAAGGTATTTGATAAGCATGCTCCATCCGCAATATTCAACATTAATATGAGCCACGAAATGCATAGAAAGGCACTTGCTATATGGGACTACATATCCATTATCTAACAGTATACCAGCTTTTATTACATGATTGGTAGTTACAGATCTTTTATAATGAATATCACCTGCACTATCAAACCTTGTATTAAATTCATATGGCTTTAGGAAATGTTTAGAGAAAACACCATCCAACATACATGGCGAATTCATTATTGCCAACCCGCATGGACCATGTAACATGTGTTCACTAAAAAATTTAAATAATTTTGGATCAGCTGCGGGTGTGGGTTTGATGAGTGAAATCAAAAATTGGAAGTTTTGATGGTGTCATTTGTTTCTGATCATCATGAATATCATCTAGAAACAACATTTTGATCATTTTCTTACATATTAATGTAGTATGGTAAATGGGGGTTTATGCAGTGATAAATCAGTCAACCTCTACGGGGCTAGTAATCAAGTTGGGTGGGGTAACCCAAAGTATTATGTGGCAGTGAGGGAGACCTCGTTTTTGAAATTCAGCTGTATATAAACTGAAAAAATAACATTATATTAAAAAAAGAATATAATAAGAAAGATATGTTTATCATGTATTGACATCAACAATGTATCACCTACAACAACCTTGCCAAAAGGTTTGTTTGATCTTAAAAACTTAAGAAGTAATTCAACCTTCATCTGGAACACCCTTGCAACTATGCCAGGTCTGTCTTGAGGACTTATACAATGGACGCGGTCCAATTTACGCCTGATCTCAGGCCATTTCACATTACATGTGAATGCTATAAGCTATTTTGGATTCCCATGAACTCCACAAATCACTAGATCATCCTGGTAATGTTTATACATATACATGGGGCCTCTGGTAAACGAAGCCGACAAGATAGTACACTTACCAATTTGGTGACCTTTGGTGTCACCTCTTGATATGGCATCATGTATGCCATGTAGAAACCCGGTATGAAACAAATTCTGATTAGCAAGTATAAAATCAAGTCTACATTGCTCAATACAGGTATATGCATCTACTAAATATTGCTGAAGAAGTTTTGTAGAATGTAGTATGTGTGTGTAAAGACAAGAACTTTCATGAATTTGGTAACAATAAAACATATTCATTGTTAGGTTAAGATTTCGTGTCAAAGAATCTACTACCAAATGAAGGGATGGATTCCATCCTAATTCCCTGTAAAGGAAAAGCAAAGGATATTGAAGTGACATATATGATAAGTGAAGCTTACTAATCCTTCATGAAACGTTTTCTTGGCTTCAAATAATAACATCGAAGTCAACAACAGATGAATCCGAATCATTGATTATAGCGCCAAGAGTGCTAAATGAAGGAAGGGCCTAATTTTTTTCATGCGCGTGGCTATATAACTTTATTGTGAAATCAGGAATTGGTGTGCCCAAACAAAGATCTTTTGCTGATTTGAAAAGGTTAACATAATCCTTAATATCTGCTAACGTTGTCGCCAAAATAGATACAATATTAGGGCAGATTTGAGAATCCTCTCCCGCGTGAAATTGACGAAGCCTATTTGCCACCTCTTTGTCACTATCATGAATGTACAATTGAAGGAATCTTGGCGGATTCCCTGGAGAAGGACAAAGAGAACCTATCTAGTGTGATATTTGGCCCGAAACCTTAAAGACATAAGGTCCTACACCATTGTTAATTGAGGCATCTATATGTGCACCAAATGAGGTCATTGATAACATAGAATTATATGCTCTAACATTAGCCAGAAAAGTGGAATTTGTGAACAAATATTTAATGATTTCAGGCACTGTATAAGGATATTGCAATGACACTTTCCCACCCTTACAACACGTGCCATACTTTGGTCGACGATAAAGAGGATGTGATAGCAACCGCTTTGAAAACCAAAACAACTCACTGTAAAATTCACAGATATTTGTATAATCTCCCAGATCTATGTAATAACCAGAATAGATATCCAAACAGTAAATAGATTATAATTTATCTATCTATCGATTGAAAATAGTGGCAGCTCGGATGTCGCTAGATGTAGTGTATCTTTGGGATCTACGTGTGGTTGATGCCAGAAGAGAACTTTGATATATCAACTGCGCATTCGACTGCACA
The DNA here is from genome assembly GCA_009363875.1 of Mikania micrantha. Classification (NCBI taxonomy): domain Eukaryota; kingdom Viridiplantae; phylum Streptophyta; class Magnoliopsida; order Asterales; family Asteraceae; genus Mikania; species Mikania micrantha. The sequence goes on along the minus strand of CM018695.1, from coordinate 49,741,434 downwards.
CCCGTGAAGACAGCCGCAGATGAAGATGCCTTGTCACCATCTTGTTGCATTACAACAGACTTTTGCTTTCTACTAGACTATCAAAATGATATGAACAAAATAAAATTTTGATATCATCTAACCTAGGGAAATAGAAGAAGGAAAGAGGAAAAAAACGTGCATAAGAGTTGAACACAAAACCACAAGCAGAGGAAGTAACAACAACAAATAAAACCTGGGAAGAATTTATAATAGATAATGAGGGTCAAATACAACCTAAACATATGTCATCAATAAACATATAGAAATTACAAAAGCAAAACATGGAAGGAAAAAAAAAACATTACCAGGAAAAGTTTACAGAATTCTTTTCCCTTCAATGCTCTAAGTATAAAACATGAATCCATCATAATCATTAGACAAAATCCAATAGAAGTTAAGTAATACCACCTGCCAAATCTAATCTAGAAAATAGAAAAAAATGAAATATAAAAAACATCGACTGTGATAAATGTTCCCAAAAAATACAAACCCAAAAAAATACGCTATGATAGAAAAAAAATTCCCAACAAATCTTGATCTCCCTATTTTTTTCACAACCAGATGAAAAAAAAACGATGTGGCTGAAACGCAAAAGGCAAAGCCCCAAAATTTGTTTACACTTGTGCGCAATAAACATAAAAACCCTAAATTAAGAAAGCACTTGCATAGCCACTTATTCCTTAGAAACATAGTTTTAGTCTGACTTAGTTGATGAGTATTGTTGCTATGCTTACATCAATGAAGCATCTTTCGTATTGGGATCTGTGGACGTCACCTTTACTGAATATGTCTCCATCTGCAAATATGATTGATGATATTCCACAATAGAAAATTTTACAGCTTTGACTAATCCCGCTATTTCTAAAGCATTTTTATACACTGGCCCTTCTTTAATAAACCTTCAAACATTCATCAATGCAAAGACAGACACTCAAACTCTTTAAATTCAATATATAACTAGATCATTGAACTCTTAGTAAATTTGCATAAAACCTGAACTGATTTGATGGAGGTAAAGGGGGGAGATTGATAAATTACCAATTTTGCCCCTGACTTAACTGATTTATCAAATGTCTGTTTACAAAAAAGGTGAAATTTATTATAAATTATCATGTTATGAATGTTTTTTTTGTATTTATTTATAAAGAAGAATGTCATCCATAAAATGAATTAATATAAAGGGTAATTTATGTAATTTTTTCTTAAATTCTCGTGAACCTACTTGTAATAATGTGAGATGACTTAGACATGATATTTTTTTTCATTTTCCATCAAGTCCTTTCACAATTTCACTCGTGATGGGACCAAGGCAATACACGTCCTAAGTGACTATGGTCTGGGGCTTTGATGAGTTTTTTAAATAATAAAAAAATATACTTATATTACCCTCCATCTTTTCACCCAATACAACTTGTCATTATTCACCTTTTTTACTCACATGGTCACACTCACTAACCAACACTTTAATTCTCTTACATGAAGCTACGTGACATGTTATCAAACACTTATTAAGCCCCTCATTAAATATAGCGCAAGTATACTTAGAAAATATAACTATTACTTAATTTGTTTAGTATGTCCAAAATATAGTTTTATGTCCATCAATATAAAAAAAAACTATTTTCTTTGTTTATCTTTATTCCTTTTATCACCTTTATTGTATCACTTTTTTTAAAAAAAAAAAAAATTTGTTAATTAATGAACCAATTTTTTTAAGTTGTAAAAATTTAATTTTTTAATTAAATTTGCTTATTTTCGTTTGTTTTTAAGGAATATACTTTCCTCATTTTTATAATTACTATAACTTTTTTAAATATATTATTTATATTAGGGAGCTAGCAAGAGTTGGAACCAATATTTTATAAGTTTTAGGCTAGAAATTTATGACTTTATAAGTTTCTAGTGTAAAAAAACGTAAAATATTGGTACTCTGTAATACATAGATAACACATTACTCACATGTTGCTCTCGGTTAGTTAGATATGGGGGACTCAGGAATTTACCACATAAGTGGGTTTACATGGTTATAAAAAAAACCGTGAAACCTATTTTTTTTGGAAAGTTTACTTTATTTACATTGAAATCTTGTTAATTAGATTACTGCTATTAAAAGATAAATCATTTCATTGCATTAAGCATCCAAAATTCAAACTAGAAAAAACACTGAAAGCTTGCTTTTATTGTTATTGTCTAACTTTGAAATTTTGAATTGAAAATTTATTATTAAGCAAGCATGCAAACTAAAACACGATAAAATAGATAAATGTTAATCACCATGCCCTAATTGGCACATACCAGCTTCACACGACTATAATTGACTCAGTTATAACTTAATCTTACCAGCATACCACTAAAAAAAGGTTGATTCTTAGATTTTATTTGTATGCTAAAAGATTTTTAACTACGTGTAAAACAAGTATAAGTTTAAAATGTTATGCAAATAAACATGAGTTATTTTAGGATTTTGTTATTAAAATGTTAAAAATTAAGTCGATAAACCTTATATACATTGCAAAAAAAAAAAAACTTATATAAAATTTTCAAGAAAATTCATTTGATAAATAAGAGATATAATTATGAAAAGTTATAAATTAATTACTTTATTTAAATAAAACTTTATGAAATCTAAAGAATGTAATTACAATCATACTTTCATTCCAAAACATTATAAAGGATACATACATACATACACATAAACACACACAAATATATTCTAAGAAGTTAGTTAGAAAATATTTTCTAGTACAAATCATACTAATATTTAAATTAAGAATATAATCTAAAAATGTTATCTTCAAAAAATTTAATATTTTGAAATAGTTAAACTATTACTCAAGCTTTATACGAAAAATACTTGTATACAATTCTTTAAGATATATTTAGAGAAATTTATAATACTAATATATTTTTATTATTCATAAAAATATTACTTACAATATACTATAATGAATTGATCAAACTAAACATTCAAAGTTTATTTATTCTTAGTATTTTTATTATCAAACTAATAAACTTAGGTAAACTCATACATTCTAAATGTATTGATTCACTAAGTCTAAATCCTGATATTTATATAAAACATTAGGGTAACATGTAATCGTTCTATTTCATAATCTCTAACAAGACATTCTTGGATAGTAAAGCAAACAGTGAGTTTTTCTCATACTTTTCTTTTTTGTTTTGTAAATTTAGGGTTGTTACACATGTTCATATATCAAAGATCTTGAATTCTATATCCTACTCAAATTATAGATGCAAAACTATTAAGTCTAATTAGATAGATTTGATTGTTTTGTGTTATACTTTGGTTGTGATATATGTTAAACTATGATTCATGCATGCTTTATCAAGTACATTAGTAACCTAAAGATGGTTAGATACCTCATTCGTATTGACTTATGTTATTGTGTAAAATGGTGATAATATACACTATTACAAACTTGTTACACACTTTCTTTTAAGCTATGAATGGATAATTGTTTAAGAGACGATATTTCTATTGAAAACTTGTAACATACATGTTTCAATTCAAAACTTTATGCGTCTTAATTAAAAAGAATTGTTGAAATTTGTTTGAGAGACTTTTGATAGCTTATATCTATATGTAAACTTGTATAAATGCATGTTATTGTACTCAATTCTATTTAGACTAATGAATGCATCTTTATACACACACACATAAACTTGTAAGAGTTCTCACCAACTATACAAATAATTGATCAAATTTATTTTATATTTATAAAAAGATTATGTGATGACTTTGTTGAAAATATAGGAATCATGGACCTAGATAAAATAGAAACTAGACTTAATTTTATTTTAGATTTTATTATGTAATTGGATGTTATTAGTATGAATGTAATAATAAACTGGTTGTTTAACGTATTCAAATTTTACAAGTAGCATCAAGAGCTTTTGAACAATTATAAATAATGTCCAGACATATTCCACGGTCAGTTGGGGTATGATAAAACCAAAAACAATTATGTGAGTTTCGAGTGGATAAATCAAACAATATTGGTGGTAGACAAGGACATATGTTACATATATTATCAGAGCAACTCATGTGTCATTCGATATGGTGGGTCTAACCCCATCAAAGGTGATGACTCATCGGCGGTGTTTAGAAGGACACGTTAGGCAAATCACACATCCGTTGAAGGGATGATGAGGCAAACCTCATTGCGGATAATAAGTCTAAGGGTAATTGTACTCTATAGAAAAATCTCACATTAACCGTGGACATGATAGATTCTTGATTCATTAGAAATGTCCGTCCTCTAGTATTACCAATGCGTTTTGGGTGTATTGGTTATGGATGAGAGAACTCCACAGTCAAGCATGCTTTGGTGACAACAAATCCAGGAGGGGTGACCTCCCTAGTAAGTTTTCACTCAAGTAACCAAAAGCAAATCCGTGAGATTCAAATGACCAAAACGAACAATATTAGTGGTAGACGAGGCTAGATGTTACACATATACTTTATTTTCAAAATAAAACTAAGCATCCACTACTTAAAATTGAATACTGAAAACTGATATTTCATATTCATTCTTTCATTTACTCTCATGGTCGAGTTTGGTCATAATTTCATGCAGTTTATGTTATATAGAATAGATCTCCGTCAAAGTTGGTGACCTAAGGAGTACCGTATGACAAGAACTTTTTAATATTAAAAGGGAAATTTTATAGGGATGCAACACAACCAATAATTTTATACTTAACAAAATTAAATGACGCACCATCAAGAAAACAAATATATAAAAATTAAAGGTAGCAAGGATGAGGATATCAACGTTAACATGTGGGCGCATAAGGTTAAGGTTAGACATGATAAACAAATGATGTTTTTAAATGTAAATTAGGAGTGGATAATATAACAGATAAGATAAGAGTGAAAAGATTATAATTGTTTGAGAAGGTTAAAAGAAAGCAAATTGCCCACTAGTTAGAATAGTGAAAACTGTCGTTACGGAGGGGATGAATAAAGCATACCCAAAGTGACTAGGGATAATCAAATAAGATAGGATTGCATCTTTTTAAGAACATGATCTAAAGGCATGTTTGGTTCATTAAATACTAGGTACCCATTTATTACATGTGTTTAATTTATATAATTTGTTAAAATCGTTGATTTTTTTCTCCTATTACATAGAATGAATAAATATTAGTTTTTAATTTTCTATTTATATATTTTATTATTATTTTACTTTTTTATTTTATTTTTTTACTTTTGATCATTTTTTATTTTAATTTTATTTTCACTTATTTATAGACAGACAATTTTATTATTTTAAATGAATTATTCAATTTTCATTATTTAATAAATAAAGACATTAATGGAAGACAGAGACGGGAAATTCATAAATTAAATTAACCAAAAATTGACAAGTGGCAAAGGAAAACTTTTATTTATTATAATAAAAAGATTAAGCCATTAACACACCTGAATGATTAAGATTCTACTTAAAACTTAATGGTTAAGAGATTGGTTGACTAATTAAATTGTTTTTTAGTGAAACAAACAGTTCTAGCTTCTGATTGGTTCATATGTATTAAGAGGCTATCAAACATCCCTTAAGATAAGCATTTGTGAAGAAGTAGCATTATGATTAAAAACTTTTATAAGAAAGTGTAGATGTAGCTTAAATTTTCAAATGTTTGCGATTGTGTTAGTGTATATCTATGTCTATTCGGTTTATTCGAATAGATTCGGTCGGATATCCATTTTTTACATTCGGCATGGATAAGATACAAAATCTTGCTTATTCATATTAAATATCCGAATTCAACCCGAACAAACTTCATTTATTCGTGTTATTTGGATGGATTTGGACATGATAAACATATTTCTTATTCGGGTCTTTCTGGGATTTAGATAGAGTCTAAAAATTTACAAATCTAAATAAACATTTATCTGACCCGATAAACATGCTATCTAATAAGACTAATGATATTCTTTTAAAAAAATGGAGAACCAAATCTTCAAACTTAGAAAAAGAAGGTACGACCAAACACTACAATAAGTTTTCTATTACAACAAAAGACATGAGAAAAAATATTCTGAATGAGAACGACATTAGAACCTTTTGTTGCATTTGTAAAACTTGGTGCATGAATGTGCCAAATATTACACACCACGTAGCATAGTGTCATGATAGAATGTGCCAAACATTACACACTACGTAGCAGATTGTCATTATCATATTTAAATAATAATGCTTTGATACGTTTGACACGTAACTTGGGGCTGCTTTATAAATATACACACACTGTAAACAAATAATAATTCACTCTTAAAGCATTAACGCATATAACTTTAACAAGATAAAGCAAAATCTTAGATTTTTTTTTATTATCATTGTAAGACAATTACAATGCTGTCTTCTTTTATGAGTTTGCGAAAATTTATCACCGTTTGAGACGTAACATCGTTATAAGTTTTAGGCCTAAAACAGTTACAGTGCTGTAAGTAAAAAACTTACAACAGTGTTACGCCTCAAACATTGATGAATTTTCGCAAACTCATAAAAGAAGAAAGTGTTGTAGATGTCTTACAATGATGTTAAAAAAACAATATTTAACTTTATCTTGACGGGTTATTTCGGATTAATGCTTTAAAAGTGAGTTATTATTCGAACATTACCATATATATATATATATGGGGATGGAAGTATACATAACCCACATATCCCGTTTTACATCAATGTAACAAACATTAACACAACACATTATTTTAATTTGTTTCTAACATCGGTAAATTAAAGTAATGTAATACAAAATATTTTACTACTAATAAAAGAGTAAATTCAATGTCACATGTCTTTTTACTAGCATGTACACATTATTTACATGCCACGTGTCACTCTAAAACTATTGTCACATAGGAATATTGTACACATGTCATCACCACAATAAAAGTTGAAACTTTCTTTATAATTAAACACAAATTTATTAGCATTAATTGTCTCCTAATTTACTATTATTTTAAATTTAAAAATACAACAATAACATATTATTGATTTATTATAAAAATAAGTATAACAACTAAATTATTCAAAGTTGTATTAATTTATTATTAAACAATTTCTTCAATTTTTCATTATTTAAAATATAAAACAAGCCTTGATAATAAATCTATCTGTTTTATGTTTTTTTATAATAATTAAAAAAATAACATTTTTTGTTTTTAGCAAATGACCTCATATTTACAATTAATAAAATTACATATAATATTAAGTCTACATATCATGCTATTTTCACATGTAATTATTCTTTAACATTTTGTATTATTTAAATTATGTATAAAACACTTTAGCAATTTAAAAAATTAACATGCACAATAAGCTAAAAAACTTTTAAAATTCTTAAAATTTAAATATGGAAAACTATAATAAGCAACTTATTTTTTATTTAATAATTTCTGTTAACACAAAATATAGTTTTATTAGCCTTAATTATTTCATAATTTACTGCTATATTAAATTTAAAAATTAAATAATAACTAATTATTGATGTTACACCCCAGGCCGACGGGATGGATAGGCGTTCCGCCAGGCAGAATAGTCTCAGGGGGCGATACCTGGATGTTCAGATTGCATACACAGCACATGATATAAAAGAAAACTCTACATGTCATTTCATCATAATATATTATAAAAGATGACATAAAATTGTTCAATTACAACATTTATGTCTTAACATAAATGAAGGTTCATCAAAATAAGGTCCTCTAGCCACTTGGTCCACTAAAGCTACGCCTTCCTAAGTCCACTATTCTGAGTCTCCACCCTGTCACCTACGCACCATAGCGGAAACTTAATTATACCCGTTCGTCCCCTGATAAAAATGTAAAAAGGTAGTCAACAAATATGTTGGTGAGTTCATAGTTTTATAATAAAAATAAAATCTTGCAAATGGTAACAGGTCCAAGTCAATTAGTCTACTACATAAGCAAGGATACCACTCTGTCACATATACTTTCCCGAACCGGCTAAGGTCGTATATATATGTGTGTGTGTGTGTGTGTGTATGTATATAATATACAGAGCATACGTAGGGTACAAGACCCAGCCGCTAGCCAACCACGCCTTAGGTGATTCACGATTGTATACCTAACAAGGATTTGAAATATCTATACTTATGCACTACACCTTTTTCCTTGAACATAGATTCATTCTCTGAACTCTTTACCCTCATTACAATCAGAGGGGTTCTTTCGAGGGTGCTTGTCTATTCTATCATGCACATGACCATTTACCAAACCTAACGTTGTGCTGCCCTTGTTAATTTGGTCAATCAGACCTAATCCTAGTGATGATGAAGTTGTTTTGTCACGTAACATACCGACCTCGGCGTCGGAAGTTAGTCAGACTAATAGTACTATCTATGTTATCGTCGGTTGTCACCCGTCAACTAATGGTAAATGATTGATGAAGGGTCTTACCAATGTGTATGTACTAAAGAAGTTCACATGTCTTTGTGAGTATGCAAAAGAAACACTCTCTTATTGGTTAAATGCATAAAATTGTTATCCACAATACTTTCAAGGTAATTCAAGAAAATCGTATACAAAATCATATCTAATTTGTATTTTAGATAAACATTTGCATGCTCTCAGCACCAAAAATATTTTGAAAAGGGTTTCATAAATGGGGCTATCAACTCACCTATTGTTCAATGCTTGATTGATTTCATACTACTTGCTCGAAGGCGCTCCTTGGTTGCGCACCTGCGGTTCAGTTTAATACTTTTGAGTGGAGTTTTATAATTACAAACATTTCTATAGTCTCCCGTGGGTGTGTATTTGTGTTATTGTTTGCTCAGTTTGTTTCAAAAGTTTTGACTAGGGTTCGTTCCTAACATTTCCGATTGTCAAGTTATTGTGACCAACACTTAGTCATTTTGAAAGTCTGCCGGGATGAATGAAGCGTTGATGCAAATGGACTGTGCTCGTGCGAATGAAGTCTCACAAACGACTTGAGTCATTCCCTTACTTCATTCATGCGAATGGGTTCTCATTCGCACAATTCCTCATGCGAATGTACCCCCTCATTCGCCCCCTCATTCGCTCAGTTGTTCATTCGTGTTGGATTCACTCGTTCGAGTGTCTGCAACGAATGTCATGATTTATTACTACGAATGGCTTCTTCATTCGCACAAATAGCTCGTTTTGATGCCTCATTCGCCTGAAACTCGTTTGAAAATGGGTTCACTAACATTAAGAGGATAACAGAAACAGGTAACAAACATTCACACAAGGGGAGAAGCAAACCTTCCAGCGAATGGGTTGTCAGCCGATAGTACTACCAATGTTTCCTACTCCACTCCACATGAGTTCACTAGATACAGTTCAGGAGATGAGTACTTTTTTGATACTGTGATAGAGAGTTACAGGAAAAATCCCATGAAATCTTATGAGTTCATCACAAGTTCACATGAAATCACACAGACAATAGTGATACATATCATATGTTCAAAAACAGTTTCACAGAAATACCCGATGTTTGTAAATCATTAAAAAGCGAAGGGGTTGTACGAAACTAACCTGAGATCTCAAAGTTAGCAGAATAACACGCAGACTGGTATGTATGGTTTAATTCTGTATCAGTTAACGTTTAATAAGTTATTTATGTTTTAACTCACTGATTAGATCTTTCTGAACGTTCAATGTCAAAGACATTGCATTGAAAGTCATCAAACTGATATCAAATCTTTAATTAGTTAATTTAGTTGAATATCATACAATGTATGATAATGTGGGAACCTACAATGATTCAGGTTCCTAATACAAGGTTGATGACTTATTAGATTAATCAGGATATTCTCAGATTAACCAAATAGGTATTGTTGCTTATTATATTACCTAAACAGTTTCTAGATGGATTTTTGGCTTAGGAATAGTCAATCCTTGTTATTGATCACCCATTTATCATGAAACATAAAAATGTGACATTAGAATAGGTTTAATAACCATGTTCAATGTACTAACCTGACTGTTATCGTAAACATAAGATCGTTGTTCCAATGATTACCTTAATGCTTGTCATTAGTTTGAAACACTAGGATTTAACCTAGCATTCTAAGGAATGATCAAGACAATCACAATCATTATTATAATCAAATGGTTTAAACCATTGTAATCTAAGATATAGTTTCATGATAACCGTGCGTTACAACGGATCAAAACAAGAATTTAACGGGTAACATACTAAGTTCTTCGTTTCTAACCATTCCTAGCCATCATCTAGGTAATAATCAACAATCCAAACTATTGCATTACGTTCAAAAACAAGATTTAACTAACCATTATCAAGCTAGTAGGATAAAACGAATCGTTACTCGATCGGACCAATTTCTCCGATAAAACGATGATCAGGACTTGTAGAAACGTTCCCTAGCACGATTTGGACTCTCTGGTAGCTTTAAAACTCTGATTTTATCGTGAAATCACACTCTGGTGCGTCAAAATAAAGCTGGAGTTCGAGAAAATGAAAAATGGATAACTTTGCATGCATTCTGATGAAATTAAGCAGATTCTGAACTGCCTTACTCGTCGCGTACCGCGAATAATTACGGAGTCCTTAGATATTTTAAGCTCATCGCGTACCGCCAAGGAGACTCAATTTAGCCTTGGCGTACCGCGACGGGTTCCGGAAGGAAATACCTTTGAATTTTTCTTCTTTTTACGATTCCGGAGAATCGGGAACTCCGTTTCTCGCACGGTTTTCACCCACGTTCAGGATTTGTCGCATACTATCAAATTGTGATAATCACAATCGTTGGATTAACATGGATGTCAAGCACGATGACATGTGCTTTCAGTAAATGATGACGTAATCCTTGAACGTAATTGTCACAGTCTCCTCCTGTTAGAGAAATTTCGTCCCAAAATTTAGTGAAGACTATCCGGTGACAATTGTTTATGAAAAAAAAATGAGGATATTTTTCTTTCATACGATCTTCACGTTCCCATGTATATTCAGGTCTGCATTGCGAGTTCCATCTAACTTTCATAATTGGAATGCGACTTCGTTTCAGTACTTTGATTTCTCGATCCATCACTTCTACTGGTTCTTCGGTGAATTGAAGTTTATCATCAATCAAAATTTCTTCAATAGGTACGATCAATGATTCATCAATTAGGCACGTTTTTTAGATTTGATACATGAAAGACATCGTGAATGTTACTAAGTTCTGGAGGTAATTTAAGTCTGTAAGCTACCGTTCCAATTCGTTCTAAAATTTTGAATGGTCCTACAAATCTTGGTGAGAATTTACCTCGCTTTCCAAATATGAAAATGCCTTTTCATGGTGACACTTTCAACATGACTCGATCACTTATTTGGAATTCTAGAGGTCTACAACGATTATCAGCATAACTCTTTTGACGATCGCGTGTAGCTTTAATTCGTTCTTGAATAAGTGTGATCTTGTTTGTAGTTTCTTGTATGAATTATGGGCCAATGATATGACTTTCACCTACCTCCGACCAGCAGATAGGATATCAACACTTGCGTCCATATAGTGCTTCAAATGGAGCGCATTGAATACTAGTATGGTAGCTGTTATTATCTGAAAATTCAACAAGTGGAAGATGAATATCCTAGCTACCTCCGAAATCAATCACACAGCTTCTGATCATGTCTTCAAAAGTTTGATTCGTCCGTTCTGTTTGTCCATCTGTTTGTGGATGATAAGTTGTGCTCATATTGATTTGTGTGCCCAAAGCATTCTGAAGAGTTTGCCAAAATCGTGACATAAATCGACTATATCTATCTGAAATGATGGAGATCGGTACCCCATGTCGAGATAAAATCTCATTAATATAGAGTTTATCCAATCGATCCATGGAATAATCTTCTCGAATTGGTAAGAAATGCGTAGATTTGGTAAGGCAATCAACGATAACCCATATAGAGTCATGATTACGTGATGTTCTGGGTAATTTAGTAAAGAATCCATATAGATCTGATCCCATTTCCACATGGGAATCTCATGTTGTTGTAATAACCCAGAAGGTCGTTGATGTTTTGCCTTAAGTTTAAGACACATTAAACATCTATCCACGTATTCAGCAATATGTTTCTTCATTCCAGGCCATCAATAAAAATCTCTAAAATCTTTATACATTTTATCAGCACCTGGATGAATGGAATACTTGGATTTGTGCGCCTCATCTAAGATGATTTTTCTAGTGGTACCGAATAGAGGAACTCAAATTCGGTTTTTGAAATATAGTACACCATCAGTTTTGGTTTCTAATTGCTTGTCTAATCCTCTTAGTTCCCCAGCTGGGTAGTTGGTTGCTTGTAAATCTTGTTGCTGAGCCTCTTTGATTTGAGTAATTAGACTGCTTTGAATAGTCATTCCTAAAGCTCTCACACGTAAAGGTTTGACTCGTTCCTTGAGACTTAAGGCATCGGCTACGACATTCACTTTGCCTGGATGATAACGAATTTCACAGTCATAGTCATTTAAAAGTTCTACCCATCGCCTTTGTCACATGTTCAACATATTTTGATCTAGAATATGTTGAAAACTTTTGTGATCAGTGTATATGATACACTTGGTTCCATATAGATAATGTCTCCAAATTTTAAGTGCAAACACCACTGCACCAATTTCTAGATCATGAGTGGTATAGTTCTTCTCGTGTATTTTCAATTGTCGAGAAGCATAAGCAATTACATTGTCTTTCTGCATTAACACACACCCGAGACCCTGACGAGAAGCATCACAGTACACTATGAAGTTGTCTGTGCCTTCTGGTAATGCAAGTATAGATGCGTTGCAGAGTTTGTGTTTCAACAGTTGGAATGCCTCCTCCTGTTGGGAACCCCATATAAACGGTTGATTTTTCAGTGTCAAAGTGGTTAGTGGCAAGGCTATTTCAAAAAGTTCTAAATGAATCGCCTATAATAACCTTCTAGTCCTAAGAATTGATGAATTTCAATTGGGGTTCTTGGTGTCTCCCATTATTTCACAGCTCTAATCTTACTAGGATCTACTTGTATACCATTCTCATTTACAACGTGTCCAAGAAATTGAACTTCAAGTAACCAAAATTCACACTTGGAGAATTTGGCATATAGTTTTTCACATGCTAAAAGTTCTAAGATTAGTTTCAAGTGTTGAGCATGTTCCTGTTGGTTTCAGGAGTAAATGAGAATATCATCAATAAATACAATAACAAACTTATTCAGATAAGGTCTACATACTCGATTCATCATATTCATGAAAACTGCAGGTGCATTTGTTAACCCAAATGACTTTAAAACATGTTTCTATACATACTAATAGACATTAATCATCATTTAAAACTATTTATCATGTCTAGATGATCATATAAACAACCATTCCAGTTTCAAAGTATCTATTAATAGCAAGTATCACAAATCCTTAACAAATACTACCAAAACTCATTTCAAAACATTCCTATATTCTAAATCAGTCACAATATACCAACAATAATCAAAGACCATCAACAAATTCATGCATGTGAGTTATTTGGAGTTGCATGTAGGTATACAAGCATGCATGTGTGATCTAAGTACAAATAAACATGTAAGACTGCTTCACTAGTGTTTAGATGGCTTAGATTCAACAGAATCAACTGAGAATGAGCTGCAAAAGCTCCTGGTGATGAACTCCAGTTGATTGATGGCTTCTAGAGGTCTTGTAACACTTCCTTCAAGCTCCAATGATTTCAAATCATCTAGGAATGCAAGGAGTGGCTTGGGTATGGTTTCGCATAGGTTTGGGTGGGTTTTTCCATAGATTTGGTCGTGTGGGTTGCTAGAAATCCGAATATGTGGTAACGGAAGGAATGTGTGGAGAATGGGTGGTATTTATAGATTTTTAGAGCTCTGGGGCTCGTCGCGTACTGCCAAGGGAGTTCCCCAAGACTCCCGGTGTACCGCCAAGGACAAATTACTCAAGTCCGGGTTCCAGACTCATCACGTGTAGCCAAGGAGAAGTTGATTGGTAGTGGCGTACCGCCGCCTGTTGTAACATTTGTGCATATAGTCATGTAGTTGTAAACAGTGTTAGAACAGTGTCTATTCATGGTTCAGTTTATCAATGTGTTTCAGTATGTTCATAATGTGTGCTTGTGTGTTACAGGATCTTAGTAGTCAGAAAACAAGTATGTATTATCTATTTACAGTCGATTTCACTAAGCAAGAACAGTAACTTGTTATATCGAAACAGTGGTGGGCAGCGAGAGTGAGCCCTATACATATACTGCGTTCGGTGTAACAGGTTAGTGTTAGTGCGTAGTGTAGTGACGAATAGTATAACAATTAATTCAACCAAGATCGTAATCTGTAAGCGAGACTGAGTATAGTTATGGGTGACGATCCATAATAGTACGAATGTTGAACTTATAATTACGATTAAACGACTTTAAATATTTTAATACGATCGGAAAACGTACGCGATTGCGGGTATACACGTAATTGTGAATGTTTTAACGATCCGACAACACACGAAGAGTAAAAATTATTAATTAATTATTTTATATTTTTACAATTTTGAAACTCATCATTTTAATGAGTTTAATAACTCTTTTTATTTTTAACCGCGTAAAATACGCGTTACGTTCCGGAAACGCGAACCGAGCGACCGAAACGGACCCGAATACCACAGGGGCTATAAAAGCCTTGAAGAAGACCATTGTCTTCATTAAATTCAGCCAACAACCCCTTTTCTCTCTCAAACTCGCGAACCCTCTCTCTATCTAGAAAACCGAACTTCAAACGCGCGTATCTTCTTCGTTTCTTAACGGATTTTGGTGTTCTTGGTGTCCACGCGTAGCTCTCGACATCCTCTACACGGAAGTACAAGATTTTCGCAGATCCATCCAGCGAATCGAGAGGTATTGATGCTTGAATGTTCACGAGATTAGGGTTTTCTTGTGTGTTCTTGTGTAAACCGACACTTGGCCGGTTCTAGCAATCCATTTCCTAGTTTCGCAACCATAGAAAGCTTTCTGGAGGTCTTATTAGTCTGGATCGTGGTCTAGATCCAGAAGTTTGATGATGGAGATGATGTGGGTAACAGGTTCGCTGGCCGAACCCTCTTCTGGACAAACCTGCGAGGGGAAACGAACCCACGGTTCGTGAGTCACAGCCGGCCGAACCCTAATCTGCTGCTGGCCGAACCCTGAGATGCATCACGAACCTCTGGTCTATGACAAACCTTCACGAACCCTGCAATCATAACGAACCCATGGTTCGTAGAGCTTAACCAAACGAACCCTAGGAGTTCCACGAACTATCACCGAACACTAGCGAACTTATGAGGATGCCACGAACCTTAACATGCATGCAGCGAACCTTAGGTTCGACCCATTGAATGCCGAACCCTTTTACATTATGATCAACCGAACCCTCTTGTTGCATGCATCGATGAACCTTGCACGCCAACATTGGACCGAACCTCTGGCTAATTTCAGCTGCACGAACCCTATGAGTATCATGCATTGGCCGAACCATGTCCCACCCTTTAACCTACGGCCGAACCTTAGTGGTGGCTCAAGACAAACGAACCTTAGGCTAGAACCAGAGAGGGTTCGCTGCCTAAGGTGGCAGCTCCCATTCTTTTCGGCCCAACTTCAACCTACTCGGCCCAATTGCATTAGTACAAGGCCCATAGGGTGAGGCAAGCCCAAGGGAGTTAGGTTGGTTCATTAGAACTTCAATTAGCTCAATAACACCTTGGAACGTTACATAGATTACATTTACATTGGTTGGTCCAACTCAAATCCTTTAGGCTCAATCCAAACTCATTAGGCCCACTAAGTCTGAAATCGGGTTGATATTGTCTTTGGCATGTTACAAAGCCTATATACAAGTTATTGGGCCAACATTACATTCACTTGGCCCAATACCATACTCAATTGACCCATTAGTAACCTAAGTGGCCCATGGACCTCCTTTTAAGCCTATTATCATAATTATGGGCTTAAGGCCCATTGTAGGCCACCACTCAAAGCGATTGTAATTTGATCTTAGTTTGGGTTAAGTTGCAACTTAAACTAATAATGGGATCAAGTCACAATCACATGACTTAAAACAATTGGAACATTCTTTCATAAATCATGGTAATCAATGGCTATCAAATCCTAGAACAAATATCATTTATGCATAAAAATTATGCATCAAAGAACATTTCATAAGTTTCTTGGACCCATGATCAATCAAGAGACTCAAAGCATAACATTCAAGTTTTCACAACAATCAAATCATGAGAACACAAGTCAATCAATGAATCAAAGTCTATACAATTATAAATCCTATATCTTATGTATGATTACAATGTTATAGGAGACAGTTAGAAGTCCTGTTTGCTATTTGCTATCTGTTTAAGTTCAGAGTCTACTGCAGACAGGTGAGAACTTTAGCCCCTCTTTTACTGTTTTATAACTGTTTTGGGGTGGAACACGTGATCAAAATCGCTATTTAAATCTTGTTTCATTACACAAGTTATGTGTAAGTCATAAACATTTCAGGTTCATCTTACGAATCCAAGGGATTCATCAATTGTTTAAAGAAATTGTCAACTGTTTTAATTTACTTGTCAATTACTAAACTCTTTTCATTAAAAAGGTTTTATAAGGGACTTTTGAACTGTTTGAAATTATTTACTCAAATGTATTTATGAAGGATAAACACTTTTTGATAAAGGATTTTACAAACCCTTTTGTTATAAACCTTGTTATTACACAAGGTCATCACATCATGGTATTCAAAACAAGTGGTTCACATCATGGTATTCAAAACAAGTGGTTCACATCATGGTATTCAAACAAGTGGTTCATAACATGGTATTCATAACAAGTGGTTCATAACATGGTATTCAAAACAAGTGGTTCATAACATGGTATTCAAAACAAGTGGTTCAAAACATGGTATTCAAGTCAAGTTGTTCACATCATGGTATTCAAATCAAGAGATTCATTTCATGTTACATAAACAAAGGATTCAACTCGTGGAGTTGAATCCAGGTTTTCAATAAGACATTAACACATCCGGTTAAAGTAAGATTCAGAAAACATGGTGTCCATTGTTGTAAACAAACTTATAAACCCATCAAGTATCATATTCATTAGCGTTAGTACTGGGTGATCACAACAAGGGAAAGCGGACACATACATTGGGGCAGACCGATTGCTGCAGTTAGTTTTTAAATCTGTTTTATAAACTAACTGCAGATTTCGGTTACATATGGTTTATTCAAAACTGTTGACATATTATCTAACTCCAAACGTGGTTTGGGACTTGATATTATATGTTGACTCATGTGCAAACAGTGATTGGACTGTTTACACTCATTTTCTTACTTGATGTTAGTTTGGGTTGCAGCTCATCCGTGTGAATCTTATGATGCTTTAACTTACCTATGTCTTATATCATAAAACTCATGTTTACAAATGTTTAAACCTATTGTTCTCACCAACTACGTCTGTAGTTGACAGTTACTTTTCACGTGTTTCAGGTAATCAGGTTTAAGACATTCTCAGGGACAACTAAGGAGACCATTCTAAGATAGAACAAGATGAAGAAACATGCTAGGATGGAATAGAAACTCACTAAATCCTAAATGTTTAATTGTCTTGTTTGGAGTCTTATTTTGTAAACTATATTTTGGGTCTGTAGTTGTCTTACTTTTGGTAGATAGATTGTCTGTAACTAATCAACTGTCTAAACATTATGAAATGTAGTAATCCATTGTGGTTGTTCTTATTCAATACTTGTGCATGATTCAACTGATCATACGTCACCGCGCCGTGGATTCCGCACGCGGCGCAGGGGTGTGACAGGTTGGTATCAGAGCCAAGGTTGTAGTGAACTAGGAAAAACCCAATGTTTAATGACCTAGACTATAACCTAAGCTACCCAATAGGACTAAGTGCTATAGGCTTGAGGATACTTAGGATCTAAGTAACTTAAGTGAGCATTAAGTCTACAATAAGCTTGAAAGATCTTAGGGACATTTTTCTAAGATTAGACATCGAGTCAAAGAATTTGAACCGGAATTCTATAATTTTAGAAACCGGATTAAATTCTCACACATATGCATTTAAGGATTTCAGGGGCAAGGATCTATATTCTTAGTATCCTTGATCTGAAATTCTCACACAGAGATCATTATAGGATTCAAAGGTCAAGATCTATTAATTTAGAACTTGGATTTGAGATCCTTGTCATATTCATTATAGGATTCAAAGGTGAAGATCTATTAATTTAGAACTTGGATTTGAGATCCTTGTCATATTCAGTATAGGATTCAAAGGTCAAGATCTATTAATTTAGAACTTGGATTTGAGATCCTTGTCATATTCATTATAGGATTCAAAGGTCAAGATCTATTAACTTAGAACTTGGATTTGAGATCCTTGTCATATCACTATAGGAATTCAAAGGTTGAGGTCTATTAATTTAGAACTTAGATTTGAAATCCTTGTCATTGTTATCATTATCATGGATTCATTATCATAGGAACTTTATAACTTAGAATCTGTGTAACAGTATTCTTTAGTTGAAGTTCTCACAGGAAATCATTATGCTCAGTACTGTAAGTATTGGGAAACTAGGTTGATTAACCTAGGACACATATACATAAACCTAAGGTCTTAGTTTCTAGTAAATTAAGGACCATGGTTTACACAATCATAAACATAATCAAGGAACAAGAGGAAATCATGGGATAATCATAATCAATCAAGGGTTGGAATCTTAGCTTCAAATGCAAACGGCGGATTAACGCTGATGGGCTGAGGTAAGTGGTGGGTCGGTGAGAGCTTACCCTATATATAAGCTTATCTTGGTTTGTCAGGGAAAATTCGGCGCTTGAATTTGAAGTGAGGATTCGGGAACAACCGGAATCATTGAACATTGGTCAAACGCATGGGGTACAAACACATGGGATACAATCATTGGTGAATCAAATCATAGTGGAATTCAAACTTGGATGAACCAGACATTATGGTGAATCAACCAAGTTGTGAATATTCTGTAAATGTAAACCTTAAGTGAAATTCTTAAGTGATTACATCATTGGTACTTACTGACATAGGTTAACAGGAAAGTGTAGAACACACGTATGACTTAGTTCTACATGTTAACAACTGTTAGTAGGTGCACGCATAACATAATCATAGTTCAATCATGGAATCAATCATAGTTCAAGTTGATCAAAGATCATGGGATTCTTAATCAATGGAAAACACATGGAAATCAGTACAAACGTGTTGCCAAATGCTAGCAAGGGCATGATCGTGGTATACCGAAACGGTGGTGGGCAGCGAGAGTGAGCCCTATATATATACTATTTTCGGTATATCGGGAAAGTGTCAGTGTGTAGGTTTGGTGGAGAGATCATGAGACATCGTACATATTCACATGATAAGTATACAAATGAGTTGATAACTTATACGTGTACTGGATCATATTACAATTGAATGATAATACTAGTAGTATGGATATATTACTGACCTTATCATGAAAATTCAATTGTATCCATTCTCATTACTGACCCGCTTGTGGCTTCTATTCGTAGAATGCCTCCTCGACGAGACCCAAATGCTGGGGGTTCGACAAGCGGTAATGATGATGAAATCAACAAGATTGCTCGAGCTATCGCTGTTCACATGAGGGATGTGATCCCGGGCATGGTCACTGATATTACCCAGAATCTTCGGGGAAGTACCGGTGATTCTGCACACAACTCAAATGCCACAAACGCTGGAACTGCTAACTTTACTTTTAAGCAGTTCAACGATGCTAAACCTCCCAAGTACTCTGGTACTGAGGGAGCAACCGGTCTACTGCAGTGGCTGGAAAGCATCGAAGACATTCTCGACTTCACTGGATGTCCTGAAAATCTGAAGGTCAAGATGGCCTCAAGTGCTTTTCATAAGGGAGCGCTCACCTGGTGGAACTCTGAGAAGAACACCAGAGGACGTGAAGTCGCTCTAGCCTTACCATGGAATGGATTCAAGAACTTACTGGTGGAAAAGTTTTGTCCACGTCACGAGCTAAAGAAACTGGAGGTGGAAATGTGGAATCTGGTGCAGGATAGTGGCGAAAATGCCAAGTATACAACTCGTTTTCATGAGTTGTGCATTTTGGTACCACATCTGGTTACTCCTCTATCCCGCAGGATAGAGAAATACATCGAAGGCTTGCCTCTAGTGGTTAGAGGAACTGTTATGGGGAACAACCCCACTACTTTGGAAGCTGCGATACAACTGGGTGCTACTCTTACTGAAGAGTATGTGAAATCTGGAGTGCTCACCCGAAAGGGATTCAAAAGGGCACAGATTGAGGAAGGCAAGAAGCCTGAACAGCACCATCATAAGAAGAAGAAACAGAAAACAATCAAGAACTTTGCAGCGTTGACTGCGGCTGCACCTACTCATGCTACTCCCCTCACTGCTATGCCACAACCCGCTAATGTCAGAAAGCAGTACACTGGCTCGTTTCCACTCTGCACCAAATGCCAGTACCATCATCTGCCCAATACTCCATGCAAGAAGTGTCTCAAGTGTGGGCGTATGGGACACTTTGCAGCGACTTGTCGATCTGCTCATCTTATTGCTGCAACAACTGCTGCCACAACTTCTACTGCTGCAGGTGGAAGAGCCTGCTATAATTGTGGGGCAGAAGGGCACTTCAGAAACCAGTGTCCAAAACTCAACAACAATACTGCTGCTGCTCGTGCTTTTGTTATTGGAACTGCGGAAGCACGTGAGGAGCCGGCAGTCATCACGGGTACATTTCTTATCAATGATCACTATGTTCCTATCATATTTGATACTGGTGCTGATAAAAGCTTTATCTCTGCTCATACTGCTTCTTTGCTTAATATGCAACTATCCACACTTACTGCTCCCTATACTGTAGAAGTAGCGAATGGTAAGACCATAGTTGTAGATTCCATAATTAATGCTTGTGAGCTAAGATTAAATGACCATCTTTTCTCTATCGATCTCATTCCTATGACTCTCGGAAGCTTCGAAGTTGTAGTAGGAATGGATTGGCTATCTAAGAATAATGCTGAAATCGTATGCTCGGAGAAACTTATTCGAATTCCCCTACCGTCCGGCGAAACGATGATAGTCTACGGTGAAAAACCCTGCCGCGAATTGAAGATTGTATCGTGCATCAAGGCGAGGAAGTATCTGAAGAAGAAATATTATGCATTCTTAGCTCACGTGGTGGAAAAGAAACCTGACAAGAAAGCAGTTGGAGACGTACCGGTTATCAAAGACTATCCAGACGTATTTCCAGAAGACTTGCCTGGACTACCACCAGTCCGACAAGTGGAGTTTAGAATTGATCTCGTCCCTGGAGCAAACCCAGTGGCGAAGTCACCGTATCGGTTAGCACCGTCTGAGATGCAAGAACTGTCTAGTCAGCTTCAAGAACTTTTAGACAAAGGTTTTATAAGACCGAGTTTCTCTCCATGGGGAGCTCCGGTTCTCTTTGTCAAAAAGAAAGACGGTTCATTTCGCATGTGCATAGATTATCGTGAGTTGAACAAGTTGACAATCAAGAATAGATATCCTCTGCCCAGGATCGATGATCTGTTTGATCAATTACAGGGAGCAACTTGCTTCTCTAAGATTGATCTACGATCCGGGTATCATCAGTTAAGAGTAAATGATGAGGATATACCAAAGACGGCATTTAGGACTCGATATGGACACTATGAGTTTGTGGTTATGCCATTTGGGCTGACCAATGCACCCGCAGTGTTCATGGACTTGATGAATCGAGTCTGTAGGCCTTACTTGGATCAGTTTGTTATCGTCTTTATTGATGATATACTGATTTATTCCAAGTCAGAACGAGAACATGAGGATCATTTGAAGAAAGTCTTGGAACTACTAAGAGAGGAACAACTTTATGCTAAATTCTCAAAGTGTGAATTTTGGCTAAAGGAGGTTCACTTCTTAGGACATGTCATAAACAAAGATGGAATTCATGTAGATCCAGCCAAGATTGAGGCGATTAAGAACTGGACTACTCCATCTACTCCAACAGAGATTCGTTCATTTCTGGGTCTGGCAGGTTATTATAGAAGATTCATTGCAAACTTCTCTAAGATAGCCTTGCCACTCACTACATTGACTCAGAAAAGTCAAGCTTTTATATGGGGACAGAAACAAGAAGATGCATTTCAACTTCTTAAACAGAAGTTATGCAATTCCCCATCCTTAGTCTTCCAGAAGGCAGTGATGATTTCATTGTCTACTGTGATGCTTCAAACCTTGGTCTTGGTTGTGTACTTATGCAACGGGACAAGGTCATTGCTTATGCTTCAAGACAACTTAAGGTTCACGAGAAGAATTACACTACTCATGACCTTGAGTTAGGGGCTGTGGTCTTTGCACTGAAGATTTGGAGACACTACCTGTACGGTACTAAATGTGTCATCTATACAGACCACAAGAGCCTTCAACACATTCTCAATCAGAAAGAACTCAACATGAGACAACGACGTTGGGTTGAGCTTCTAACTGATTACGACTGCGAGATTCGTTACCATCCGGGTAAAGCCAATGTGGTGGCGGATGCTCTTAGTCGCAAGGAACCAGTCAAACCGATTCGTGTAAGAGCCATGGAGATCAACACACAGCCAAACTTGAAAGACTTGATTCGTATTGCACAACAACAAGTAGTAACAGATAATCAACTCAAGACAGACTTGGATTGTGGTATTGAGAAGAAACTAGAACCTCGAGCTGATGGGTTGTTATATCTCAACGGCCGCATTTGGATTCCAAAGTCTGAAGAATTGCGCACACTCATCTGTGATGAGGCCCATAAGTCGCGATACTCAGTTCATCCTGGAGCCGACAAGATGTATCAAGACTTGAGGACATCTTACTGGTGGCCGGGGATGAAGAAAGACATAGCACTGTACGTGGGAAAATGTCTTACGTGTTCAAAGGTCAAAGCAGAACATCAAAAGCCTTCGGGACTTCTGCAACAACCTGAAATTCCTCAATGGAAATGGGAGCAAATTTCCATGGATTTCATAACAAAGTTGCCGAGAACTCCGAGAGGTTTCGATTCGATTTGGGTGATCGTTGATCGACTCACCAAATCTGCTCATTTTCTCCCAATCCGAGAGGATTACAAGATGGAGAAGTTATCCACATTGTACATCAACGAAATCATTGCACGTCATGGTACTCCAACATCAATCATATCTGATCGTGATAGTCGCTTCACTTCTCGCTTTTGGCAATCATTGCAAAAGGCTTTGGGAACGCGTGTTAATCTTAGCACGGCGTATCATCCCCAAACCGACGGCCAAAGTGAGAGGACTATCCAAACACTTGAGGACATGCTCCGTTCTTGTGTCATTGACTTCGGTGGAAGTTGGGACACTCATCTCCCACTCATTGAGTTTTCATATAACAATAGCTATCATACGAGCATTCAATGTGCACCATTCGAAGCTCTATATGGTAGAAAGTGCCGATCACCGGTCTGTTGGACCGAGATTGGTGACTCACAGGTCGTAGGACCAGAACTCATTCAGGAAACATCAGACAAGATCACAATCATTCAGTCACGGCTTAAGGCCGCACGAGATCGGCAGAAGAGTTATGCTGATCGACGTCGGAAACCGCTTGAGTTCCAAGTCGGTGACCGAGTCTTACTCAAAGTTTCTCCCTGGAAAGGCGTTGTCCGATTCGGGAAGAAAGGGAAACTTGCACCAAGGTACGTTGGACCTTTTGAGATCCTGGAACGGATTGGTCCCGTAGCCTACAAACTCAAACTTCCAGTGGAGCTAAGCAATGTTCATGATACTTTTCATGTATCAAATCTTAAGAAATGCTTGGCGGATCATGATGTTCAGATTCCACTGGAAGACATACAGATTCAGAATAACATGCAATTCATTGAACGTCCAGTTGAGATCATGGATCATGGGGTCAAGAAACTTAAACGCAGCCGTATCCCGATCGTGAAAGTGCGATGGGAGGGCAAACGCGGTGCTGAGTTCACCTGGGAACGTGAAGACCAGATGAAGCTTAAGTACCCTCATCTTTTTACAGTATCTTCGGCTAGTTAATTTCGGGACGAAATTCCCTTAACTAGGGGAGACTGTAACATTTGTGCATATAGTCATGTAGTTGTAAACAGTGTTAGAACAGTGTCTATTCATGGTTCAGTTTATCAATGTGTTTCAGTATGTTCATAATGTGTGCTTGTGTGTTACAGGATCTTAGTAGTCAGAAAACAAGTATGTATTATCTATTTACAGTCGATTTCACTAAGCAAGAACAGTAACTTGTTATATCGAAACAGTGGTGGGCAGCGAGAGTGAGCCCTATACATATACTGCGTTCGGTGTAACAGGTTAGTGTTAGTGCGTAGTGTAGAGACGAATAGTATAACAATTAATTCAACCAAGATCGTAATCTGTAAGCGAGACTGAGTATAGTTATGGGTGACGATCCATAATAGTACGAATGTTGAACTTATAATTACGATTAAACGACTTTAAATATTTTAATACGATCGGAAAACGTACGCGATTGCGGGTATACACGTAATTGTGAATGTTTTAACGATCCGACAACACACGAAGAGTAAAAATTATTAATTAATTATTTTATATTTTTACAATTTTGAAACTCATCATTTTAATGAGTTTAATAACTCTTTTTATTTTTAACCGCGTAAAATACGCGTTACGTTCCGGAAACGCGAACCGAGCGACCGAAACGGACCCGAATACCACAGGGGCTATAAAAGCCTTGAAGAAGACCATTGTCTTCATTAAATTCAGCCAACAACCCTTTTCTCTCTCAAACTCGCGAACCCTCTCTCTATCTAGAAAACCGAACTTCAAACGCGCGTATCTTCTTCGTTTCTTAACGGATTTTGGTGTTCTTGGTGTCCACGCGTAGCTCTCGACATCCTCTACACGGAAGTACAAGATTTTCGCAGATCCATCCAGCGAATCGAGAGGTATTGATGCTTGAATGTTCACGAGATTAGGGTTTTCTTGTGTGTTCTTGTGTAAACCGACACTTGGCCGGTTCTAGCAATCCATTTCCTAGTTTCGCAACCATAGAAAGCTTTCTGGAGGTCTTATTAGTCTGGATCGTGGTCTAGATCCAGAAGTTTGATGATGGAGATGATGTGGGTAACAGGTTCGCTGGCCGAACCCTCTTCTGGACAAACCTGCGAGGGGAAACGAACCCACGGTTCGTGAGTCACAGCCGGCCGAACCCTAATCTGCTGCTGGCCGAACCCTGAGATGCATCACGAACCTCTGGTCTATGACAAACCTTCACGAACCCTGCAATCATAACGAACCCATGGTTCGTAGAGCTTAACCAAACGAACCCTAGGAGTTCCACGAACTATCACCGAACACTAGCGAACTTATGAGGATGCCACGAACCTTAACATGCATGCAGCGAACCTTAGGTTCGACCCATTGAATGCCGAACCCTTTTACATTATGATCAACCGAACCCTCTTGTTGCATGCATCGATGAACCTTGCACGCCAACATTGGACCGAACCTCTGGCTAATTTCAGCTGCACGAACCCTATGAGTATCATGCATTGGCCGAACCATGTCCCACCCTTTAACCTACGGCCGAACCTTAGTGGTGGCTCAAGACAAACGAACCTTAGGCTAGAACCAGAGAGGGTTCGCTGCCTAAGGTGGCAGCTCCCATTCTTTTCGGCCCAACTTCAACCTACTCGGCCCAATTGCATTAGTACAAGGCCCATAGGGTGAGGCAAGCCCAAGGGAGTTAGGTTGGTTCATTAGAACTTCAATTAGCTCAATAACACCTTGGAACGTTACATAGATTACATTTACATTGGTTGGTCCAACTCAAATCCTTTAGGCTCAATCCAAACTCATTAGGCCACTAAGTCTGAAATCGGGTTGATATTGTCTTTGGCATGTTACAAAGCCTATATACAAGTTATTGGGCCAACATTACATTCACTTGGCCCAATACCATACTCAATTGACCCATTAGTAACCTAAGTGGCCCATGGACCTCCATTTAAGCCTATTATCATAATTATGGGCTTAAGGCCCATTGTAGGCCACCACTCAAAGCGATTGTAATTTGATCTTAGTTTGGGTTAAGTTGCAACTTAAACTAATAATGGGATCAAGTCACAATCACATGACTTAAAACAATTGGAACATTCTTTCATAAATCATGGTAATCAATGGCTATCAAATCCTAGAACAAATATCATTTATGCATAAAAATTATGCATCAAAGAACATTTCATAAGTTTCTTGGACCCATGATCAATCAAGAGACTCAAAGCATAACATTCAAGTTTTCACAACAATCAAATCATGAGAACACAAGTCAATCAATGAATCAAAGTCTATACAATTATAAATCCTATATCTTATGTATGATTACAATGTTATAGGAGACAGTTAGAAGTCCTGTTTGCTATTTGCTATCTGTTTAAGTTCAGAGTCTACTGCAGACAGGTGAGAACTTTAGCCCCTCTTTTACTGTTTTATAACTGTTTTGGGGTGGAACACGTGATCAAAATCGCTATTTAAATCTTGTTTCATTACACAAGTTATGTGTAAGTCATAAACATTTCAGGTTCATCTTACGAATCCAAGGGATTCATCAATTGTTTAAAGAAATTGTCAACTGTTTTAATTTACTTGTCAATTACTAAACTCTTTTCATTAAAAAGGTTTTATAAGGGACTTTTGAACTGTTTGAAATTATTTACTCAAATGTATTTATGAAGGATAAACACTTTTGATAAAGGATTTTACAAACCCTTTTGTTATAAACCTTGTTATTACACAAGGTCATCACATCATGGTATTCAAAACAAGTGGTTCACATCATGGTATTCAAAACAAGTGGTTCACATCATGGTATTCAAACAAGTGGTTCATAACATGGTATTCATAACAAGTGGTTCATAACATGGTATTCAAAACAAGTGGTTCATAACATGGTATTCAAAACAAGTGGTTCAAAACATGGTATTCAAGTCAAGTTGTTCACATCATGGTATTCAAATCAAGAGATTCATTTCATGTTACATAAACAAAGGATTCAACTCGTGGAGTTGAATCCAGGTTTTCAATAAGACATTAACACATCCGGTTAAAGTAAGATTCAGAAAACATGGTGTCCATTGTTGTAAACAAACTTATAAACCCATCAAGTATCATATTCATTAGCGTTAGTACTGGGTGATCACAACAAGGGAAAGCGGACACATACATTGGGGCAGACCGATTGCTGCAGTTAGTTTTTAAATCTGTTTTATAAACTAACTGCAGATTTCGGTTACATATGGTTTATTCAAAACTGTTGACATATTATCTAACTCCAAACGTGGTTTGGGACTTGATATTATATGTTGACTCATGTGCAAACAGTGATTGGACTGTTTACACTCATTTTCTTACTTGATGTTAGTTTGGGTTGCAGCTCATCCGTGTGAATCTTATGATGCTTTAACTTACCTATGTCTTATATCATAAAACTCATGTTTACAAATGTTTAAACCTATTGTTCTCACCAACTACGTCTGTAGTTGACAGTTACTTTTCACGTGTTTCAGGTAATCAGGTTTAAGACATTCTCAGGGACAACTAAGGAGACCATTCTAAGATAGAACAAGATGAAGAAACATGCTAGGATGGAATAGAAACTCACTAAATCCTAAATGTTTAATTGTCTTGTTTGGAGTCTTATTTTGTAAACTATATTTTGGGTCTGTAGTTGTCTTACTTTTGGTAGATAGATTGTCTGTAACTAATCAACTGTCTAAACATTATGAAATGTAGTAATCCATTGTGGTTGTTCTTATTCAATACTTGTGCATGATTCAACTGATCATACGTCACCGCGCCGTGGATTCCGCACGCGGCGCAGGGGTGTGACACCTGTTTCGGCTGAATTCAAAATTCCTACTCACCCGTCGCGTACCGCAACGGGTTTCACCGAGCTCGATCGTGTATCCCGAAGAATTTGGTTTTCAGATTTTCCATTTCGTTTGTCTGGTTTCTTTCGTGTTCAATTCGTATCACTGGTTCTCATTATTGTTTTGTTAGTTCACCAATGTTCGTGTAACAAGACTCGTGTGTGATTCGGTGATTCCTCGAATTACCGATTCATGATTATTTGTACTCGACTTTGTGAAACGTTTGCACACTTGATTTATCATAAAAATACGTAATATACGATCCGATAATTCCCCGAATTATCGTTTCACAATTGTGTTCGTGTTCGACACACTTGATTTCCAAAATCAATATGTAATGTACGATTCGATAATTCTCCGAACTATTGTTTCGCAAAGATTTGTGTTTGGCTCACTTAATTAATCCTAATTAAATGAAATGCAAGAAATATGAATGTGATAAAGTAATTTGTAATTGTTGCAATTTATCTGAAATTGTCGGGTGACACAAAATACACATTTTTTTTATTTTTTCTTTTTTGCACATTTCTTACCTTATAATAATAAGAAATAAAAATGAAAAAAAAATAATTGGTAATGATTTTGATTATTTTTCTTAGTTTTCTTTAAAATGATTATTTTATTAGAAACCTTCCCGTATATATATAATTACAACAACGAATTTTATAGAATTAATAAGCAAATTTAATTTATTTAAATAAAATAATTATATAGTTATTTACTTTTATAGGTATACATATGCACAAATACATAATAATAATAATAATAATAATAATAATAATAATAATAATAATAATAATAATAATAATAATAATAATAATAATTAAACTAAGAATATGTTAGAATATACTAAAACTTAATCTAGTTATGAAATTTGTTTCAGAATAATAATAATAATAATGGAATATAAATTATTAGTATTAATTTTTAGACTTAAGCTTATAAAGCTTTATAAAAATAGTTAGTATAAAAGGTTTTATAGATTTATATTAAGTTTAGACATAAGATAATAAGTTACACAAACTTGAGGGACTTGGGTTGGCAAGAAATAAACCCATTATGTGAGGGGAAAAGAGTTATTCAGAAAATGATAGGAAATGAAGTCTAAGAGGACTAAAAGTGTTAAAAAGGAAAACAAGTTTCCTTTTCTCTTCTTCTCCGCCCGGTTCCAAACTAGGTACGACCCACGCGATCCATTATCTTGACGAAGCACAAAACACGTGATCTAGCCTAGTCAAGGTTAATTTAAGCAAGGATTCGAATGCACTAATTTTGTTCAGTCAGTAATCTATAAATTTAAATCAGTTAAACATATAAATCACCACCAAAAATAAAACAATTAACCATAAACTTAAACTCTAATCAATCAAGTATAAAAATCAAATTAAGCTATCACATTTCGATCCTTTGATCTGTACGAACAATTCTGAGCATAAAAAACGCGCAAACAAACTCATTTGGGAAGAATTGAACACAAGACCTGTTCGGCCATAAGCTTGAACTCAAACATCATCAACCTGAACACCATCCAGGTAAGTCTTAGAACAATTTGTATGTTTTAGCCTCTAGATCAAAGCCCTAATAATTCAATGACTCACGATTAACGTGTTAATCGAATGTGATCAAGATGTTTTATAGGGTTCTTGTTGGAGTTGAGAATAAATCGTGAACCTTCATAAGATCAAATGTGTTCGATTATCTCCAACGGGCCACTTCCCCAGCCCAGCAGTAAGAGCCCGCCGGCTAGGGAGAGTGATGAGGGTTCGAATCCTCTCTCTACACACTAAAACCTTTTTTTCCATTTCTGACCCATTTGAGTCCATTTTTTATTTTAAAAATTCTAAAAATCTTAAAAATAATTTCCTAATAAATTGTTGAACGTTATTTATTTTCAGAGAAATTTTTTATATAATTTCTTAGTTAAAAATGATGTTAAGTAAGGTACTGGATGGTTTAAAAATCATATAATGGAATTTTAAAACACGTAATTATTATTTCACAACTATTTGATTGTATAATATAAAGAAATTTGCGTAAAACTATTTAAAATACAATTTTTATATTTTGAAAACATTAAATTGATTTTTGAAAGTTTTCTTTTTATGATGCATATAATTTTGTTACGTATTCATTTTAAAATCTTAATAAATTGAAATAATTAATTGTTTGCTTTTAATAATATTAAATTGAATTTTATCAAATTTAATTCAATTTTTTCGCATAAAACTGTTGAAACATCATAGTTTAAATTATTGTTATAAATATATATTGTTTGCTTAAACAAATTATTACTTAAACAAACTAATGTTGAAAAACCAAGATTTCTATAAACAAAGCATAGAATAATTTGAAATAATCATTCTAAATAAAATATAATCTTTAAAAAATATTTCAATAAAATTGGTTATTTGATAAAAATTCATAAACATTGATTAAAACCCAAAAAAAATTATTAAGTCTTATTAACTAATATAATTTTATAATTATTCTATTCTTTAATAATCAAAATATTTTTTAGATTCTCAAAAAGAAAATACTTTACACATGAACAACTAAAATCATTTTTAAACAATTAAACAAATGTATGGGAATTAGATAACTCAAACACTATGTAGTTATCCAATGTAAATAGAATATTCGTTTATTTAAATAAATAGATAAATATTCCAAATTGATAGCATTTAAACATAGACCTATCTTTTAGGTATTACATAGGATGCCATATTCATAGGACACAAACTTAAACTTTTAGAAATATCAAACTCATTAATTTATTCCTATAAACTTTAGGTTGACGTGTGATCATTGACTTAGAACTCTATCAAGCAAACTTTGGATTAGCTTATCAATTAGGTGAGTACATTCATCTTTACATTTTTGTAATGTTTTAGGGATGTTACACATGTCCTATACAAAATCATGTTATTCTTAGAATCAAAACAATTATAATGCAATGACTTAGTCTTTAGAAATTGACTTTAGGTATATGCCATTACATGTTTTATAGGTCCTTGAATTCTTGTATGCATTATTCCATACAAAAGTAGCCTAAGGTGTGTTAGATATTACATTTGTATTGATTTAGGTCTTTTTGTTGAAATGGTGAATTTGTACACAATTGCAAACATGTGTTAACATACTTACATATATGCCTTGCAAGCCTAAGTTTACAAGTATTGTTCGAAATTGTTTGAGGACTTATTGAGGACTATGATTACTAGTTTGTTTGCCTTGTATGACTTTTGATTACCTATTTAAATTATTGTGATATACGTTGTTTCTTAAAACTTGTAAGGACATAAACTTTAGATCAATGCCTTTTAGACGTAGAATTTGCATCTTTTTCTTATGTATTATATAAACTTGTATGTGTGCTTACCAACTATGCAAATAGTTGACAGAAATCTATTTTACGTGTAACAGGTTAGGTGAATATGGTGAAGACTTAGACTAGGGTTTAGTTGACCTACTTAATACTTAAAACTATGTATTGAATTTCAATTGTATTTGTTTGGTTTTGAATATTGTAATGGAATTTCATTTGAGCAAATGAATGTTTGTTTATGTTGAATTAATGATGTATTATTTATCGAAACATTATAATAGCACCATGATCTAATGAGCAGCCAAGGTCACGCCACGACGTATTCTGCATCTGTAACAGCCCAAGACAAGCATATTAGGATATTGTCTGCTTTGCCCTCAATAGGTTCCTATCCATGAACTCACAGTTTTGTTTTCACCCGACGACTTGCTCTCCTAGGCAAAATGCATCTTGATAGGGAAAGTTATCCAACTCTTTATAAAGAAGGCTTCGTTCTCCCTCCCAACCGATGTGGGATATTGAAATCCACCCCCTTACGGAGCCCAGCGTCCTCACTGGCACCTCAGTCTACAATCTAGCTCTGATACAATATATATGTAACAACCCAAGCCAATCGTATCAAGATATTGTCCCCTTTGCCTCCAATGGGTTACCTATCCAGGAATTTTTTTCACCCGACAAGTTGCTCACCCAGGCAAAATGCATCTTGATAGAGAAGGTATCCACCTCCTTATAAAGAAGGCTTCGTTCTCCCTCCCAACCGATATGGGATATTACACACTGTAACATCAGTGCCGGAACCGTAGCCGGAACAGTGACTTGTACAGTAGATCAGGTATGAACTATGTGTATTACATGTGTATTATTATCATTTGATATTTAATGCGAAACTATTACAGATCTATTTCAAAATCATATCATAAATCCATGGTTTAACAGTAAGAATCATATCTGACAACACAGAACTATTATGTGAATTTTAGTTAGAAATTATTATGTATAAAAGTATGTGAGGTTGTACAGAACAAAACAATAACGGAC
The DNA here is from genome assembly GCA_009363875.1 of Mikania micrantha. Lineage (NCBI taxonomy): Eukaryota > Viridiplantae > Streptophyta > Magnoliopsida > Asterales > Asteraceae > Mikania > Mikania micrantha. The sequence continues at coordinate 49,709,067 of CM018695.1, read as the reverse complement.
GTCGTTATGTGAATATTAAATTGACGGGGTATTCGTGTGAGTGACGATTCGCACGAATATATCTGTAAGTTTAACGTTCTGAATGATGCCTAATAAATAGATAATCAAATAGGAAAGTACAGTTGTCGTCGTATTCGTACGGGTGACGATCCGAACAAATACGCGGAAAACCGTACGATTCGATTAAACAATAAAAATAAACGTTTTTGAAATTAAAAAAAAAACAAAAAACATAAATAAAAGATATTTAGTTAATTTATTAGGAATTACCACTTTAAAAAGTTTAAAAATTTCTATCTTTATGAAGTTACGTAATATTACGAAAACTACGAAAAACGACTCGCGAAACCGAACCGAGCGAGACCGAACATACCCGGGCTATAAAAGCCCTTAACTTTTCTTTTTTCCCCTCATTTTGCAGCCACAAACCTTCTTCTTCTTCAAGAATCCCGGCCACCACCATTTTTCAACTTCAAGCCTTCATATCTCTCTCGTTTCTCCACCAAATTCGATGATCTAGTAGTCAAAACGACTGTAAGAACGAGAGGAACACAATAGTACAACTGATCGGAGCTAAATGGGCTGAGATGGTTGCAGTTTTAGTGAGAAGTTCCAGGTTTTGAGGGTTTTTCACTATTCCGGTGAGGTAAGCTTCTAAATCGTTTTTATCACTTCAATTCAGTTAGGATCAACACTAAAACGACTATAGAAACATGTAGATCGTGTTAAGAGGAAGACATCAAGCTTTGGATCATTAAAAACAGAGCAAAAATGAGCTCAAATGAGCTGTTCTTTGGCTGTTACTGTTGTGGTGAGTTTACTCGAACATCAGCATCTTTTCAGCCACGATTTGAGCTTCAAAACCCTAGGATCTTGCACTAAAACGAGTTAAGAACTTAATTATAACAGTAGATTGATGTTTGGGTCGGTTGGGAATGATTAGAACCTGGATCAAAGGGTTGTTGCATCTGTTGTTGAACATGCAACAATGTCGACAGGTTTGGGGTTGGTTTCCATCGATAATAGACAAACCATGGCTATTGATATTGAGCTAGGGGCTGTCGATACTAACACCTGGTCATTTTCCAAGTGATTTGAACTTGGAACCAACCAAAACCAGCAAGAATTGAGTTCATTAGAAAGGTTTGAACATGGGTTAGTCGATTGTGAGCCATTAGGATTTCTAAGTGTTTAAACCGGTTGTGTTGTTCATCGTAACTAAGTTTTTCAAACTAAAATATTTTCTAAACTAATATAACACTTAAACAAGTGTTTCATGTAATCAATTGGGCTTAAAACACCTAAGTTTGCTTAATGAAATACAAAGTAAAATTGTTAACATCAAAAATGGTCCAAGTTGACTATTTTGAATTGTTAGCCGATTTTAGGATCATCAAACCTAGTAGTTTTCAACATTCAATATTTCTAAATCATTTTAATCATATCAATTCAAGTTTAGTCATCAAATGGGACTATCAGCCATGGGTTGTGAATGATAAAAAGGTTAAAGATCAAGGATAGTTAATTAGATAAAACTTAGTATGTTAGCCGAATGGATGCAAATCAAATAAAAAGGTTTTGTGGAAACAAATAAGCTAAGTACATTGAGTGTGTCAAATGATTTCGAATTTAAAGAACTAAGAACACATAGGAATGCTAAGGGAGGTCAAGAAAGTAACTAAGTATGAATATGTTGTCCCTATGAGTCAACACTCAATACTTAGTGATCACACGCAATTGTGTAATCAACTTAGATAGTTCCAATTAAACGATCTAATGTAAGATATACACAAGGACGAATAAAGAACAACGTTGTAACAAAGATCTAATAAGGGACTTGGAGTTAATCAACTAAGATTAACTTAAGTTCTAACAAATTTAATTTACATTTTTCATAAAAATAGCTTATGTTTTTACTAAAATATAATGACTTATAAATTATCTTATTAAAATGATTTTAAAGTAATTTAAGTGAAATTCTAAACTTAATATTTTGCAACATAAAGAGGATTTTATAAATGATGTTTTATTTAAATAAGGTTTAGTTGTGATTAACTAAAGGATAAGGGTTCATAGAGGGTATGTAACATTGAAAATAATTATAAAAATCTTAGTAACACTAGTAAGTATATAGGACACTTAGTCGCACACCGAGATCGAAACCCTATATACGTCAAATAATGAATACTTATAATATTCAAATCATAATAAATCAACACATGTGCCGAAGATACTTAATTTACAACAAATGAGCGCGCATATTTTCTTGGTTGAATCATAAGAGCTACAACACAGGTGAGTCCATTGCCCCTTTTCTAAACATTTTTGTTTTATAAACGCGGGGCTGAGAAGCATGCGTAAATTATTTTCCTTGGATTATATTTACTTAAATGCTTTTACTTCATATATGTTTTACATGTATAATTGTTATCCTAGATTTTGTCTAGGTAAACTATTTGCAGGTTTTCAAAATGGGTTATGTATTCATCATGAATAGATAATTATTTCAAATCAAAGAACTATTTTCAAAGGTCTATTTTCAAAGAACTAAAGATCTAAATCAAAGAACTATTTTCAATGGTCTATTTTCAAAGAACTAGAGATCGAATTCAAAGAACTGTATGCAACGATCTATTTTCAAAGAACTAAAGATCTATTTCGAAGAACTGTTTTCAACGATCTATTTTCAGAGGAATGTTTGGGAAATATTCAAAGATAGCATGTGCCAAAGAACTAACGATCTATACGAACAAGAACGAACATGGACGATCTAGAACGAACTATAAAATCCTATATTTCATGAAGTCCTAGCTAGACTGACTGATTATAGGTCGCATGTTTGATGATATTTACATAATTCCTCAACTTCTAAGAACTTTGATTGTTATACTAGTCTACTCGAGTTTGACCAAGGCCCAATCATTAGGTCTTTGTTTTAATTAAATGTTTATTTATTTACTTATTTAAGCATTTTGATTAAATGTTTCTACATTTGTTATGGTTGTTCATGTGTGTGATGAGCTTGAGAAATCAAAAGAACTTCTACATTTTGTTGAAACTAACAAGAACTAGTGTGTTGATGACGAGGAATGAAACGCTTAATTATCATTAACAACAATATGTTATGCGGTTTGGTATGTGGTGGGCTGACGGTTGGGCTTGACCCTACGTATGCCCTATATATAAGCATACATGATTGAATAGTATAGGTGGTTGTTAATGAGGTTAAGGTTGTCATTTGGTCAGGTTTGTACAAATTCATTTTCAAACAAAACTATATGAACTCACCAACCATGTGTTGACTTGATTTTTTTGCATGCTTTATCAGGTGACGAACAAGTTAACTAGGAAGTTCGTGCTATTTACTAGGGCGCCCAGATAGAGGACCTAGTATTTTTGGAGGTGCATATTTTTGAACATCATTATACATATTATTTTGTACATCTTGTGCAGATACAAGATGGAAGATTTATGATGTTATTAGTAGATTTACATTGTTAAATTATGAACGATACTGATGTAATTTAACTTTGTAATTCTATTTCATTTAGTGCTTTCTCATTTTATATCATGTGCAATGTAACAATCTGATCATCATGATTATCATCCATGATATCACGGCCTGGGACCATTCCGCCCGACGGGACACTCGATCCGGCCCGCCAGCTCGGGGTGTGCACACACCTAGTCTCGCGCGAACCTCACGCTAACCTCAAGTTGACTCGTCTCAATTCAACCAATTTCAATAACTGGAATCTCATTTCTTCCCTAGTTTGATTACTTATTGCTATTGTTGATCAATCACTGATCAAACTTTATGGTTGTTCTTATGTTTCTGGTTGCTCTCACGTACTATTTCACATAACACAAGAGGTTCTTTTTTCTTTCTTGGTTGCTTCGTTAAGACTATGCTAACAGAAACACAATCAGTTTAATATATTTTAGATTAGAATTTTATCAATCTTTCACGGATTGATGATTTTCTTTTATACAGTATCATACCTCAACACCTGAATCACACATGTTTTATCGCAGCTTGATCTTGAAGCCTTCACTATTCTTAATCAGATCTTTGCAGCCTTCAAAGCTCTTCATTCAGATTCTTGCATCCTTTAAAATCTTGTTCAAACATGTCATATATTCTTTTCTTAGATAGTTATCTCAGCCAGTCTTCAACAAACCTTAATTGAACCAGTTGCAAGTTCAAAGTTTGATGGTGGTCAATCCTCCCTTTTATTTTCTTCTTCTCCAACAACCCTCAATCTTGGACTTGTATACCCTTTTGACTCTGATACTAATTGAAGCTCAAAATCCTTTTATTGATTAACAGGAATAAATAAACTACACAAGTAGAAAATATGAAAAAAAAATGCAAACATGATGGCTGACTATTGCTATTTTTTTGAATGACAGATGGTCTTGTCGTGCTACCTTCAGTTATCCTAGGGGTTGATAACTAAGATCGATTCCTCGATCGCTGACCGTGAGACCATACCCCCTGATGCGCGGGAACCCCGTGAAATAGGTAAACTCTCACCCCTCATTAATTGGTTCATAACCCGAGATTAAGCTCAAGATTCATCCCTTCACCTACCAGTGAGATTTGAACCCTGGTCTTCCAGAAGAAAGAGTCAAGCCTTAACCATTAGGCTAACTTTGCTGGATGACTGAATATTCCTTTTGAGTTAATATAACTTGACTAACGACTAAACTTATTACATTAGTCCCTATATATAATTGGTTAACTTACAAACCAAGAGTCTTTAAACTAAGAAACTAAATCATTTTAAATCTAAACTTACCAAATATAAAGACACCATACAATTAACTATATAGAAACCAAATGAAACTCATATAAATAATTTTAAGCTAGGTGACTCTATTGACTCAAAGATCAAAATCTATAGACATCAATTAACTCTCACTTCATATGTGAACAAACCGATATTAGTTCCAACACTATCCTCCATGGATTCATATGCATTTTGCAACAATAAAGAAAATTGTTGAAATCAAATAGAGGGAGGGGTTGGTGTTTTAGGATTTAAATTGTCCCCAAGCCCGAGGGTTGTTTACTTATATTTTTATTACACTTTTAAAATTCAAAAATTATAAAATCTTTACATTTAGAAAGTAAAAAAGCAAAGAGTAACAATATTTTTTAGTTCTACTTTGAACTAAATCATAAGACTACTTATGTAATTACTCTAAAGCAGACTAAAATGCAGGATGCAGGTCTATAGTCTCAATACTATACGTTCGGAGAAAATGGCGCAACATTACAATAACAAATTGATTCGCCTTATTCTATAATTAAGACGAAATCTAACCATTGTATAATGTTTATAATAACATTAATACACTTATATCGTTTATAAAAACAATAAAATAATAGCTTTTTCATAATTCCAAACTATGTGTTAGAAAATATATCTAACATTCACTACAAATATATAATAACCAGTGAGATGCCCGCGTGATGCAACGGAATACAAAACGTTTAGGTTGCTTATTTTGGATTGTAAAAAGCATAAACCATCTCATTTTTCATCAAATCAACACTTTTAACTTAACTTTAATATATTAAAAAGTACCTAATTTGATAAAAGTCTCAATTTAAAAAGCCAAACATGACATAACAAATGTGACAAAAGGGTTAAGAAGTGATTCATTTGATTTGAGAAGATTTTCTTTTATAGTTATTTTATTTAACTTTATTTCTTAAATGTATTAATGTAGGACAAACTAAAAAGTTAAAACAATCTTTAATTAGTTTATGGTTTTTAAAGTTTTGTAGGCTGTAATTCATGCTTTAAATGACCCTTATATCCTTCTAATATGCATAGTGTAGATAATAACAATAATAACTAAACTAAACAAAGCCTCATCATAGATCATGATGTATATCAAACATTGAAACACACAATGAGACTAGAATATTTGCTAAATGTATTGATTAATAGATGTGAGATTCTTACTTTAAATTGAGGCAGAATATATATTAGTTTGAAGATAGTTTAGAAATAAGAATATAATAGATTTGTGATTCTTATATGTGTATGTGTGTGTATATATGATATCAACATAAATAATATTAAGGCAAGATAATTTTTTTTAATAACTAAAACTTTGATCTATTGGGTAATAATAATAACTAAAACTTTAATCTATTCTGAGACTAGCCCACTTGATAGATGCATTGACTCTTAAAAAGGAGGTCTTGGGTTCAAATCCAAAAAAAGGAATGAATATTGGGTGTAGTTTAAAGGGTCAAATATAAATTGGATGTGGCTCAATGGTAGAGCACTCACTTTACTAGTGAGAGGTAAGGGGTTCAAATCTCACTACCACCAATTTATATGGGAGATATGAGGGATGACCCTAGCTTGCTAGGGTTCGAGTCCTGATCTCACCCGGTTTTACCGGCTTCTCGCTGTCGTGCCGTGTGGCGGGCATGGGGGTCGGGTTTTATCCGGGGAATCCCTCAATTGGTGGATCGCTAGGGGCTCCGTCCGTCCGGACTAGTGGTCGGCTCGGGCTACCTTTAGCCAATGGGGGCCGCGTACGGAGTACCCGGCGTTTACTTAGTTGGTCGTTCCAAAAAAAAAAAATGGGTCAATTACATATATCCCCTTACTAAAACCATTTATTACATATTTACCCAATTATAAAACTAAATTACATATTTCCCCTTTCTAAACCAAATATATTACATATTTATCTATTTCATTAAAAAACAAATTATGTATTTCCTATTTTACCCTTAATAAACTAACTAAAAACAATTTACATATTTCTCCTTACTAAGGGGCAATTTTGTAACATGGGGATATTTGTAATTTTAGTTTAACATTGGGGATATATGTAATTTTGATGTTTAATAAGGGGATATATGATATTATCCCTAGTTTAAAAGTATGAGAAAAATAGTATGACTATTCAAACAAAAAGAGAAAACTAATAATAATCAATACTTAATTAATCAAAATAATTATGGGACATTTGTCACAAATCTAAAGTATCCTCATACTATTTTTCTCGCTTCTCTCTCATAACTAATACACAGATTTATTAAATAGTAATTATATAATTATGTATTCTTTATACCTTTTTTAATTAAAAAAAGTCCTTAATATTAAAAAAGTATATTACATTATAATATTAAATACCATTTATTTTATGGACCAGGGGCCGACTGCCCCCTCTTTTTTCGTCCGTAATATGAATTTTTCGGCAGAAAGGTTATTTTTAGGAAAAAATAGTGATTCTCCTCGTATCAAAAAATTAACATGTATAATGTGTCTTATAGATTTCTACCCTATTTCAAACCGTTTAAACCCTGCCACTACTTGAACCTCGTAAACATGTATCATATTTACACTAAATAATCTATAGATTTTATGAATTATTACTCTTAAAATATAGAAGAATTTATAAGTAGCTATAAAACCTCCACCATAAATAAACCAACCCAACCCTTCAATTCCCCTCACATTGATCAAAAATGTCTAACCATCGGCTTCTTTCAGTCGTTAGTACTTTCATGATGTTGATCATCATCAACACCGTCTCCTTCACGCAACCCGCAGTCGGTTACAATGTCAAGAGACTGGGAGCACAACCGGACGGCAAAACCGACTCAACCAAGGCGTTCATGGCCGCATGGGCACGTGCATGTGGCTCAAACCAGTCTGCAACCGTTTATGTTCCGAAAGGAAGGTTCATGGTTGGTGGGTTGCAGTTTTCTGGTCCATGCAAGAACGGTGCTATTACTGTTCGTATTGATGGAACCCTAGTGGCTCCGGCGAACTATTTTGTTCTCGGTAAAGCTCAGTACTGGTTGTGCATGTGGCTCAAACCAGTCTGCAACCGTTTATGTTCCGAAAGGAAGGTTCATGGTTGGTGGGTTGCAGTTTTCTGGTCCATGCAAGAACGGTGCTATTACTGTTCGTATTGATGGAACCCTAGTGGCTCCGGCGAACTATTTTGTTCTCGGTAAAGCTCAGTACTGGTTAGGGTTTCAGCATGTTCAAGGGGTGAAGATCGTGGGTGGCACCATGGATGCTCAGGGTGCCGGTTTGTGGGCTTGTAAGGCGTCTAGTTTGAAAATCTGCCCTGATGGAGTCACGGTATTTGTTGATTAGTTTATTTTTATAAGTAAAGGGTTTACTCAGACACTCAGTTGTGGGTTGGGTTTCTCCTATGGTGAACTTGAGCGTACACCATAGGGCATTAAATTCAAGTAAACGGTTGAAATTCCGTCTTGGTGTTGTCGTTTCAAACTTCGTTAAAAAAATTAGTTTCTTTATACAATTATTTCCAGACAAACAGCTAATTAATTTTCTGATGGGGGAACCATTCTGTTTTAAGCCCGTCCTAAACTCTATTAATCGAACCAGATGGTCAGACCAGGTTTTAATATATGGTTTGGTTAACATTGCAAATTCACACAATACATGAGATATTTTTTTTAATTATATATATTTATAATATATTTAGTCTTAGTTTCTTTTATTATGTACTAGGTAGTGTATTATACTTTTAAAAAATATATATTAAAAAGTTACTAATAAATTTCATAACATATAAAAAAAATAGCTTAAAATGAAATATTGTTGAAATTACTTATACTAAACATATATGCTTTAAGTAACAAAAAATTACTAACATATTTTGAATTTTTTTTGTTTTTTTAAAAGATTTGCTTTTCTAAATATTTCTTTTCAAAAAGTTATTTTTAAATACCATTTTTTTATGAATATCTTGTTTTTTAAAACTTTAGTTTTAAATAACTTTTGTTTTCTAATTTATTTTTAATTTTTTTAAATAAAATATTAATTTTTTAAAAAGATTTATTTTCAAATATTTGGTATTTTTAAAAGAATTTGTTGTTTTAAAATTATTTCATATTTTTTAAAAATTTCACATTTTATAATAATTTGGTTCTTTAAAAAGTGTATTTTATAATAATTGTTTTTTGATAAGGTATAAATAAAAATATAAATATTTTTCCTACAATAATTAAATTATTTATTATAATTATAATTATAATTTTATTATTTTATATGACAAAAATACATTTAATTTGAAATAAATAATATAACATTTGTTCAATTGATTTTTATTTATCATTATATAAAAGTGATCTGACCCTCAATAAGACAACCGGCGACATTGGTTTTGAAAATTAGCATTTTATTTGATTACTAGCCTATTGACCCGTGTACTACACAGGGTTGTATAAAAAAAAGTTTATTTGTTATACATATCCTTTATTCTCTTTTTGCTTTTATCAACTAATGTTGGTTTTCTTTGTTTTACTCTATTATCAACTAATGTTCACACAAACACATGTGATGTGCATCCTCAATGTCTTTATCTGAAACACACCATTCAACATCATAATAAAAAAATTAGAAGAATCATACATTTATAATTATATTAACACTGGTTAGAAAGAAACAATACTCAAATGGTACATTTACATGGCCATAGCACAATAACTCAGCCTCATAAAACAAAATTGTAAAAAAAAAAATTAACCAATTCTATCTTTTTGGATATTAAACAAAATTGTAAAACAAAATATTGGAAACAACCAAGCTGATTCTTGAAATAAACATAATATAAAGTTACAATGTTGGATTAAGGAGATTGTTGTTAACCTTCGATAAATGAAGACATGATAACATCTCAATTTACGGGTATATCGGATAATCAACTGAGCAAACACCCATCGAATGAGTTGATCAATGTCACTTTTATGATTAGCTATCACAAGAGCACGCTCTTTACCTGGGAAAAAAATGGTAGGTTGAGTTTGTAGTTAAAGATATAATACCAAACCTGACTAATAGTAGAACTTTTATAATAAGGTTGTTGTGTTTGTAGTTAAAGATATAATACCAAACCTGGATTAAGTTCACACACAAATAGTTTGAGTTTGCCAACTCTACTACTTAAAATAAAAATAAATAGAGTAGTTTACTTTCCAAAATGAAGAAATAACTTTAGATATTTGAGACCAATTATGATTGTTAGACACTTTTTTATATTAAACTTTTTGAATTTTTGCAGATGAAAACAATTACCAAGCCAAACTTTTACAAAAGTACCATAAAACCAACAAAAAGGATCCTAATTAGATCAATTTTGACTTCTTACAAAAGTACCATAAAACCAACAAAAAGGTGAAAGAAAAATGATGTGCAAATAATGTGATGATCAAAACATACCTTAATACCACCAAGATTCATGGTATCATCTGCATGGCCATGGGCATAATAGTATCCTTTAATTGTGCGCTCAAATACATCTCCTTGCCTTCTTAGAACCTATGATGAAAACATTTAACAAAATGGTCACAAGAGATTTAGGTTGAAATGGTTGATTTTTCATATGGATCAATACAAACAAACAAACTTACCCGGTATATTCCCATCTTCAGTAGGGTCTAAGAGAGGAAGGATAGAGACGTACCTTACCCAGTATCCCAATTGGATCAATACACTCACCATAAACAATAATATAAGTCAGTTATGATTACGCAAACAATATCATTATAATAGTCTGATGGCTATTATGTCATTTGCAGTTTGTTTACACTGAGCTGTTTGTGTTTTTATTTTTCATTAAAGGCAACCATGAGTGATCAAGGAGAAAAGACTTTACCAATTTGTGCAGAAGAAATGGATTTAACTTATCAGCAGTTGAGGCCTTGCAAATGTGGATAAGATGAAATTTTGGGATACGACGCTTTGATCAAGTTTTCTTTTTTTCTTTCTATCCATCAAAGTAGCCTAACCAAAAGAAGTATTCATGAAATTTATTGCTTATGTGAAAACACTGATTGTAAAAAAAATTACCCAATTCTATCTTTTTGGATATTAAACAAAATTGTAAAACAAAATAGATATTAAAGATGCTCAGAAATAGACCTGCAAATACGCATAGAAAACAATAATTCAACTTTAAGTTTTGGCAACTGATAGGTGGGGTGTGTTAGTGTTTTTATTGGCAAGCAGCTTACATGTGGTAAACATGAGTTTTACATGTTTACATATATAAAATAGTTTAAGTTTATCTGTTTATTTAGGTTATTGATTGAGCCTAAGGTTAAACTTGTAATTTTGAATTTTCCATCAAACACATACACCCTAAATCACATAATCCATGTGTTGGTTCCAGTGCTTGATCATCCCCAAACTTCCAAGAATCAACATTGTTCGAAACAAATACAGTAAAAATCCAAAATCAACTTAAGCAGGACCCATATCAAAACACGTAACTCATTTCTCATCCAACAACACAAGCATAAACTTAACAAATGATTCTAAATATTTTGAAGTTGAACAAAATCAGCATCACCTTAACTCCTGCCCACCAATCAACGATTAACAGCTGCTAATGCGATAGCCATGGCCGACGGAACAAAAAAATTCTTGCAAGCAAAAACATATATCAACCAGAATTGAATGAGTTAGATTATACCAACCTGTAAGCCTCAAAGGAACCAATGTAGGATGTAGTCGAAGGAGATGGATCGAGATAGTGCCGAAGAGGACGTGGCGTCGTTGATTTCGGCGGATCTGGTTCTGGCTTGAGCAGATAGGATGTAGTCGACGGACATTAACACAGAAAATGCCGCCGAGGATGGGGCGTCCATGATTTCGGCGGAGCTTGATAGAGATTTGAGGCGATGATAAGAGGAGTCGATGATTTCTTTGAGAGGAAGAGAGTTTAGGGTTTTCAGATTGGGTGTTTGTGAAATCAGTTCGGATCCTTCACGGGTATACCGGGTATGAAATAAGGTCCGCGTGTTTTTTTTTAGATTTCACCAATGTTTTCATAACCGGACCGGACGTCGAACCGGTCTCGTTACCGGTCAGAGGTCGGACCGGTCGGACCGGTCGAACCGGATTTAAGAACCGGATGATTTTATAAACATTTTATAAATATATATATATAAAAAATCAAAAAAAAATTAAAAAAAAAACCAAAAAATCAAAAAACCGGTTCAACCACCGGTCCGACCACCGGTTTTCCGGTCCGACCGCCGGTTCACCGGTCCGACCGGCCGGTTCACCCAAAAACGGTTCAAGACCCTTAACCGGACCGGTCCACCCACCGGTTCCCGGTCCGACCGGTCCGACCGGCCGGTCCGGTCCGGTTTTCAAAACAGTGGATTTCACCTATGGATGCCATGTGGCTGAATAAGGTTTTCATCCAATCTTGTTTTGCCATTTGTCATATGGTTTAACCAGTGAACGACATGTAGCGGAGTGTTATTGTTTTATTAGGTAGTATAGATTTAATTAGATTTAAAGAAAATATAACACATTTGATTTAATTGTGCATGCAGAGTTTAGCAATTTCCAACTCGAATGATGTTAAAGTGTACGGATTAACCTCACTTAACAGCCAAATGTTTCACATAGTGGTGAACGGTTGCAACAACGTGAGAGTGGTTGGGGTGAACGTGGTGGCACCGGGGAACAGTCCAAACACCGACGGCATCCACGTCCAGTTGTCCACCGGAGTCACCATTCTCAACACCAAAATCAGCACCGGTGATGACTGTGTATCAATCGGTCCTGGTGCAACCGATTTATGGATCGAAAATGTACGTTGCGGACCCGGCCATGGGATCAGGTAATTTAGACCCCATACCGGTTGAGGTTGATACTAGATGTAGTTAGGTCAACAAAAGCCAAAAACTGGTTTTTTAGGAATCAAGTCGGGTTGAAACTAAATTGGGGTGGGTTTAAACTAATCCAGTTTGGTTCAGTTAAACCGGTTTCAAACTGATTGGACTGGAAATTGATTTCCTTCAAACTAAGGCTATCCAAAAAGCTTGATGATTGAAACTTGCTAAGAAAAAACTCGTATAAATTACTCTAAGATGTAAACAAGCCGATCATGCTCGGTGCAGTTTGTACGCATTCACAAGACATTGGTAATCCAATTCAAAACACTAAAATCTATTATAGGTTTTTAAACATAAAAAGACATCTTAGTTAACCATAATTGGCTTTCCTTGTCGATTTCATTCTTAAATTGTTGAATTTTAGTTTACCTTACAGGATTTACTATTTTTGTTAAATTGCAAAAATGAAACCGAGCCAAGTAAAAATGAAACACTAATATATGGTTCATTTTACAAATTTCAACCGAGTTGAGCCGCTCGGTATGTTAATGAGCTAAGCATGAGTAGATCTTTGCTTAGTTTAGTTTGACTTGTAAACAACCCTATCCAGAACCAGCTTGTAGTCAGTTTTGATTCTCAAAATGATTTTTTTTGCTACTTATATCGTGTATCAACCCAAAACATCAAAACTTCTTCATTTGTAACTAGCAAAAAAAGTATCCAGTAAAATATAGGTTTATTGGTTTTAAATACTTCTAACTTTGACCTTTTGGTTGGCAATACTTCCAACTAAGGAAATGTTTATTAATACTCCCAGCTTTCAACACATTTTTCATTGTATAAAGCAAAACCTATTCATAAGGTTTAAAAATGAATAACTAAATAAGGGGTGGGTTTTTACAGCATTGGAAGTTTAGGTAAGGATTTAAAGGAAGAAGGTGTGAAGAACGTGACGGTTAAAAGGGTTAGGTTTAAGAATGCTGATAACGGTTTAAGGATCAAGTCATGGGGTCGACCAAGCAACGGGTTTGTGGACAATGTCCTGTTTCAAAACGTGGTCATGAGCAATGTCAAGAACCCCATCCTTATTGACCAAAATTATTGTCCTGTTCACAACAACTGTCCTCATCAGGTTTGTTTTTAAATTTTTATATGTACTTTTAATTTGGTTCTAAAACATGACTAGAAAACTTTGTATCTTAAATCCGTCACAAAATACTCTTTTTAATCACATCTTACTAACTAATAAAATAAAATAAATTTTTCCACTTGTCATAATATTGGAACACTAATGTCAAATGTCAATTTTCTATTAAATTCATTTAATTATCTCCTACGAAATAATTATATTCTCTTTATAATTAAATTATTATAATACTATTAACTAATTATATTATATATCTTTTTATTTCCGAAACATTTAAAAAAGTTATAAGATATGAAATTTTTTAATATTAATTTTTTTTGAAATAAGAAAAACATTATTTTTAGAATATCAAAGTTATATAAGAAACAATTTTTCTATAAAAATGATTTCTTTTGTATAAAAAACTAAAATAAACTATAACCCATAGTTTTAAAATATAAGATATTTATAATCCAATGTCATTTTTAATATATTTAAAAAACAAAGTAAAAAAGTGATAGACAAAGTTACGCTTTTTGTCCTTATGTTTAAGGCTATTTTTTAACTCAGTCGTTTAAATTTTAATAATTACATAAATCATATTATACCTTATTTTTTTTATAAAAGTTAGCTTTTGATAGAACACATAATGAACTTTATTATCAGTTAGTTTAAATATATAACTGTTACAAATCAAAAGATTACATATCATTTGTATAGTTATTAAAGTTTTTAATTATTTTTTTATTAGTTAAAGTATTTATTAATATGTAAATTAATCATTTTATCTTAAAATATACTTTTACAATTTTTAAATTTTTATTACTAATTATTTAATATTTTATATCAAATTCTTGTAATACACGAGGTAATAATCTAGTTTGCATTAAAATAGATGCAAAACCTCATAATTTATAATAAAAAAAATACACGAGACTTACAGGTCAATTTTTGTAGTAAAACAAAATTTTACCCGTCAATTTTTGTAATTATTTCTTTTTATTTTTCAGTATTATTAATTTCTAATTATTATTATTTTTTTTTTTAGTTTTGCATAAGTTTTGTTACTGAAAATAAACAGTTGCAAAATATTTAGACAAATAATTTTGCTAACCGTCAAATTCTATACATACTTAATTAGCAATTAACTTTACTTTATTATATATACTAGGTTTATACCCGTCGCGCGTTGCGGCGGGTCATCACAGTACACTCTTGACAACGGGTATTATATGTCATTTGCAGAAACATAAGTTACATAGCAAAATCAAATCTATTATCACGAACTCTATACAAATTTCTTACAAAAACATAAAATCATACAAAATCCATACAAATATGTTACGAAAATAATTAAAAAAAACTGGCAATATCCTTCTCATCTGCAACCAATTGGTTGAATTAAAAAAACCTCAAATCCCTAAGCACACATCGATTTTCTATGAAAACAAACAAATAACAGTTGCTTTTTTCGAACACCACCAAAACCGTAGAAATGACCACATTTTCTCACTAATCATAGAGAGAAAACCTCTAAACCCTATTTGGGTCATCGATTTCGAATCTTGAAAATAAATAAGTGGTTCACATTAACCCACATTAAAGCTGATTTGTTTATTCAAAACCAATTTTTTTATTCATATTCAATGCGCACCACATTTTTATTTTCAAAATTCCAAATCAATGGTACAGATAAAGTCTAGGTGACCCATTTTACTACTCCCCTTATCTCTTTTAATAATATACCAGTAAATATAATATAATATGTGGGAGTGGGTGTATATATAATATGTGGGAGTGTGTGTAAGAGAAAAAAAAAAACATGGGGCCCACTGTTACTATTCCCCCTCATGTCAAATAATATATAGAATAATATGTCATTTCAACTTATATATATATATATATTTATTTATTTATACTTATGATACTTTATGTTTTAAAGAGTAAATTAGTTACACGATCAATATAATTTGCTAATATTTAATTCTTATATCTAAGTTTCAAAAACTATTCATATGATCGCATATTTTTTACATTTATAATACATATAGTCCTAAAGTCACTAAATTATCCTCACATAATTGACGAAATTATACTCACATCAAGATTATATGTATTACAAACGTTTATAGTTTGAGACAATATGAGTAATAAGTAATTTATGAAACCTATGGAACATAAATGAAAAACTATGGATCATTTTGGCAATTTACTACATTTTTTAACAGACAATTACTACTTCCATTTCATGTAACAAAAGTGAAAGATTATAATAAACTGGCAGGTAAACGGGCATCTAGTTGCGTCGCAACCCCTTTTGAATTGCAAATCCAATCCTATTAAAAACAATTATTTGAGTCCTAGAAACTGTGATTTTGTTATGCATAACCCTCTTAACTCGGTTCAGAAAATTCACAGCTTTCGGGGCCAAGAACCCAAATGTATCAAAAGTAAATGGGGTAAACACATGTTGATTCTCTAAGCAAGCCTTCTCATGTTTAGCAACCTTGTCTGACTCTGCCTTTAACGCAGCTTGACCCGCCACGAATCCCGTATCCCTCAGCCCAACAAGAGTAACTTTACAGATATGCCTGACTTGGACTTGGACTTGAACCTAAGACATGTCAAGGGCCAACTATTATGGCATATGCCATTCTTCAAATTTGTGATCGTTTTCTTCAGTCAAATTCGTAAATGTTGCAGGTTTCCGGCGTGAAAATAAGCAACGTGAAGTACGAAGACATTCATGGGACGTCGGCGACAAAAGTGGCGGTGAAGTTGGATTGCAGCAAAAAGTATCCATGTGACGGGATCACGATGCAAAACGTGAATTTGAGCTTCAAGAATCAGATTCCGGCGTCGGCACATTGCATTAACGCCGGAGGAAAAACTTCCGGCTTCATCAAACCTACCGGCTGTTTTTAGTGTCAGTTGCCGGAATTTTTTGTTTCAACCGCCTGCTTCTGCAAGTTTGCATTCGAGATTGTTTTTTAGTGGCGTACGGTAACGGTTTATCGAAGCGATAAACGATTAATTGCTTAACTCGATTTTCGTATATTTTTTAGCATTTTTTTTTCACTTTTATATATTGAAGATTATACTTTTATTAGAAAAATAGAATAACTAAGTTATCTAATTTTAAAATAATTTTTATAAAATAAAATGATGAAAGGAATAGATATAGGAATGAAAAGGAATGAAAAGAAATGTAAAAGAAACAAAAATTTTTTAAAAGAAACATAAAAAAGAATTATGAAAGTTAGAGATTTGGTCCTATAGAAACAAAGGTAAAAATTTGTAATTTTGAAAAAGATAACTAAATTCTTAACGAAAGTTATCGTAAATGACGTTATGTAACATAAAATTAGGTTATCAGCAAATCCAACCATCTAGCAACATGCTAGAGGCATCCATAGAAGATACTAGAAATTGAACTATTTTACTAAATTTCTTCATGTTTTTAGGGATACAATTAAATCTCTCCCTCCAACCCTCATATTTGGTGCTCTTGTAAATCAGCAACATCAATAAATCTATCAAACTGATTTGAGCCTGACATATTGAACTCAGAGTTTAGTCTTTCTCCCTCTCTTTATTTAATGGTAAATTTTTTTTAAAAAAAAAAAATATATATATATATATATATATATGTAACTTGATTTACTCGTAAAAAAAGTCAATACTTGTAAAATACTCCTTTTTTGCCTGTCAGTCTGTCACACTCCCAAATTACCACTTGCGGTGTCAGACCGTTGGGTGTGACTTGGTGGCCAGGATCAAAGCTATTCGTCATATAGAACGACTCTATATGCGTTTGAAAATACGTTTGTTATATCAACCAAAATCAAATTTGTTTAATAAACATGCAGTAGAATATTGTAAGTTAGTGCAGCGGAAAGTAAAGTTGTTCATGCAATGGAATTAACTAATAGACACTACATTGTTTGTTAAGACACAATCAAATAAATATTATTGTTTCAAAAGACATGAAATGCATGCATGAGGACTTGTGCTCATTTCTTCTACATGCATTCTTGTTTCATGTGCTAGCTAGTTATCTAAGAATACATGTTAAGAAAAAGTGTCAACACATGATTGGTGAGTTCACATGTTTTGATAATCAGTAAACATGAAAGTAGTGTTTATCGTGTGTCATGTGTCATTCGTTATGCATCATGCTGTTTATTAATGTTTGTCGAGCCCTAGGCTCCAAGCGTCAGTTGCGTCTCTATCGAACTAGACTTGTTTGTTCTAGCATCCGCCATGTCTATCGTAAAAACAATGGCACGATGGGTCGAGGTTACACGCGTCCTGACATCCCGTCGGTATTGGCGCCGTGTGGGGTCCGTCACACCCAATAGTATAATCTAAACTCACTTAGTTGTATACATGTTAACGGTAAAACTGTGCGAGGACTTGGTTACGATACACAACACTTAATGTTTGTTCCCAATAAACCAGCATACACAAAATGTTCGTACAAATAGTTTGACTCAGACAACATGTATTCGCCCTAGTTTGAAAACTTGTAAAATAGTTGAGAAAGGGGCCATAAACTCACCTGAGTTATGCGTGTGTAAGCTCCTAAGTAGTCTTGCAAGTCTGAGTCGGGTTACATATATCACATAGGACTTATAAGTCTGTGTTTGGGTTTGTGCTTGTGCTCGTGTTTGTGCTCAACAACTCAAAGTTGTTATGTTCGTTCATCTTTGACCATGTTTGTCCGTGTTTGACTTAGTTTGACCGTGTTTGACCAAGTTTGACCGTGTCAATTCAACGACTCGTTGGTGAACCGTGTGTTCGTTATAATTTGTTCAGCGATCATTATTATTCACATATTGTATGAAACACATAAGTCATGTTAAATGATCAACTTACTATTTATAGTAAGTTTCCATTTTTAGTAAGTTTGCATCATAATTCATTTTAATATTTCTAGCATGCTTGTTTAGCTTAATTGATCATGTTAACACTTCAGCACGTTGTCATACATTGTCAAATAAGCACAAAGACCGTTTTTTGTAAATAAAGTTACTAAATATAGCAGGTCTCTATATTTGCTAAGTTTAACTACAAAAATTTATACAACAACTTCACATAATATCATATCATAGCATTTTAGGTCGTTTATGATTAACAAGGCTTGATCAATAATTACATTTCATGAAATTCCCAAATAAAGTTTCCTAAAATGGCAAGTTCTCAAATAACACCATTTTAATCAAACCAAACCATACAACATGCTAAAAAAACTATTATTATTTGAATCAACACTTTACATTGTTAAAATCATTATGCATGTACAAGTTTATAAACTAAAGTTTCATTTTATAGAAACTTTTGAACAAATCACTTATCCATCAATTATGACCAAACTAATTGTTAATACCCTCATTATTAACCACAAATCATTGTTTAAACATAACCATTTCATTAGAATCACCATTTACCATCATTTTGTGTAACAAAAGTTACTATTTTTAGTAACATTGCATAAATCAATACCAAATTTCATGCATGCATCATCTAAAGCCTTGCATGTGCGTTTTTGCAAGTGCATGTGTGATTTAATGGGTGTATGTGTGATTTGAAGGTGTGTTTGTGCAACTAGGCTTGTAAAACTATCCAAGAGTTCTTGAAGGCTTGAATGTTGCTGGGACAGAGTCTAGATGACTCTAAGGAGATCTGATGGTGGCTCAATAGCTGCAACAAGAAATATATGGTGATGGATGATCCTCTCCTAGCTTCCTTCAAGCTTCCATCCTTCAAAGTGGCTTCTCAAGTGTTGGTTATGGCTTCCAGAGGTTGTAGGAGGTGATTTAGAGTGGGTTTAGTCGAGTGTGTTGCTTCTGAGTTCGGAGATGTGTGTAAGAATGACAGAAATGATTTGGATTGAGTTTTATAAAGTTTATGCGATTTGGTGAGCTTCACGTACCGCCAAGCATGCCCTCATGGGGTCTTGGCGTACCGTGAAGCCGGCTGGATGAGCCCAATTGGCCCAATTTCGTTATTTTAATTCGTTTTCCGACTGTTCTTTCGTTATTATTGATCGTTTATCATCGTTTGAAGCTAATTTGTTCAATGTTTGATCATATATCACTCAATTATTATTCAATTGATTATATTGTTCGACGTTCACCAACGTTCGTGAATTTTACGACATGTGTGTGCGTTTCTCGATAATTCATCGAATTATCGTGTTTGTGATTGTGTTTGTACTACCGTGTCACATGTCACACTAAATTAAAACAATTCTAGTGCCACGTATATAAATATTAATTAAATAAACGTCTAATTAAAATAATTGATGGCCTAGAAATTGCGAGGTATCACATTACCCCTCTAGTCGCAATTCACGTAATTTTCAAAAGGCAAAATATCACTGGATCCTAATTCTTTATTCGTTCGATTAATGATCTAAAATCCTTCTCACCAAAAAAATCCATTTGTATTTGATTCTTTTTCATGCATGCATGTGAGCGGCCAAGGACGAAAGCGTTGATTACGTTCTGCTACGGTTGGCTTTTTTCGTTGCCTAAAAAACGATCTTCTCTTCGCGAATGGTTAAGAATCCTCCTTGTATGCAAGTTATCTCTTGTTTATTCTTCTAGTTTTTGCTTCTTATGCTTTTGATGGGTGAGACTCCATTTCTTCATAGGTTGTCTGTAAGTGTAGTTCGTGGTTCACGGGTGAGGTTACCTGGATAGGTCTATCTGAATGTATTAAGATTCAACGATATTAAGGAATGATGGAACTCCATGTAGAGATGGCAACAAAATAAACCAAAACCTATAACACTAGGATGGGTAAGAGAGCATGATATTAGATTATTAGATATGAGATGAGATTAAAATTTTTAGACATTCATGACATTAGGTGACGCTATTAGTGGAATTGATTTACCTTCATATTTTATAATGTTAAAAATTGGTATTTTGAAATTGAGGGGAAGTTGAAGTTAAAATTATAGAATCATTGGAAATATATTTGAGCATTTGATATTTATAGTCACTTTTTTCTGTAAGTTTAAATTGAGTTTCGGGTAATGAGTATCTCAGCAAGTAATTGTTAACCACATAAAATCATATACGGATATTCCCAAAATGCCTTCGAACCTGAATACCTGATAAAGTGATAAGTATTGAGTCAATACCAGGTTTTGGGTAAAGTTTTTTAACCAAATATAAGACTAATTAAGATTACAGGTACTCTGCTCGGCATAAACATGAAT
Organism: Mikania micrantha; assembly: GCA_009363875.1. Taxonomy (NCBI): domain Eukaryota; kingdom Viridiplantae; phylum Streptophyta; class Magnoliopsida; order Asterales; family Asteraceae; genus Mikania; species Mikania micrantha. The sequence continues at coordinate 49,688,064 of CM018695.1, read as the reverse complement.
TGAACACGTAGCAAATTATGTCTAGAACTTTTATTTATATCTGGAACAAGTAACACGGCTGGTCACTCAATCGACTAGTTTTTGTTTTCTTTTCACCCTAACCTCTCTTTTCAATACAAGTAGTATTGAAAGCAAAACACATGACTGATAAACCATTATTTTTATTAAAAACGAAACGCACAAAGTCTCCACTCCAAAACATGAAAAAAAAGGCTTTGTTTGAAATTGCTTATTTAACTTGAAAAAGAGTTTTTGTCAAAAATGTTTATTAACTTATGACTTTTTGCAATTAAATTTTTAAAAATGTGTTTGCATTAACTTTTTCAAAATGACCAAAAAAATGACATCTTTTTTATTGACACTATTTAATATTATTAGGTAAAGGGTAAATAGGGGAGTATATTTGTAATTTTATATAAATAAGTCATAAGTCATTTTGAAAAGATAGAATTTTGAATTTTTGAAAAACAACTTATTACCCTTCACCCTTTTAGAGCACTCGGAGTGGAGCACGGAAAGAACTCGGGAAGGATTCCACCGATCCGGGGCCGGTCGGGAATACCGGGCCCCCGGAAACTCCTTGGGGTGAATCGGGGAGTGCTCACCGAATTAGCCCAGAGTGGGAGGGGAAAAATATTACCGTTGTATTCGACCGTTTGCCCCAACGGTTGGGTTCAAAAAATAAATAAAAAAATCCAATTTTTTTTCCTATTTTAACCACTTTAAACAACCAAAAATCTCACAATTTTCTCTCATCTTCTACAATCTATACACTAAATTTATAAAATTTTCAAGTAAAATGGAAGGAGTTTCATCACGTGGTGGGTCGTCAGGCAAAAAATTTAGAAAACCACGACCCAAGCGTGGGAGATGGTTCGCGATAACTCTTTATACTGCACGTTGGGGATGTCATTGCCCTTACTAGGTTTTTTAATTTAATTTTTTAGGTTGTATTCTCTTTTTTTTTTGTTGTATTCTTTTTTTTTTATTTTAAATTTAATGAATCTTTTTTTATTTTATTATTATTATTATTATTATTATTATTTATTGTTAAAATAATTAATTAAAAATAAGATTTGAAAATGGGGAAAAGTGAGAAAAAGTGGGACGACGCCATGCAAAATGGCCAAATGGGGAAAAGTGGGGAAAGCTGATGTGACGCTAATGTGACAATGAGGAAAAGTGGGGAAAAGTGAGATGACTCCTTGTGACCTTATAAAAAGTCATTTTCAAAAGTACTTTTAGATTTGACAAATAACTTATTGACTTATTGGTTTTTTTCAAAAAGTCAATAAGTTATTTTTAGATGAAATCCCAAACAGGGCTTAACTACTTGTAAAAAAATTATAAAAGAATCACATCACAAAGTACTAATCTTTAGAGTCGTAACAATTTGACCCAAAACGAGAAGTGTAAAAAGCTACTACCACCAACACTGACTTTAGTTTTGGTTTTATTATTCCCTTTCTACAATTCACATAAAGCAATGACACAGGGTGGTGTTCCATCATTTTCCCACAAAATGATATCAATTAGGTTATAACGAACAGTTTTCTTTCTCATCATGACTTTGATGATTGCCACATTAAAGATACAATGAATTTGACCTTTTTTTAAAACCAAAACAAACCCTTTCTGGTTATACACCTTCTATGATTTATTTAAAAACTTTAAGTTTGTTTGGTATTAGGTACGAAAAGAGATGGTAAAATGTAAAGGAAGAAAGAATGTTCATTTAAAAAGAAATGGATTATTACAATTTTATTGTCTTGTTTAGTTATCATTTGTTATGTTTGGTAAATGGAAAAAAAATGAATATGGAATGCAATTCATAGGTCACGTCATAGGACTACATATGATTAGGAAATAAGCCAGGTCATAATTCGAGTCATGGTTCTGTCATGATTAGGGTTATGAAACGAGCCATGGGTTGGGGGTGTGAGTTAGTGATGATTCAAGTGACGAATTACATCTTGAGTAGGTTCATGGTTCGGGTCATATATGAGGTTATGAATATGTTTATAATTTGGGTAATAGATGGAGTTATAGGTCATGACATAAGTTGAGACTTAGGTCAGGATATGAATTGGGTCAAAATAATTATAAAACAACTAAATTTGAATGAGAAAATTAAATAAAAGGAATTAACAAAATACCCATTTCCTCATAAATAAAAATCATAAGAATAAAAAAGTTATATTTCTTATAAAATAAGACATTCATTTTTATATGAAGACTGTCTATTGTATCTATTATATATCATGATACTATTATACGTATTAGACACTATTTTTTGAGCTATCACATGAAATTCAGCACTACGACCTTAAGACCATCCGTAATACTCACACCGCGTGAAGGGAGGGATCCAACGGCACCGCGAGGCCAGCGGGAACACCGCCCCCCTCTCGAGCGGCCTCAATTCTGAAATCCCAGCGACCCCCGCTCCCCCTCGTCTTTTCTCGACATTTTCAACGGTAATTTTCCAAAGAAACCAAAACACGAGGAGAAACTTCTCCGAGTCGACCTCAAAGCGATGTGTAGTATGTCTTTCGAAGAACTCAGTGTCGAAGAGCGATCAATTATTAGAAAATTAAGAAAGAAAATATTCAACAAATATCGTTAACTTGTTTTTTATTTAAGTTAGCAATGTAACATTTTTATTTTTACGTGACTCGTTTAATTTAATGTTAACGTTTTTATTTTGTTATTTAATTTACTTATTAATTAACAACTAAAAAAGTAATAAATAAAATTATATAGCGATGATGATGTGTCACATTGAGGAATGTTTTTCAGTGAAGTGAACATTATAAGCTTTTAAAATTTTCAATAGAATTATAACATGATAGAAAATTTCAGTAAGATGTGATTTTAGTGAGGTTATTACTAAACATGTTCAAATGAATCTACCTATCATAACTTTTTAATTATTTTATTTTATTGTTTATTGTTTCATCTCTATCAATGCAGGCCATCTTCCACCATTATCTTTGTTCCTAGCTGATTATTACAACAACTTTTGTCCAAATTTATAAAGCATTTCTGTTTGTTTGTTCCATGGAATGATGGCTGCTGTGGGTCTCAACTCATATCAATCAATATGTCAAGTGGATCCCACCATTACAATCCTTCATTCTTCTCCGTTAATTCTTGGATGTTGCTTCTAATGGCGGCCATATCTCATTTCTCCATCTGCCCAACTTATTATTTTAAACAACTTTACTTAGATTCAGCCATTTGAATCATATAATATTGACGTTCATCAAAGTTTTTACATCATTCAGTTGCAGCCCACTCGATTCCTTTTCACTTTTTTAAAATTATTTAGGCATTTCTGTTCATTGGACATGTAAACATAGTGTTTATAAGTGTTTTGCTCACTAGTTCATCAGTGGTTTTGATATTTGAATTGCAGGTTCTTGAATCTTGACCCCTTTTAACATCCCATCAAGATTTCAGGGCTTTCTGCACATTGGAAACTGGAAATCTGAAGTTTTTCAGGGTTCATGCTCAGATTCATCAACAGATTCTATCTTTGATTCAACAGAATCTTGGGCTTTCTGCAAATTGGAACATTGAAATCTTATGTTTATTCAAGCACCTTGATGCCTGATTCTACAAAAGATTCAGATTTTCATTCTGGGTGTTGACTTAATGAAATCATTTTCACTATCTATCAAGAATCTTGGGCTTTCTGCGCATTGGGACACCGAAAAGATTCAAATTTTGGGTGTTAATCTATTTACAGTTTCTTGATTTTTCACCCCTTTTCTTCTTTCCATCAATAATCTAAGGCTTTCTGCAAGCTGGAACTTGGAAAATTGATGCTTTTGAACTTTCAGAGTGTTTGTCTTGGTAACTCATCAAAAGATTAGTTTTTTGGTCTGTATTAGCCATTATGGAAAAACAGATTAGTTTCCGGTTGGGAAAGATGGAAAAACAGCAGAGTTTTCGTGTTTCCGCCATGGAAAAACAGCAGAGTTTTCGTGTTTCAACCATGGAAAAACAGAAGAGTTTCAGATCTGCTATGGTGAGACAGATGAGCTTTGGTGTTGACAGAAGAAAAACTAAAGATTCACCCGGAAAGCGTGGCGATTCTATGCTTCATTTGGCTTGTAGGGGAGGAAATTTAACTAAAGCCATTGAAATCCTTCAAAATCTTGGACTTGATGCGCTATCTAAACAAAATCAAGAAGGTGAAACTCCTCTTTATGTTGCTGCTGAGAATGGTCATGCTCATGTTGTAGCTCAGTTCCTGAAACATCTTGATCTTCAAACCGCCTCCATTGCTGCAAATAATGGTTATGATCCGTTTCATATAGCTGCCAAACAAGGACATTTAGGTATACTTTACCCAATTAGATATTTTAACTTATTTTGTTAGCTTGTTAAGTTCACATTTACATTTTGAAACTGTGTTTGAAATTGATAATGTGACATTGAGTATCTATGAATAATTAGTATGCTTAGGGATATTGTAATAATCAGAAGTTGTGATAAATGCCTAATATTTGGCAGATGTTGATTATTCAATAAACTAATGACAAAAGGATCAACAGGCATTTGAATGAAATTTTTAACAAAAGTTTTATTTTATCGTTAAAACCCGTTTTGACACGAACAAAAATGACTTATAAAATGACCTGTTTTGACCCAAACTTTTTGACATGACCTAACCTTTTCCAAGGCTTAGACTATAATGAAACTGATTATTTAATCCTAAAAATTCAGATAATTTCTTAAATGCAAATGCAAACACCCCCTAATTGGTGTTTAGGCTTATATATTTTTTATATTCATTCATTGAATATCATCTTCTTGCTAACAAATGTTTTTAATGCCTGTCTGCAACCAAGAACCAGAAAACTAGGGAGCATTAAAATCATGATTGTTTTATAAATGTAATAATTTTCAAGTTCTTTACATCCTGCATTACTGTTTTTAACACATTCTGATCATCTAATCTTGCAGAAGTTTTGAGGGAACTTCTAAATACTTTCCCGAACCTGGTTATGACCACAGATTCTTCCAATTCAACCGCTTTACATACGGCAGCAGCTCAAGGACACATTGATGTGGTCAACTTGCTTCTTGACGCCGATTCAAATCTTGCTAAAATAGCTAGAAACAATGGTAAAACAGTGCTTCATACTGCAGCAAGAATGGGTCATTTGGAAGTTGCAAAAGCTGTTTTGAACAAGGATCCACGTATTGGTTTTAGGATTGATAAGAAAGGCCAAACAGCTCTGCATATGGCAGTTAAGGGCCAAAATTTGGATATGGTAGTTGAGTTGATTAAACCCGATCCAACTGTTTTGAGTTTGGAAGATAATAAGGGGAATACAGCTCTTCATATTGCAACGAAAAAGAGCCGTACTAAGGTTTTTCCTTCACCCTTGTGGAAAGATGGGTGGGTTGGTTATCGGGTCAAAATTGGCTTGGGTTGAAGCAAATACAGGATATAACTAGTCATGTCGGGTTGAATTGACCAGATAATATTCAATAGTAGTCTAAATCTTTGAATAAAAACAATTTTAGGGGGTTGTATTGCATTAATAGTAGACTTTAGGCATCTTTCAAACCGTTAGTTTTTTTTTTAATAATAATCTATAATAAACTTTTCTTGAATATCTATAACTGTCAGATTGTGAAATGCCTGCTATCATTTGAGGACATCAACATCAATGCAGTCAACAAGGCTGGAGAGACACCTCTTGACATTGCAGAAACCTTAAAAATCACAGAAATGATTGATATCTTAAAACAAGCAGGGGCAGCTCACTCCAAAGACTTTGGAAAACCGCCTAGTGCCGCCAAGCAACTCAAGCAAACTGTCAGTGACATAAAACATGATGTTCAATCCCAAATCAAACAGACCCGTCAAACTGGATTCAGGGTTAAAAAAATCGCAAAAAAGGTTAAAAAACTCCACATCAATGGGCTCAACAATGCCATAAATTCGTCCACAGTGGTCGCAGTTCTTATAGCCACAGTGGCTTTTGCAGCCATTTTCACTGTCCCCGGCCAATATGATGAGGAGCCAAAAGACGGATTTACCCTCGGGCAAGCCAATATAGCCACGAATGCTGCGTTTATTGTGTTCTTTTTGTTTGACAGTTTAGCTCTTTTCATCTCATTGGCAGTGGTGGTGGTTCAGACATCTATTGTGGTGATTGAGGAAAAAGCTAAGAGACAACTTGTGTTTGTGATTAATAAACTTATGTGGTTAGCATGTGTTTTTATATCGATCGCGTTTATTTCTTTAACTTATGTGGTTGTTGGAAATCATGAAAGGTGGCTTGCTATTTATGCTTCTGTGATTGGTGCAACTATTATGTTGACTACTATCGGGTCAATGTGTTATTGTGTTGTAAGGCATCGGCTTGAGGAGACTAAGATGAGAAATATAAGACGAGCCGAGACTCATTCCCATTCATTTTCAATGTCAATGGCATCTGAGCCTGAGATTTACAGTGAGAGATACAAGAGAATGTATGCTGTCTAAAAAAGATCAAGTTCAAGGGTATTTTTGGAATTATGACGTCAGTCGATAAGTGGATCATCCCAATTTTCCTATCGACAAAGGTTCAGAGGTCAGAGGACTAGAATCGGTCGTCCTTCATGTGAGTTTATATAACTTTTTACTGTAATAAATTTTAATCATATGACAGATGGCTATGTTTGTATATAAATAACAGTACATTTCATTTCATAAAAAAATGTATTATTTTCCTTTTATAAATAAGTAATTCTTATGTCATGATTGGTCAAATGCCGAATTACAGGTGGCAAAATGAGTGGTAGGTAGATTGGGTGATGGGTCAAAACATGTCAACGTGGATTATTATGGGCAATTATCTAAGGGATTTGTCAATGGGTCACCGACCATTGTCTGTCTTCACCACGAACCTGTCACTGCCGACGTACCACCACCACCACCACATATCGGTAGCAGCTGCCATTGGCATCACCACCCATGCTGCCTTTGCCTGGTGTTGCCACTAGCCACCATAAAAACAAATATAGCTGGCAGACCCATTTTGATAACTTTTTTTCAAAAACATGCTTTAACCCGAGCCCATTATGGTTTATAAATATTTTGACCCGTTATCCCACCTTACCCACCCATTTTGTTAGGCTTGCATCCCGTGACTCGGATCTTATTTTGCATGATTGCACTACATTATCATATAACAAGTTCAACGAAAAAAGATTACCATTTAACCCATCTATTGCGCAAATCTAACAACAAAAAGAATAGTGGAATCTGGCACTGCATTAGCATGTAGGATTTTCATCAAGAAGCCAAGCAGCAACAGATTCTTGTCTATATTTTTCGTTCTGTACTAGCTAGCTAATTCGATTACTCAATGTTCCTGTCGCCTTCGACGATGATCATCAAACCTGTCATAATGTTTAGTCGAAGACCGATGATGCGAACTTTGATTCGTTTTAGAACCATAACCTTTTGTTGATGATGGCTCATGATGCACTATATTCTTGGGAGAATAATGGTTGTGTACATGACATTGGTGACTTCTTGTTGCAGTTGATTTTCTTCCTCTAATTACCACTTTTAAGATAGTTAATATGTCATCTTCAGAATGTGAATGTTGTTGGCCCCCTCATCATCTGAGGTATGTGTGTCATCATGGTGTAGTGAGATTTTTGCTGTGGTTTCTGGTTTTATTATTCATAACAGTAGGGGCCACCTTTCGGACGGTTGATCAAGCATCATGAGCCGAGGGTCTCACTGGAAGCAGCCTCTCTACCCCTACGGGGTAGGGGTAAGGCTGTCTACATCTCACCCTCCTCAGACCCTGCCTTAGCATGCTAATGGCGGGATATACTGAGTACATTGATTGATTGATTGAACAGTAGGGGCCACCTACATCACAATTTCACACTGCTTCTATTAAAACGGCTAATTAAAGTTTTTTATATAATTATATATTTATTTATTTATTTATTATTCTTGTTATTTGGTTGGGAGTATACCCCTTAACCACTGCTTGAGGACTGATTTGTTTGATAACAGGCTAGGGAAAACTTTTGAAAAAAGTAGGTAGATGAAAAGGGAACGGGTCGAGTAAAGTTACTTGCACGCTACAATGGAAGTACGATCGAAACTTGTGCGTTAAAGCGTGACAAAACAATTACAAAACATGTGAAGTCACGACCATATAATTTTGGAGATTAAATGTAGATAGAAACACTATTATGCACGTACATCATGGTTTAAAAATTTTAAAAAGTAATTTGTTTTAAATAAATTAAGTAAAGTCAAAAGCAACATTGTATGATGTGACATGTATAAGATCTTTATGGTGTGCGCTATGTCAGGGACATTAACGTGATTAAGTATAAAACATAAACATGTGAAGAACAATGACTAAATTATGAAGATCAAAATATAGATAAAAAGCAAATATATAACAATACCAATATTATTTAGTTGGTATAAGTCTCATTCTTCGTATAGATTGTTATTGAGGAAAACTCACACTATGTACACTACATGGGATGAATCCTAATATTAAAGGGTAATTTCGAAAAGTTTCAAAAGTTGAGGGTGAAAGTTAAAAATGGTTGGTGACCTTATCACTCAAGTCTTACATTGATATGGACCAACAAACTCAAGTCTTCCATTTATATGGACCAACAAATTTAAATTATATCTGTAAATATCTAACAGATTTAAAATGTGTGTATACAGGGTTTGTGTTATATGAAAACTTAATTTTAGAAAGAATGTCCTTTAACCGTATCTGGGCTGTCCATTTGAAATATATATGTGGTCCACGTTAAAAAATTGGGGTTTGAATAAACAAATCAATTTTAATGTGGTTTAATTCGTACCACATGTTTATTTTCAAGATTCTAAATGAACGGTCCATATAGGGTTTAAGGTTTTCTCTCTAAGATTGGGTTTTCACATAATATATGTAAATATGCATACATAAAAAGCAAAATTATACTAATTTTAACGTTATTTTACTTAATTTTTTTTAAAAATAACGTTAAAGGTGTTAGGTTTGTTTGTTAATCAGGTTTTATGAGCCAGGATCTCATTAGAAGCAGCTTTTTATTCCTATAGGGTAAAGATAAGACTGTCTACATCTTACCTACCTTAGCTTTGCTAATAAAGGGATATACTTAGTACGATGATGATAATATATTAAATAGTACAAAAAACTTTTTATATTGTACAAAAGTTAACTTTTGTACTATACAATCGTACTCAGTATACCAGTATATCTCATCATCAACAAAGTTAAGGTATGGTCTTAAAAGGATAATATGTAAAAAAATGGTGAACTCCACCATTAGACGCCTCTCAAAGACCGGTCCCACGGCTAACATGAGAGAGGATAATATGTAGACAACCACAGATATTGTAAAAACTGTGAGAATAAATTACAATCATTCTTTTATTTTACTTATAGGATTTTAACGTTAGTATTAGAAGTATAACATTTATATGGTGAATTCATGTATTATACACATCTACACATATATAGGTTTAAATACGTAGGAAACTTGCTACAAATTATGAAGAGAGGAGAGATAGGGGAGAAATTAATTAGTTAGAAAGAAAAATCGTCGATCCTTTTCCAATTATGCACTCATTTTTTTAAAAAAAATTAAATGGTTTAGATTGTTTCTCTTGAGTTTTTACAATATGTTTTGTATCAAATCAGTTACAATGACGTAAGTCAAAAGCTTACAACGATGTTAACTCTTAAACAATGATGAATTTACACATACATAAAAGAAGAAAGTGTTCTACATGTGTTACAATGTTATTCGGAAAGAAAAAACATAAAATTGGATTGATCTTCAAGAAGTTATATGGGTTAAACAACTATTGTTAGTTATGAAAGATTTCAAGCCCTATACACACACATACATATATAGGGGACAGTTCTATTGTTAACCCTCCTTAATTGTGGTAACCCAAATAACTCTCACAAGATCAACCCAAATCTTTGGTTTTTTTCATGACCTTTATTATACATGTACAAGACTATGTTCTTTTATGTGTATGAGCTAATTAACGATCATACGCGAAATTGCACTAGAGTAAAGTTTTGACAAATTTTAAATGTTATGAAAAAATGTCAAAACTTTTGTGACACCCCATAAATTCCAGGTCAGCAATTATACTCACATTTAATATTATTTAAATGTTTAATCTTATGTGGAACTTAATTTAGACTAATATAGTGTGACACGTGGCACGATAATCCAATTACAGACATTTGGACAATAATTCGAGTAATTACCGGAAACGCACACACATGTCTCGAAGTCACGAACGTTGATGAAACAAGGAACAAGAATAAATGTGTAACAACGACTAATAAACAATCACGTAACAAATAAAATTTAGACGTATGTTGAAAAACGATGATCAATAACCGAAAACTGGACAAAAAACAAATTAAACAATTAAAATTGGGCAATCACATAACAAATAAAATTTAGACGTATGTTGAAAAACGATGATCAATAACCGAAAACTGGACAAAAAACAAATTAAACAATTATAATTGGGCAATTGGGTATGTCCGAGACCCTTCGCGGTACTCGACGAACCCCGGAGAAATCCTTCGCGGTACGTGAAGGATTGGGCGAGCAAATTTGAACTCAGTCGAAATCGGTCATGGTACGCGAAGACCGATCAAATTCCACCCGGCGGTACACGACGAGCCCAGGACTAGGGTTCAACTAATTTGTCCTTGGTGGTACGCCAAGGGGAGCCCCCTTGGCGGTACGTGCCGGCTCCAAGAACCCAAAAATCTTATAAATACCAACTCATTTTACCCATTAACCTCTTTACCCATTCCTCACGACTAAAGACCACACCTCCGCCCAAAAGAGCTCTGTTAAGCTCACATCCAACCTCCATAAGACATACAAGTGTTGTTCTTGATCAAGATTGAAGTTTGGAGCTCACAAGACTACATGAAGGTGGAAGGAGCTTAGTACATCAAAGAAAACACCAAAAACTGCCATTTAAGCCTCTGTCCAACCTTCTTAGACACGAATCCAGTCACATTCAAGTGATTAGAAGCCTTGTGAGGTAGTTTAGTTGCTATTTATTACATAAAATCACACATGCAAACACTTATACCCACATGCAACTCCAAGAAACACACATGCACGAATTTGTATGTTCGATATTGGTGACTGATTTGTGGTGATAGGATGTTATAAAATGGGTATTGATGTCATTCTATGGTTATTTATACATATTACTAAAAATGAAAACTTTTATCGTAAAAGATGATGCTAAATTGTGTTATAGATATGATATGTAGTTTTAAATGATGATTATGGCTAATAATGTGAATAATGACATGCTAGAAAGGTTAGATTTAAAGAAGATGGATTTGTTCATAGGTTCCCATAAATAGAAACTTTATTTTACAAACACATGCATTGCTTGTGGATTTTGGTCATGTTTGAATGATATGATAGTGTTTATGGTCATAGGAACGTTCTTGAATAGTTTGATTTCTAACAAAATAAGTTTAAGCTAAACTTTCCATTTATGGAAACTTGGATTTGGGAATATTGTGAAATCATGATATATGAACACGTTAGATGATGAGATACGATAGAAAATGCTATGTTATGATGATATAAGAGCGTTTGTATGATCATTTGAATGAAAACATGATAAGAATAGAAAGTTACTAAATATAGTAACTTTAATTACCTAAAAAGGAAATGTGTGTATACTTGATGATATGTGACAATGTGCTACGTGTTAACATAAACATATAGGGAAACAGGCATGCTTAGAATAACAAAAGATGATTTTGATGCAAACTGCTAAATATGGAAACTTACTAAAAATAGAAACCTGCTAAATATGGAAACTTACTATGAATACTAACATGTTAAATATGGAAACTTACTATAAATAGTAGGTTGCCCATTGAACGTGCTCTATGTGCTTACGTGTACTATATGATAATTTACGAACGTTAAACAAAAAATAATGAACTAAAGGAGTCACTAACGGGTCATCGAGTCAACTCGGTCAAACATGGTCAAACACAACGACTTGAAGTTGTTTTGACACAAATACCACAACATGGGTGTTCTTCTTAGCAAGAATTAAAAAGTAAACATAATAAGGGAGAATCACCCCAACTGAACTTGCATTTAATAAATGGAATTACCACGGTCTAGGTAGACCAACACGAACACGAACTTACAATACCTATGTGATATAGGTGACAGTAAAGGACGTACAGTTCACAGAACACAAACAAACACAACTTAGGTGAGTTTACGACCCTTTTTCTTACCATAACTGTTTTACATTAAACTGGGGGAGAATACATTGCAAACACTTTTTGATATGTGACTGGTATGTTGTACAAACATTTTGGAGTGTGCTTATATCGTAACCAAGTCCTCAAAAAACCAAACCCTTAGTTAAACGAAAACGAGGTGCTATTGGATAGTACTATCGGGTTTGACAAACCCCCCTCGACGACAAATCTGACTGGCGGTGAGGACGAGCGTAATATCGACCTATTGTCATTGTTTTTACGATAGACATGGTGGAGGCATCTAACAACCTAGTTTGATAGTAGTGCAACACATACACTCGGGACCTTTGGTCTATAACTTAACATGCTCAGTATATATTACACAATTTGTTTTACTTCTTACTTATTAAACTTGTTATGTTGACACGTTTTAGCATGTATTTATCAGGTAACTAAAATGCCTAAGACTAGGATGCATTAAAGGAGTCATGGGTTGAGGTCATGCATGCATATAGGCCTAGCTGTATTTGAACGTTGTCATGATTATAATGTTTTAAACAATTTACTTATGCAATTGTACTATTCTTTTACTTTTCGCTGTTAAAAAATCTGATATATTTTGCGATGTATGTTAATATATCTACGTATTTTAAACTGCATATAGAGTCGTTCAACGTATCTGATCCTGCCACGTCACACCCGGCGGCCTTACACTGCAAGTGGTAATTTAGGGGTGTGATAACTTTACACTAGTGCAATTTCGCTTACGCTCATGAATTAGCTCATACACATAAAAAAACATAGGCTTGTACATGTATAATAAAGGTCATGAAAAAACCAAAGATTTGGGTTGATCTTGTGAGAGTAATTCGGGTTACCACAATTAAGGAGGCTTATTATTTGATCCTTCGAGGAGGGTTCCAGTGAAAACCTTCATTTTTTTAGAAAACTTGGAAAACTAATCATAGTTGTTATCAATCATTTTTGGTTTTTTGTTTTACATTTAGTTTTATTATAAGGTTAGATTTGTTAATAAAAAGAAAAAAATAAAAAAATATATGCAAATCATATTATTACATATATGTAACTCATTGATTACACATATGTAACTTTATAGGTTATCTATACGTAACTTTATTATCTACATATTTTTATTAATTTTTTTTGTTTATGACATTTCTAACTTACACTTGTTTCAATTTTTAAACACTTGTGAATTAGCAAAAACACAAAAATGGAAACCCCTATTTATGTATAATAAAGGCCATGAAAAAAAAATTCAAATATTTGGGTTAATTTTGCCAAGGTTAATGGGTTACCGCAATTAAGGTGGGTTAATAACCGATCCTTACCCTATATATATATAGGGATTTAATACTTTGAAAACCCGATCTTAAAGAGAAACCCTTAAACCCTACGTGGACCGTTAGATCAAACTTATTTTATATTTCAATTAATTAAATACAAAGGGTATAATAGTGTTTTCTCTCCCCTCTAGAATATATATATCCATCTTCTCCCTTTTTCTTTTTCAACTCTCTCTCCCTCTTTATTTTTTTAACGACAACTCTCTCTTTCTTTAATCTCTCAAAACACACACAAGAGGTGACAACGATGATGAATTTAGGTGGTGCCGCCGATGAGCAGTGGCAACAACAACAGCCATCGTGTGGTGGTGATTGTGTTGGGGTTCATGTGATGGTGGTGGTGCGGTTACAGGCGGCGATGGTGGCCCTGGAGGTGGTGGTGGCGGTTTCAAGAGGTGATAGTGGTGGTGGTGCGTCATAGGGGTGGTGGTGATTTAGGTGGCGACGGTAGGGTTTAGGTGACGGTGGTGGCTTTCCTGATGAAGTCGGTGGTGGGTTCTGGTGCTGATGGTGACATATGATGATGGTTGTGATTTGCGGTCCAATGATGGTGGTTGTCGTCCGGTGGTGGAGGCGGTGGCTACGGTTGTTGTGGTAACAGTGGCTTAACTAGGTGTACATTGTGTATTAAAAGTTGTACGTTTTTATTTTACGCATGTGTAGTTTTTCAGAGATTATAGGTGCTTGACCAGGTGTACTTTATGCAACAAAACGTGTACATTTTTATTATTACACACGTGCAGTTTTTTAGATGTTATAGTTGTTGCTTGACCAGGTGTACTTTGTGTAGTAAAACTTGTACATTTAAGTTTCTACACATGTGTAGTTTTTGTTGTTTTGGTTAATTTGATGTTTTTGTATAAAATTACACATGTGTAATGTTTGTTGCATATGTAAATATACACAAGTGTAACGTGTGTTTATGATACACACGTGAAGTGCTTAATGTGTTTAAAAATATGTAATATTAATGATAATTGATTTTTTACACATGTGTACGTGTTTATGTTCTTGAAAAAAAGAGGGTTTTTTTTACTTTGTATAAAAACTACACATTTTTGTTGTTCTTAAAAAGTGTTTTTTTTTTAATTTGATAAAAACTGCATGTATATAGTGTTTATTTCATATGTAAAATAGATACACATGAGAGAATGTTCTCATATTTGTTTTTTCCTAATTGTACACATGTGTAGTTTTATTGAATTCCGAGTGTATTGTTTATTGTGTTTAAAAATACGTAATAATAGTGATTATTGGTATTTTACACATGTGTACGTTTTCTTCTTGAAAAAATAGAGCCTTTTTTATTTTGTATAAAACTAAACATTTTTGAAATAAAAACACACATTTGAAAAATAGTGTCAACAGAGAGGAGAGAGGAAAAAAGTGAGACAGATGAGAGAGAAAAAGTGTGTGAGGAGAGAAAAGAGAGAAAAAGATTGTTTGGTGAGAGAAATAAAATTAGTAGACTTTTTTGCACTTTATGAGGGTAAAACTGATGTTTTATTTTTTTATCTTCAATTAAATATTCAACTTAAAACATGGACCAAAAAATTTAATAAATATTTAATTTAAAATCTGATATAAGTTAGATCAACGGCCCAAAGAGTTTTTAAGGGTTTTCTTTTTAAGATCGGGTTTTCATAGGATTCAAACCCAATATATATATATATACATATATATACATACATATATATATACATATATATATATATATAGGGAAGTGTTCAAATAATAACCCACTCTTAAAGCAATAACCCAGATAACTTTGGCAAGATGAAGCCGAATCTTGAATTTTTTTTGAACATCATTGTAACACAATTAGAACACTATGTTCTTTTATGAGTTTGTGAAAATTCATCACCTTTTAAGAGATATCATCGTTGTAAGTTTTTGATTTACAACACTGTAACTGTTTTAGGCTCAAAACTTACAACGATGTAAACTCTCAAACGGTGATGAATTTTTGCAAACTCATAAAAGAACATATTGTTCTAATTGTGTTACAATGATGTTAAAAAAATATTCAAGATTCGGCTTCATCTTGCCAAAGTTATCTGGGTTATTGCTTTAAGAGTGAGTTATTATTTGATCCCAATCCTATATATATATTGTGACACCCGGCAATTTCAGGTAAATTGCGACTCTTACGTTCTTTTCATTTCACATTCATACTTGTTACATTTCATTTAATCATGTTTAATTGGGTGAGTTGAACACACACAACTGCGAAACGATAGTTCGAGGAATTATCGAATCGTACATTGCATATTGGTTTTGGAAACCAAGTGTGGCAAACACAAACACAATTGGATTGTGCAAATACATGTTGATTATGGTTAATCAAACATGTGAACAGTTCGTAGCAAGGAACACGAACTATTGAAGATAATTCGAGGAATTTTCAAAACACACACACGAGTCTCACGAACGTTGGTGATCAAACCTATGTGCTATTATATGATTATGTGCTAAACATGCGTTAGATGTTTAGGATAAACGTTAGGAATCGAGCACGAGCGAAATCGAATCATCGAAATCGAAAAACAAGGAAATGGACCAGTCACGGTACGCGACAACCCCATCGCGAAAGGGCTCGCGATATGCGAAGCAAACCGGGAGTCGAGACTCCCGAATCCCATCGCGATACGCGAAGATAAATTTTGATCGGCCTTCGCGGTACGCGAAGGCCATGCAGATCAAATTTCTTTTAAAAACCAACCCCCTTCATTCTCAATCGGTTTCTCTCCGACTTCTTCGAACTCTCTCATCCATTCTCGACTAAAAGCTTCTGAAATCATCACCCAAATCCTCTGGATCAACATAGGAGCTATCTACATGCATTCCTTGGTGATTTGAAGTCATTGGAGCCTTAGAAGCTTGGAGGAGAAGAGAAGGAGCTTGGAACGACCAACAAACTAGTAGTGTATCACCATCAGGAGCTGTTCGAGCTTGAATCTGTAGCTCTAAGGTAGTTTTAAATGTTTTCCTAGTGTTAGATCGTACATGCAATGGGTAGAAACCCACATTCAACTCCATATGGTTATTGTGCTCAAATTTGTTGGTGATTTGATATGTTATTGTTATGGATTTACTGATTTTATAGTTTAGAAATGTTAGGATTGAGTATTGGTTAAGTTAGGATTGATTTGGTGATGATTTGGGCAAACTTGCCATAAAAGGAAACTTTTATGTGCAAAGTTTTGGATTGGTAATGATGTAGACATGTTAGACATGTCTAGATGTTGTTAAATACATATTGGAGTGTTTAGAAACACATTTGGATGTTTGATTTTGTCAAAAACTTGGTTTTGTATAAACTTGCTATTTATGGAAACTTTTAAGAATCAAAAGAGGGCTTTTGATGTTTTAAAACGTTTTGATGAACTTTGAGCATTGGAATATGCTTAGAAATGATTTCTAACATATTTGGAAACCTTGATTTGTGAAAACGATTTTTAAAACGAATACTTTCCAAATAAGGAAACTTTATTTGGGCAAAACGGCATAAACGGTGATTTATGCGCAAACGACATATTTTAAAGGTTTAGATGTATTTTACAAACACATTCGAAGTGTTACCTTTATGAAATGGGATTTCATAACCATACTTTCCTAAATTGGAAACTTTCTAAAAATGGTAACTTGTGCGATTAGAGTCAGAGGATGCATTATGGTGTCTTATGTGCATCAAGGCACATAAACACAACAATCGTGTCACCAACGATTCGTCGAGTCCCACTAGTTAACACACACACACACTCGGTTGAGCACACCGACACTTGGAGTTGTATGGGATACAATGTACCACAAAACACATACTCACACCTATATGGTTATAGGTGCATACTAGCAGGTGCTAGCTCTTGCAGACGCGAACACACTCACAACCGGAACTACTCTATCAGGTGAGTTCACGACCCCTTTTACTTTTCAAACCTTTGGGGGAGAAAACATTGCATGATAAACTGTTTTATGAACAACTCATTTTATTTGCATATGGACATGCTCTATCACTATATGTATATGTGTGGACCGCATATGGATGTTTATTGCTTATGAAAAACCTGTGCTCTCACCAACCTTTGTGTTGTCCTTTTACTCGCATGTTTTCTCAGGTTGCTAAGGCACACACTGAAGGATAGGATGCTAAGCTGGAGTCTCATGCATCTACATAGTGCTTTAGGCTTGAAAACATTATCACTTTGTTTTGTTGTGTATTGTTGAACAAATTTAAATCGCTTCCGCAAACTAATACTCTGTTTTGTTTTGAAAACTGTTTAATCTTATGCTCAACGATGTTTTGATAACCTAAACTTTTACTTCCGCAACTCTGATTTTACAAAACTGTTTTTATCCACGTTATTGGATGTACGTACGCAACCAGACATGTAGGTCTCGCAAGTTGTGTGACTGGAGACTGCGATCCTGCAAGATCAGCCAGCCGTCGCGCCCCCGTCCGGGACGGGAGGCCGGGGTGCGACAGATTGGTATCAAAGCCTCCGGTTATTGCGAATTAGGTTTGCATTTAGTGAACTTAGTCTATAACCACTAGTCTCCACACAACACTTAGTACTTAGTATTGTGATACTTGCACACATCTCACATCTTTTATGCACTACATTTATCACCACCTGTGACTACCCATGACGGGAAGAGCCGATAGCTCTACATGTTTTCCTTTCATTACCTACCGCACACCCTATCTTGGTCATTGGATAAAACTCTAACACTTATTCTCGCTATGAAGATCATGGCTGGAAGATGTGGAGGACGCAGGAATGCGGGTGGATGTGGAAACACCAACCTGACACAAGCTGAATTGAACACACTTATCAACGAACGAGTTGAAGAAGTGCTTGCTGCACGGGAAGCTGCCCGTAATCAAAACCCACTGAACCAAGGTGATGAGTCTTGTTTCCTATTCACCTTGCGTCACAATCACTTGTTTCCAATTTAACACATTTTCCGATACTGAATTCAACTCAATTCTTGCGTATTTCAGGAACAAATCCTAACCCTCCTCTCTGCACGTTCAAAATGTTCCTGGATTGCAAACCTCACTCCTTCAGTGGTACAGAGGGTGCCGTTGGACTATTGCGTTGGATTGAAAAGGTGGAGTCGGCCTTTGCTATGAGCAATTGCAGGAACGAAGATAGGGTCAAGTTCACTGCTGGAACATTTGAGGGAGCTGCCCTCACGTGGTAGAATGCCAATGTTCAGAACCAAGGGCTTGATGCAGCCAATGCCCTACCATGGGATGATTTTAAGAGGATGTTGAACCGCGAATACTGTCCTCGCGGTGAAGTGCAGAAACTTGAGACAGAATTCTGGAACCATAAAATGATTGGTTCCGAGGTCGAGGCGTACACTGCTAGATCGTATGAGTTGGCACACCTGTGCCCGGAAATGGCAACCCCACCATTCAAACACATAGAGAAGTATATTGATGGATTGCCACCTCAAATCCAGGGAATGGTACTCTCTGCTGACCCCATAACCATGCAACAAGCTGTGCGATTGACCCACAAGTTCACTGACTCGGCAGTTGCACATGGACTCTTACCACCTCGTGGTGCTGTAACCACAACCACTGACAACAAGCGCAAATGGGATAACACCCAGAGTAAAGCTTCCACTCTCCAACCACCACCACAACAACGTAAGCTTGGGTGCCAAAATCCCGGAACCTATGCAGGCAAACACCCCAAGTGCAACAAATGCAACTTACACCATGTTTTGGGACAATGTGGCTCTATTTGATGCCAACGATATGGCAAAGGTGGACACCTTGCCAAAGACTGCAGGGGTGAGCTGGTTGCAAAGACCCCACAACCACAACAACAACAACAACAACAACTTGAAGCACCGAAGGGCTGCTTCGAATGTGGGAAACATGGGCACTTCAAGAGGGACTGCCCACATCTGAAGAACAACAACCATAACGGGAACAACAACGGTCCGAAGGGACGAGCCTTCGTGATCGGGGAAAAGGAGGCCAGAAAAGATCCCAACCTTGCAACTGGTACGTATCTCTTAAACGATAATTATGCATCTATGTTGTTTGATACTGGAGCTGAGAAAAGTTTTATATCTAAGGATTTTAGTGAGATACTTGCCATTACCCCAACCCCCTTAGAGGTCAAATATACAGTAGAGCTAGCTGATGGTAAATTGATTGTGACAAAGCACATTCTTAAAGAATGCACTTTAGAGCTAGCTAACCACAAATTTAAGATTGACCTCATGCCAGTTACACTAGGCAGTTTTGATGTCGTAGTGGGCATGGATTGGTTGTCTGAAAACCAAGCTGAGATAATTTGCCACGATAAGGTTGTGCGCATACCCCTCCCTAGTGGGGAAACTTTAGACATCAAGGGCGAAAGGAGCGACACTCCCCTAAGCATCATCTCGTGCATGAAAGCTCACAAATGCTTACGAAAGGGATACACAGCCATTCTGGCGCTTATCACCGACAAGACAGAAGAGGAGAAGAGAATAGAAGATATCCCAGTCGTATGCGACTATCTCGACGTATTCCCTGAGGATCTACCAGGACTACCACCACCTAGACAAGTGGAGTTCCGCATAGACCTTGCACCGGGAGCAGCACCAATCGCACGAGCACCTTATCGACATGCACCTTCAGAGATGCAGGAACTGTCCAATCAACTCCAGGAGTTGCTGGACAAAGGTTTCATTAGACCAAGCTTCTCACCTTGGGGAGCTCCAGTACTGTTCGTAAAGAAGAAGGATGGCACGTTTCGAATGTGCATCGACTACCGAGAGTTAAACAAAGTAACGATCAAGAACCGTTACCCCTTACCTCGCATCGACGATCTGTTCGATCAACTACAAGGATCAAGTTACTACTCTAAGATCGATTTGCGATCTGGGTACCATCAACTGAGAATTCAAGAGGAAGATATCCCAAAAACAGCTTTTCGTACTCGGTATGGCCATTACGAGTTTTTGGTCATGCCATTTGGTCTCACAAACGCACCCGCAGTATTCATGGACCTCATGAATAGAGTGTGCAAACCATACCTCGACAAGTTCATCGTTGTCTTCATTGATGATATTTTCATCTACTCCAAAACCCAGGAAGAACACAAAGAGCATCTTCAATTGGCTCTTGAATTGCTACGACAAGTGAAGCTGTACGCTAAACTCTCCAAATGCGACTTCTGGATTCGAGAAGTCCAATTTTTGGGTCACGTTGTCAATGAACAAGGGATTCATGTGGATAAATCTAAGATAGAGCCAATCAAGAACTGGGAAGCACCAAAGACCCCAACTGAGGTGCGGCAATTCCTAGGCTTGGCAGGTTATTATCGACGATTTATCGAAGGATTTTCAAAGATAGCCCAACCCCTTACAGCTTTAACCCATAAGGACAAGAAGTATCTCTAGATTGACAAACATGAGGATGCATTCCAACTTCTCAAGCAGAAGCTCTGTAGTGCACCTATCTTATCTCTTCCTGATGGAACGGAGGACTTCGCAGTATATTGCGATGCTTCGATACAGGGAGTCGACTGTGTGCTAATGCAGCGAGAGAAGGTGATCGCATATGCTTCTCGACAACTGAAAGTTCACGAGAAAAACTACACCACCCACGACTTAGAACTTGGAGCCGTGGTATTTGCACTCAAGATCTAGAGACACTACCTGTATGGTACAAAGTGTACGATATACACTGATCACAAGAGTCTCCAACACATATTCGAGCAGAAGGAACTGAACATGCGACAACGTCGCGGGCTCGAACTCCTAAAGGATTATGAGTGTGCTATCAAGTATCACCCGGGGAAGGCCAACGTTGTGGCCGATGCCCTAAGCCGGAAAAACACATCGAAACCCAAAAGGGTACGAGCTTTACAGCTCACCATCCATCCCAACCTCCCTGAGCAAATACGTATGGCCCAGGTGGAGGCACTCAAAGCAGAAAATCTAGCGGCAGAATCACTAAGGGGAATGGAGCAACAACTTGAGGTAAAAGCTGATGGTTTACATTATTTCATGGAACGCGTCTGGGTTCCACATCATGGAAACCTACGAGACCTTGTGATGGACGAGGCTCACAAATCCCGATATTCCATTCACCCTGGATCTGATAAGATGTATCATGATCTGAAGATACTTTACTGGTGGCCACACATGAAAGCCGACATCGCCACCTACGTAGGCAAATGCTTGACTTGTGCCAAAGTCAAGGTCGAGTACCATAAACCCTCTGGATTACTCACGCAGCCTGAGATCCCCATGTGGAAATGGGAACAAATATCCATGGACTTCATTACCAAATTACCCCGTACTCCTAGTGGATGTGACACTATTTGGGTAATTGTGGACCGACTGACTAAGTCAGCCCATTTCCTTGCAATCAAGGAAAGTGACAAGATGGAAAAGTTAGCCAGAATCTATGTCAAGGAAGTGGTCTCGCGACATGGAGTGCTCCATCATTTCTGACCGAGACGCCCGATTCACTTCAAACTTCTGGAAATCACTACAAAAGTCGCTTGGCACGCGGTTGGATATGAGTACGGCATACCACCCATAAACTGATGGCCAGAGCGAGCGCACCATACAAACACTCGAAGACATGTTATGAGCGTGCGTAGTAGACTTCGGTAATAGCTGGGAGACTCACCTGCCACTGGTGGAGTTCTCCTACAAAAACAGCTACCATACCAGCATCAAGGCAGTGCCTTTTGAGGCACTCTACGGAAGGAAATGCCGATCCCCTATCTGTTGGGCGGAAGTGGGCGATAGTCAGCTCATTGGCCCGGAACTTGTACATGAAACAACGGAGAAAATCGTACAAATCAGAAACCGCATGGCAACAGCTCGTGATCGTCAAAAGAGCTATGCCGACAAACGCTGAAAGCCTCTGGAATTTCAGGTAGGAGATATGGTCCTTCTGAAAGTTTCACCTTGGAAAGGCGTTATTCGTTTTGGTAAACGAGGCAAACTAAACCCACGGTATATTGGACCCTTCGAAATCCTGAAGAGGATTGGTCCAGTGGCATACCAACTCAACTTGCCAACCGAACTCGACGGAGTTCACAATGTATTTCATTTCTCGAACCTGAAGAAATGTTTATCAGATGAGACACCTATAGTTCCACTGGATGAGATCCAGGTGGATGAACAACTACGGTTCATGGAAGAGCTGGTAGAAATCATGGACCGAGAAGTCAAACAACTCAAGCAAAGTAAGATTCCTATTGTTAAAGTCCGATGGAACTCGAAACGCGGACCAGAATTCACGTGGGAACGTGAAGATCAGATGATGCACAAATATCCCCATCTCTTCAAACATACAACGTCGAACGACGACAACAACGAATAAATTTCGTGACGAAATTCCTTCCAACAAGGGGATGATGTGACAACCAGAAAATTTTTGTTTCTCAAACACTCTTGCTACTCAAACACTACCAACAACAATCAAATTTCGGGACGAAATTTCTTTCAACAAGGGGATGATGTGACACCCGGCAATTTCAGGTAAATTGCGACCCTTACATTCTTTTCATTTCACATTCATACTTGTTGCATTTCATTTAATCATGTTTAATTGGATGAGTTGAACACACACAACTGCGAAACGATAGTTCGAGGAATTATCGAATCGTACATTGCACATTGGTTTTGGAAACCAAGTGTGGCAAACACAAACACAATTGGATTGTGCAAATACATGTTGATTATGGTTAATCAAGCATGCGAACAGTTCGTAGCAACGAACACAAACTATTGAAGATAATTCGAGGAATTTTCAAAACACACACACGAGTCTCACGTACGTTGGTGATCAAACCTATGTGCTATTATATGATTATGTGCTAAACATGCGTTAGATGTTTAGGATAAACGTTAGGAATCGAGGACGAGCGAAATCGAATCATCGAAATGAAAAACAAGGAAATGGACGAGTCGCGGTACGCGACAACCCCATTGCGTCGAGACTCCCGAATCCCATCGCGATACGCGAAGATAAAATTTGATCGGCCTTCGCGGTACGCGAAGGCCATGCAGATCAAATTTCTTTTAAAAACCAACCCCCTTCATTCTCAATCGGTTTCTCTACGACTTCTTCGAACTCTCTCATCCATTCTCGACTAAAAGCTTCTGAAATCATCACCCAAATCCTCTGGATCAACATAGGAGCTATCTACATGCATTCCTTGGTGATTTGAAGTCATTGGAGCCTTAGAAGCTTGGAGGAGAAGACAAGGAGCTTGGAACGACGAACAAACCAGTAGTGTATCACCATCAGGAGCTGTTCGAGCTTGAATCTGTAGCTCTAAGGTAGTTTTAAAGGTTTTCCTAGTGTTAGATCGTACATGCAATGGGTAGAAACCCACATGCAACTCCATATGGTTATTGTGCTCAAATTTGTTGGTGATTTGATATGTTATTGTTACGGATTTACTGATTTTATAGTTTAGAAATTTTAGGATTGAGTATTGGTTAAGTTAGGATTGATTTGGTGATGATTTGGGCAAACTTACCATAAAAGGAAACTTTTATGTGCAAAGTTTTGGATTGGTAATGATGTAGACATGTTAGACATGTCTAGATGTTGTTAAATACATATTGGAGTGTTTAGAAACACATTTGGATGTTTGATTTTGTCAAAAACTTGGTTTTGTATAAACTTGCTATTTATGGAAACTTTTAAGAATCAAAAGAGGGCTTTTGATGTTTTAAAACGTTTTGATGAACTTTGAGCATTGGAATATGCTTAGAAATGATTTCTAACATATTTGGAAACCATGATTTGTGAAAACGAGTTTTAAAACGAATAGTTTCCAAATAAGGAAACTTTATTTGGGCAAAACGGTATAAACGGTGATTTATGCGCAAACGACATATTTTAAAGGTTTAGACGTATTTTACAAACACATTAGAAGTGTTAACTTTATGAAATGGGATTTCATAACCATACTTTCCTAAATTGGAAACTTTCTAAAAATGGTAACTTGTGCGATTAGAGTCATAGGATGCATAATGGAGTCTTATGTGCATCAAGGCACATAAACACAACAATCGTGTCACCAACGATTCGTCGAGTTCCACTAGTTAACACACACACTCGGTTGAACACACCGACACTTGGAGTTGTATGGGATACAACGTACCATAAAACACATATACTCACACCTATATGGTTATAGGTGCATACTAGCAGGTGCTAACTCTCGCTGACGCGAACACACTCACAACCGGAACTACTCTATCAGGTGAGTTCAAGGCCCCTTTTACTTTTCAAACCTTTGGGGGGAGAAAACATTGCATGATAAACTGTTTTATGAACAACTCATTTTATTTGCATATGGACATACTCTATCACTATAGTAGCGCGTACTCCACGGACCGTTAGTAGCGCGTAGCGCCTAGCGTGGTAATCTTGAATAGTACTATTTGGGCCTGACAAGCCCCACCCATCGCGCCTGGGAGGCCAACCCGACTGTAGGTCGGAATGGGTGCAATATTGACCAAAACTTTGCCATTGTCTTATGATGGACATGGCGGGAGGCACAACTGTCAGCTTCGGTACGACCCTGAATATAATATAACTGTATTGACTAGCTATCAATCGATACTGCATTGTAATGATATGTAAATTGCAACTATTACTCTAAACATTGGATGTTTATTGCTTATGAAAAACCTGTGCTCTCACCAACCTTTGTGTTGACCTTTTACTCGCATGTTTTCTCAGGTAGCTAAGGCACACACTGAAGGATAGGATGCTAAGTTGGAGTCTCATGCATCTACATAGTGCTTTAGGCTTGAAAACATTATCACTTTGTTTTGTTGTGTATTGTTGAACAAATTTAAATCGCTTCTGCAAACTAATACTCTGTTTTGTTTTGAAAACCGTTTAATCTTATGCTTCCGCAAATTTATAATTTCAACGATGTTTTGATAACCTAAACTTTTACTTCCGCAACTCTGATTTTACAAAACTGTTTTTATCCACGTTATTGGATGTACGTACGCAACCAGACATGTAGGCCTCGCAAGTTGTGTGACAGAAGACTGCGATCCTGCAAGATCAGCCAGCCGTCGCGCCCCCGTCCGGGATGGGAGGGCCGGGGTGCGACACACATACACACACACAGATATATATATATATATATATTTATATAGGATCGTGATCAAATAATAACCCCTTAATTGCGGAAACCTGATTAACTCCGACACGATCAACCCAAATCTTTGTTTTTTTCATGATCTTTATTATACATGTAAAAGACTATGCTATTTTATGTGTTTGTACAAATTCATAACCATTTGGGATCTTAAGTCAGTGTAAGTTTTCGTAATAACAAATAAAGTTTACAGTGTAACGCGAACTTACACTTGCTTTAAATTTCAAATGGTGCAGGGTCCCTAGGTTATAGTCTAGGCCAAACCGTTTAAATAAATGACCTATGTTTCTTTATAACCATGGCTCTGATACCAATCTGTCACACCCCGAGCCGGCGGGGTAGGATCGGATTCCCCGTTGGGCGGAAGGTTCTCGGGGCGCGATATCGTGAGTGATAATCGAAATGATCAGATTGTTTACATTGCACATGATATATAAATGAGAAACTGCTAAAATATAATAGAATTACAAAGTTAAATTACATCAATTAAGTTTATAATTTAACAATGTAAATCTACTATCACATCATAAATCTTCTGTCTTGTATCTGCACAAGATATACAAAATAACTCTGTATAATGATGCTTCAAAATATGCAGGTCCAAAAAGCTAGATCCTCTATCTGGTAACCTAGTCCAAAAAGAAATAACTCTTCAGTTGACCTGTTCGTTTCCTGAGAAGTCATGCAAAAATAAAGTCAACACATGGTTGGTGAGTTCGTGTAGTTTTATGAAAATGAATTTGAATAACCTGAATGACAACCTTAACCTCACCATTAACCACCTATACCATCCAATTCAGTATGCTTATATATAGGGCATATGTAGGGACGAACTTACCGCCCGCCCAGCCACCGTCCCACCACATACTAAACCACATGATATATTGTTCCTGGTGATAATTAAGCATTTCATCCCACTTCTTTGATTCCATAACATTTGATTCATAGAATTTGATTACACTGAAAATGTTTACCTTGATCCCCCAAAATGACAACCTTAACCTCATCAACAACCACCTATGCTATCCAATCAAGTATGCTTATATATAGGGCATATGTAGGGTCGAACTTACCGCCCGCCCAACCACCGTCCCACCACATACCGGACTGCTTAGCAAATTGTTGTTAATGATCATCAAGCGTTTCATTCCATTCACCTTCATTTTAGATTCTGATTTCCACAAATAGATTTACCTTTGATCTCTTGAGTTCACCATGTATTCATGATTTCCCAAAAGTACTTGTAGAAATATAACATTAAATGTTTAATTAAACTAATAACTAAGCATTTAAATACAACTAAGACACGATGATTGGGCCTTATTTGACTCATTCAGTTAGACTTAGTTTTTGGTGGTTGTCCAAGTTGTACCCTCTCACACGTGGCCCATATCAGGCATGACTCACAAGGAGTCTACCTGTGTGTGCCGGGACTTTAATGATGCCCATATCAGCTTGATCCACTGGTCTACTATACATGCCGGGACTTTACGGATATCCTTTGATTCTTGATCGTCTGTGATTTCTCTGATTTTGTTTGATAGTTCACGTTATTGCCCATATAGCTTGACTACAAGAGTCTACTATTTATGCCGGGACTTTATGTGTGTTACACGTGGTCTTGATTTCTATACAACTGACATCCACCTTGACTTAAGCATTAATGATTTCATTAGATTTTAATGATTTCATTATTTCAATGATTCACACACAGTTCTGATTTTCTTGATATCCTTGAGTCTCTTGATTTTATCTTTAGAATTCCATGATTTCACAATGATTATAGATTTATGAGTAGGATCCTTTGATTTACTAATCTCCACACTGGATTAGTTTCCATTGCATTTGATCTTTAACTTTAGTTCTTTTGATTCCACTTTGAATTTAGATTCTTGAATTTAAGCTTGATGGACTAAGGGTTTGTTTAGACTTTTAGAGTTAAGGTATTACTCATAAGAGTAATTAATTAACTTGTAAGTTCTTTCTGCATAGCAATTTCCTAGACAAGAGTCTAAGAGTATAAACAAGCATATATAATAAGCAATTCATAATAATAATAAAAGCATTTACGTAAAACAATTTAAATAAAACAGTTTACGCATGCTTCTCAGCCCCACATTTTAAAACAAAATGTTTAGAAAAGGGGCAATGAACTCACCTGTGTTGCTGTGCAAATAATCTAACACAAAATGCACGCTCGTTGTTGTAGCTAAGGTTTCTTCTGTTCCTGAGTTGTTTTAAAAGATTTGGAATACGATAAGTGTAACACCCCAAATTTTCTATACAAATCATTTGAACTTACGAACGGGTAATGTATAATTTATTTGCCGGCAATAGATGAAAAAACCAACTAAACAAAAGATGACGGAATTTGGAAGTACACTAACTCCATTTTTTAAGTACTCAACTTAGTGAATTCAACTTAGAGTACACAACTTAGAGTACACAAATTAGTGTACTCAACTTAGAGTACACAACTTAGAGTACACAACTTAGTGTACTCAACTTAGTGTACTCAACTTAGAGTACACAACTTAGAGTACACAACTTAGAGTACTCAATTTCGTGAACTCCACTTAGAGTACTCGATTTAGTGAACTTTACTTCGTGTACTCGAATTTCGTGAACACTGCCTATATATATGAGTTCCTTGGGAAACGCGCTAACCTTTGGTTGGAGGCATTCTCTCTCAAGAACTCGAAGAGGGCAAGTTCGGGAAAATCAAGAAAACGGATTTTGATCCGCCAAACGAAGGTCGAGTCGCCTGGGAAGCTACAGAAAGGATCATTTAACACCAGGTAAGGGTTTGATACATGAAAGTTTCGATTTTTAGGCAAAAGGGAAAACATGCATAAAGGTCACGCCTTTATGCAGAAAGTTTGTTCCTTTTTGGTTCCAATACGTTAGTAAGGCCATA
Organism: Mikania micrantha; assembly: GCA_009363875.1. Lineage (NCBI taxonomy): Eukaryota > Viridiplantae > Streptophyta > Magnoliopsida > Asterales > Asteraceae > Mikania > Mikania micrantha. Next base: position 49,659,320 of record CM018695.1, on the reverse strand, counting down.
AGGGACGCATAACTAACACCCCAGAGTCTTGGATAGATTCTAATATTTTTTATGAAGAAAAGACAAAGTACTCAAGTTCGTATACTCAACTTCGTGTACACAACTTAGTGTACTCAACTTCGTGTACACAACTTAGTGTACTCAACTTCGTGTACACAAATTAGAGTACTCAACTTCGTGTACACAACTTAGAGTACTCAACTTCGTGTACACAACTTAGAGTACACAACTTAGAGTACACAACTTAGTGTACTCAACTTAGTGTACTCAACTTAGAGAACACAACTTAGAGTACACAACTTAGAGTACACAACTTAGAGTACACAACTTAGTGTACTCAACTTAGTGTACTCAACTTAGTGTACTCAACTTAGAGTACACAACTTAGAGTACACAACTTAGAGTACACAACTTAGTGTACTCAACTTAGGGTACTCAACTTAGAGAAATGTAATGTAAAGAGACGATGTACACAACTTACGGGGTAAGTATGATGTTGCTCCCATGTTCGTATGGGGTAAGTATGGTTGCTCCAGTACTTGTTACTGGGTAAGTATGGATCTGCAGGACGCTTCAGCGGGTCAGATCAACGGTTATGGAGCCTTGTGCCGGCATAAGCCCACTGTTACGCTCGGTAGCAGTGGTTGTATGATGATGATGATCAAGATGTTTATGTGAAAAGGTTTTGGATTATTTGAACGAAATGATGTTAAATATGTTTTAATTTAACAAAATAGTTACGATGTTTTATGAAAACTAGAACTCACCAGCGTAAGCTGACATTTTAGCATGTGTGTCAGGTTAAATCTATGGTAAGAAGAAACATGGAACTCGTGCATCAAGATAGAGCATCCGGTGGTGTTGGCAATCAATTATGTTTTAATTCAGAAATTATCTCATGTTTGACAAACTATGTTTTAAATTCCGCTGCTATTTATGAAAGTTTTTAGTTTAAGAGCTATGTGTTATGACGAAACCAACCTCTGTGGGGTCGCCCGGGATCGGGGCCTCACAAGTTGGTATCAGAGCCATAGTTTGAGAGATCTTAGCATCCCAAATGCTAAGACTTAAACTGATAATGGGATTAGGTGATGAGGATTGCCAACCACGGATGAACGGATGCCACGAGCTGAATGCGTATGTACGAGTTAAGAAGTAGATGTAAGGATAGAAAGGTAGTTAGATGTCATGCATGATGAGGAGATGGGATGGGAAACGTTTAGAGTCTATGAGTTGGGTAAATGGTTAATAACTCCTGATCAACGTCACTAACGATTTACAAAGCTTATTTCGTGCTAAACTGATTCCTGTACTGACTCATCAATTGTTGCGTTATGTAGAAAGTTTTGATGGCTGGAAATGGGGTAGACCACGAAAGAAACCACAGGAAGCTGAGGAGCCACATGTCGAGACCGAGAAGCCTGTCAACGAAAAAGAAAACGAGCACAGTGAACCACCGGAAGACGAAGAAGAGTTCACGCTAGAGCCTATCGTGATAAAGGCTATTTCTGATGAAGTTTGCAGAATCATGGATGAGAAAATGCCGGCAATGATTGCTAAGGCATTAAAGGATGCGCTGAAGGAAAAGTCGGAAGGAACAAAAGAAAGCACCAAGGATGACGAGGAAATCGTGATCCTCGAGACAAAGAGCGGTGACTCCAACCGAAGTATGATGAAAGGCTGTGACTACAAGGCCTTCAAAGGATGCAATCCACCATCCTTTGATGGAAGGAAAGATGTTGTGGCCACCTGCCATTGGATTTCTGCGATGGAGGCTGTTATCTCTATCAGTGAGTGCCGAATTGATCAAGCTGTCAAGTTTGCAGCTCACTCCTTTGTCGAGGAGGCACTTCACTGGTGGAACACCATCAAGCAGACTAAGTCTGCAGCTGATATGGAGAAGATGACTTGGGAAGATCTGAAGGAGCTGGTCACCAAACAGTTATGTCCCAAGAACGAGCTGGATAAAGTAGAACGAAAGTTTCTGGTTCTGAATGCTGGGAATATGAATCATCGACAGTACACATCAAAGTTCAATGAAATGGCAAGGCTAATTCCTCACTTGATTGGTTCTGAGGAACGCAGGGTGAAACTGTATATGGAGGGTTTGCCTCCAACGGTGCGGATTCATGTAAAAGCAAATGCTCCCAAGACCTTCGACTCCACGGTTGAACTTAGTGGTATAGTTTGGGATGATGTTATGTCTGCTGAGCCAGTCAAAGGAGAAACAAAGATGAAAGAGTCCTCCGGGACTAAGAGGGGTCGAACAGACCAACGAAAGTTCTCAAGAAAGAAAGTGAAGCGAGAGGAGATGGGCCGATGCAACAAGTGTGGGAAAAGCCACACGGGACAGTGCCTGGTGGGCACTAATTTATGTTTCAGGTGTGGAAAGACGGGGCATTTTTCTTGCAGTTGCCTGAATGCTATTCGATGCTTCAACTGCAATGGGTTAGGACATCTGTCCAAGGATTGCAAGCAACCACGGGCCGATGCTTCGGGCTCGGGTAAGAAATAGGATAAGGGAAAGGAGAAGCAGAAGGCTAAAGCACGAGCCTTCACGATGACAAAGGATGATGCTGTTGAGGACCCGGACGTGGTCACAGGTACCTTTTCTATCAACAACATTCCTGCTTCTGTATTGTTTGATTCTGGTGCCAGTATGAGTTTTGTGTCTTCTACTTTCTGTGATGGGTTATCTGGGAAGGTTAAGAAGATAGATCGGGTATTTGATGTAGAGACGGCCATTGGTAAGATGACCAGGGTGACTGAGGCTATAGATGATTGTTATGTTGATATAGAAGGTCATAAGTTCCCAGTACGATTGTTTCTTATAACTTTGGGAGGTTTCGACGTAGTCTTGGGTATGGACTGGTTAGCCAAATACGAGGCTAACATTATATGTCAACGAAAGATGATATGTTTACGTGCGATGGATGGGAGCTCCGTGACGGTTTATGGTGATAAAACGATGTATGCGCCGAAGATCATTTCGATGATCAAGGCTGATGTTATGATGAGGCGAGGGTGTGTAGCCTACTTGGCCTACGTGATTGAGGAGCGTACGGATATAAGGACGATTGATGATGTACCTGTGGTGCGTAACTTCCCCGATGTATTCCCTGAGGAATTGCATGGATTAACACCGGAACAGGAAATTGAGTTCCAAATCGACCTAGTGCCGGGGGCACAACCTGTTGCCAAAACACCTTACCGTTTGGCTCCCACTGAAATGAAAGAAATGATGACCCAGCTACAAGAACTCCTTGATAAGGGTTTTATACGACCGAGTGTCTCTCCATGGGGAGCACCGGTGCTGTTTGTTAAGAAGAAAGATGGAAGCATGCGAATGTGTATTGACTACCGGGAACTGAATAAGCTGACTGTAAAGAACATGTATCCTCTACCTAGAATCGATGATTTGTTCGATCAATTGCAAGGTGCAAGCTGGTTCTCAAAGATAGATCTCCGATCCGGTTACCATCAGTTGAAAGTTCGAGAGCAGGATATTCCAAAGACAGCTTTCCGTACGCGTTATGGACACTACGAGTTTCTGGTTATGTCGTTTGGATTGACGAATGCTCCTGCAGCATTTATGGATTTGATGAACAGGGTATGTCGACCGATGCTGAACCGATCGGTGATAGTGTTTATAGATGATATTTTGATTTATTCAAAGAACGAGGGAGACCATGCTTGCCACGTACGTGAGGTATTGGAGATCCTGAGGAAAGAGAAACGTTATGCTAAGTTCTCCAAATGCACTTTCTGGTTACGAGAGGTACAGTTTCTGGGTCACGTGGTGAACCCAGAAGGCATTATGGTAGATCAAGCTAAAGTTGAAACGGTTATGAAATGGAGTCCTCCGAAGTCACCGACAGAAGTACACAGTTTTCTTGGTTTGGCCGGTTACTATCGGAGATTTATTCAAGACTTCTCCAAGATAGCGACGCCGCTAACGAAGCTCACGAAGATAGATGTAAAGTACGAATGGGGTACGAACCAAGAACAAGCTTTCTCAGTGCTAAAGGAGAAACTAACCCATGCTTCCGTCTTAGCACTACTAGATGGAAATGAGGATTTTGTTGTGTATGCCGATGCATCACGACAAGGGATGGGATGCGTACTGATGCAACGGGGAAGGGTGATAGCTTATGCTTCTCGCCAGCTAAAGATTCATGAGGCTAACTACCCAACCCATGATCTCGAACTCGCTGCGGTAGTGTTTGCATTGAAAATATGGAGGCATTACCTGTATGGAGTAAAGAGTACCATCTATACCGACCAAAAGAGCTTGAAGTATTTCTTCGAGCAAAAGGATTTGAACATGAGGCAGAGACGATGGCTTGAGCTGTTAAAGGATTATGATTGTGATATTTTATATCACCCAGGAAAGGCCAATGTGGTGGCAGACGCTTTGAGTCGCAAGACTGATCATCCTGCCATACGAATAAAATCGTATAGTTTGGAGATAACGCCAGACTTTCTGAACGAGCTCAAGCAGGCACAACAGGAAGGAATAAAAGAGGAGAATGTGGGTTTTGAACGTGTCTTCGGGCCAGTCAAGAACTTAGAAGACAATGACCATGGTGTGAAGATACGATTCGGTCGTATGTGGGTGCCCAGAAATGGGAACATTCGGTCAAGAATTTTAGATGAAGTCCACAAGTCACGTTATTCGGTTCATCCCGGTGCTACGAAGATGTATCAATATCTTCGAAAGGATTATTAGTGGCCGGGCAAGAAGTTTAATGTGATGCAGTATGTGAACAGGTGTCTTACTTGTGCGCAAGTGAAGGCTGAACATCAGAAGCCCTACGGATATGTGCAACCTCTTGAGGTATCGGAATGGAAATGGGAACACATCACCATGGATTTCATCACCAAGCTACCGAGGACAGCTAAACGGCATGACACCATTTGGGTGATTGTGGACCGACTGACGAAGAGTGCACACTTCCTTCCTATCAGGGAAACGTATACGTCCGAAAGGTTGTCTGATTTGTTCGTAAAAGAGATTGTGACTCGCCATGGAGTTCCTGTCTCCATTGTGTCAGATCGGGATACGAGGTTTACTTCCAGATTCTGGAAGCAGTTTCAGGATGCTATGGGAACGAGGCTGAACATCAGTACCGCCTACCACCCCCAAATGGATGGACAGTCTGAAAGGACTATTCAAACGTTGGAGGATATGCTTAGGGCATGCATTATCGATTTTGGAGGGAGCTGGGATGACCACTTGCCATTGGTGGAGTTTTCTTATCATAACAGCTACGATTCTAGTATCGGATTGCCCCCATATGAGGCGTTGTACGGAAGACGATGTAGGACCCCGGTATGTTGGGGTGAAGTTGGACAGAAAGAGATGGGAAACAAGGCTGCCGTGATTGATATGGCAGAAAAGCTACGAGTGATAAAAGCACGAATGAAAGCCGCACAAGATCGCCAAAAGTCATACGCAGACAAACGTAGAAGACCTATAGAGTTTGATGTTGGCGATCGAGTGTTACTAAAAGTATCACCATGGAAGGGAATCATTCGATTTCGAAAGAGAGGGAAGCTGAGTCCAAGGTACATCGGACCGTTCCGAATAGAAGCACGGGTAGGGAAAGTCGCGTACCGACTAGAACTACCAGAGGAACTGAATGGAATCCACCCTACTTTTCACGTGTCACATCTTAGGAAGTTCTTGGCAGACGAGCAAGCACATGTTCCTTTGGATGACATCGAGGTGGATTCTCGACTGAACTACATCGAAGAACCAGTCGCGATCATGGATACGAAAGAGAAGCAATTACGTAACAAAACAGTTTGACAAGTCAAGATTCAGTGGAAACATCGGAAGGGTTCAAACGCTACGTGGGAAACGGAAGAAGAAATGAGGAGGTTGTATCCTCATCTGTTCAATTTGTAACGAGGCAGGTTTCGGGACGAAACCTATTGTAAGAGGGGGAGACTTGTAACACCCCAACTATTCAATACAAATCATTTGAACTTAGGAACGGGTAACGTATAATTTATTTGCCGGAAATAGACGAAAAAACCATCCAAACAAAAGATGACGGAATTTGGAAGTACACTAACTCCATTTTCGAAGTACTCAACTTAGGGATGTGTAACTATGTTTTGGGTTGGCATACATGCTGCTAATATGTTATGATATTATGTGACTATGCCATGATGATGAATGCATGTTAATGTGTTTGTATGATTTACACATAAAAGTATGATAAGTATGATGAATGTGTGTTAGTAAGTTATGATGATGAACTGTGTGATAACATGCTATGATGATAATTATAGATGTTATGCTATGATGAAATCCTAGGCTACAAGGACGAAAGTATGATGCTATGATGATTAGATGCTAGCATGATGTGTTTATGATGCCATGATGAATAATGTTGCTCCCATATCCGTATGGGGTAAGGATGGTTTCTCCCGTACTTGTTACGGGGTAAGTATGATGTTGCTCCCATATCCGTATGGGGTAAGTATGGTTGCTCCCGTACTTGTTACGGGGTAAGTATGATGTTGCTCCCATATTCGTATGGGGTTAGTATGGTTGCTCCAGTACTGTTACTGGGTAAGTATGGATCTGCAGGACGCTTCAGCGGGCTAGATCAACGGTTATGGAGCCTTGTGCCGGCATAAGCCCACTGTTACGCTCGGTAGCAGTGGTTGTATGATGATGATGATCAAGATGTTTATGTGAAAAGGTTTTGGATTATTTGAACGAAATGATGTTAAATATGTTTTAATTTAACAAAATATTTACGATGTTTTATGAAAACTAGAACTCACCAGCGTAAGCTGACATTTTAGCATGTATGTCAGGTTAAATCTATGGTAAGAAGAAACGTGGAGCTCGGGCATCAAGATAGAGCATCCGGTGGTGTTGGCAATCAATTATGTTTTAATTCAGACACTATTTCATGTTTGACAAACTATGTTTAAATTCCGCTGCTATCTATGAAAGTTTTTAGTTTAAGAGCTATGTGTTATGACGAAACCAACCTCTGTGGGGTCGCCCGGGATCGGGGCCTCACAAGTTGGTATCAGAGCCATAGTTTGAGAGATCTTAGCATCCCAAATGCTAAGACTTAAACTGAGAATGGGATTAGGTGATGAGGATTGCTAACCACGGATGAACGGATGCCACGAGCTGAATGCGTATGTACGAGTTAAGAAGTGGATGTAAGGATAGAAAGGTAGTTAGATGTCATGCACAATGAGGAGATGGGATGGGAAACGTTTAGAGCCTATGAGTTGGGTAAATGGTTAATAACTCCTGATCAACGTCATTAACGATTTACAAAGCTTATTTCGTGCTAAACTGATTCCTGTACTGACTCATCAATTGTTGCGTTATGTAGAAAGTTTAGATGGCTGGAAATGGGGTAGACCATGAAAGAAACCACAGGAAGCTGAGGAGCCACATGTTGAGACCGAGAAGCCTGTCAACGAAGAAGAAAACGAGCACAGTGAACCACCGGAAGACGAAGAAGAGTTCACGCTAGAGCCTATCGTGATAAAGGCTATTTCTGATGAAGTTTGCAGAATCATGGATGAGAAAATGCCGGCAATGATTGCTAAGGCATTAAAGGATGCGCTGAAGGAAAAGTCGGAAGGAACAAAAGAAAGCACCAAGGATGACGAGGAAATCGTGATCCTCGAGACAAAGAGCGGTGACTCCAACCGAAGTATGATGAAAGGCTGTGACTACAAGTCCTTCAAAAGATGCAATCCACCATCCTTTGACGGAAGGAAAGATGTTGTGGCCACCTGCCATTGGATTTCTGCGATGGAGGCTGTTATCTCTATCAGTGAGTGCCGAATTGATCAAGCTGTCAAGTTTGCAGCTCACTCCTTTGTCGAGGAGGCACTTCACTGGTGGAACACCATCAAGCAGACTAAGTCTGCAGCTGATATGGAGAAGATGACTTGGGAAGATCTGAAGGAGCTGGTCACCAAACAGTTATGTCCCAAGAACGAGCTGGATAAAGTAGAACGAAAGTTTCTGGTTCTGAATGCTGGGAATATGAATCATCGACAGTACACATCAAAGTTCAATGAAATGGCAAGGCTAATTCCTCACTTGATTGGTTCTGAGGAACGCAGGGTGAAACTGTATATGGAGGGTTTGCCTCCAACGGTGCGGATTCATGTAAAAGCAAATGCTCCCAAGACCTTCGACTCCACGGTTGAACTTAGTGGTATAGTTTGGGATGATGTTATGTCTGCTGAGCCAGTCAAAGGAGAAACAAAGATGAAAGAGTCCTCCGGGACTAAGAGGGGTCGAACAGACCAACGAAAGTTCTCAAGCAAGAAAGTGAAGCGAGAGGAGATGGGCCGATGCAACAAGTTTGGGAAAAGCCACACGGGACAGTGCCTGGTGGGCACTAATTTATGTTTCAGGTGTGGAAAGACGGGGCATTTTTCTTGCAGTTGCCTGAATGCTATTCGATGCTTCAACTGCAATGGGTTAGGACATCTGTCCAAGGATTGCAAGCAACCACGGGCCGATGCTTCGGGCTCGGGTAAGAAATAGGATAAGGGAAAGGAGAAGCAGAAGGCTAAAGCACGAGCCTTCACGATGACAAAGGATGATGCTGTTGAGGACCCGGACGTGATCACAGGTACCTTTTCTATCAACAACATTCCTGCTTCTGTATTGTTTGATTCTGGTGCCAGTATGAGTTTTGTGTCTTCTACTTTCTGTGATGGGTTATCTGGGAAGGTTAAGAAGATAGATCAGGTATTTGATGTAGAGACGGCCATTGGTAAGATGACCAGGGTGACTGAGGCTATAAATGATTGTTATGTTGATATAGAAGGTCATAAGTTCCCAGTACGATTGTTTCTTATAACTTTGGGAGGTTTCGACTTAGTCTTGGGTATGGACTGGTTAGCCAAATACGAGGCTAACATTATATGTCAACGAAAGATGATATGTTTACGTGCGATGGATGGGAGCTCCGTGACGGTTTATGGTGATAAAACGATGTATGCGCCGAAGATCATTTCGATGATCAAGGCTGATGTTATGATGAGGCGAGGGTGTGTAGCCTACTTGGCCTACGTGATTGAGGAGCGTACGGATATAAGGACGATTGATGATGTACCTGTGGTGCGTAACTTCCCCGATGTATTCCCTGAGGAATTGCCTGGATTACCACCGGAACGGGAAATTGAGTTCCAAATCGACCTAGTGCCGGGGGCACAACCTGTTGCCAAAACACCTTACCGTTTGGCTCCCACTGAAATGAAAGAAATGATGACCCAACTACAAGAACTCCTTGATAAGGGTTTTATACGACCGAGTGTCTCTCCATGGGGAGCACCGGTGCTGTTTGTTAAGAAGAAAGATGGAAGCATGCGAATGTGTATTGACTACCGGGAACTGAATAAGCTGACTGTAAAGAACATGTATCCTCTACCTAGAATCTATGATTTGTTCGATCAATTGCAAGGTGCAAGCTGGTTCTCAAAGATAGATCTCCGATCCGGTTACCATCATTTGAAAGTTCGAGAGCAGGATATTCCAAAGACTGCTTTCCGTACGTGTTATGGACACTACGAGTTTCTGGTTATGTCGTTTGGAATGACGAATGCTCCTGCAGCATTTATGGATTTGATGAACAGGGTATGTCGATCGATGCTGGACCGATCGGTGATAGTGTTTATAGATGATATTTTGATTTATTCAAAGAACGAGGGAGACCATGCTTGCCACGTACGTGAGGTATTGGAGATCCTGAGGAAAGAGAAACGTTATGCTAAGTTCTCCAAATGCGCTTTCTGGTTACGAGAGGTACAGTTTCTGGGTCACGTGGTGAACCCAGAAGGCATTATGGTAGATCCAGCTAAAGTTGAAACGGTTATGAAATGGAGTCCTCCGAAGTCACCGACAGAAGTACGCAGTTTTCTTGGTTTGGCCGGTTACTATCGGAGATTTATTCAAGACTTCTCCAAGATAGCGACGCCGCTAACGAAGCTCACGAAGATAGATGTAAAGTACGAATGGGGTCCGAACCAAGAACAAGCTTTCTCAGTGCTAAAGTTGAAACTAACCCAAGCTCCCGTCTTAGCACTGCTAGATGGAAATGAGGATTTTGTTGTGTATGCCGATGCATCACGACAAGGGTTGGGATGCGTACTGATGCAACGGGGAAGGGTGATAGCTTATGCTTCGAGCCAGCTAAAGATTCATGAGGCTAACTACCCAATCCATGATCTTGAACTCGCTGCGGTAGTGTTTGCATTGAAAATGTGGAGGCATTACCTGTATGGAGTAAAGAGTACCATCTATACCGACCACAAGAGCTTGAAGTATTTCTTCGAGCAAAAGGATTTGAACATGAGGCAGAGACGATGGCTTGAGCTGTTAAAGGATTATGATTGTGATATTTTATATCACCCAGGAAAGGCCAATGTGGTGGCAGACGCTTTGAGTCGCAAGACTGATCATCCTGCCATACGAATACAATCGTATAGTTTGGTGATAACGCCAGACTTTTTGAACGAGCTCAATCAGGCGCAACAGGAAGGAATAAAAGAGGAGAATGTGGGTTTTGAACGTTCTTCGGGCAAGTCAAGAACTTAGAAGACAATGACCACGGTGTGAAGATACGATTCGGTCGTATGTGGGTGCCCAGAAATGGGAACATTCGGTCAAGAATTTTAGATGAAGCCCACAAGTCACGTTATTCGGTTCATCCCGGTGTTACGAAGATGTATCAAGATCTTCGAAAGGATTATTGGTGGCCGGGCATGAAGTTTAACGTGATGCAGTATGTGAACAGGTGTCTTACTTGTGCGCAAGTGAAGGCTGAACATCAGAAGCCCTACGGATATGTGCAACCTCTTGAGGTATCGGAATGGAAATGGGAACACATCACCATGGATTTCATCACCAAGCTACCGAGGACAGCTAAACGGCATGACACCATTTGGGTGATTGTGGACCGACTGACGAAGAGTGCACACTTCCTTCCTATCAGGGAAACGTATACGTCCGAAAGGTTGTCTGATTTGTTCGTAAAAGAGATTGTGACTCGCCATGGAGTTCCTGTCTCCATTGTGTCAGATCGGGATACGAGGTTTACTTCCAGATTCTGGAAGCAGTTTCAGGATGCTATGGGAACGAGGCTGAACATCAGTACCGCCTACCACCCCCAAATGGATGGACAGTCTGAAAGGACTATTCAAACGTTGGAGGATATGCTTAGGGCATGCATTATCGATTTTGGAGGGAGCTGGGATGACCACTTGCCATTGGTGGAGTTTTCTTATCATAACAGCTACGATTCTAGTATCGGATTGCCCCCATATGAGGCGTTGTACGGAAGACGATGTAGGACCCCGGTATGTTGGGGTGAAGTTGGACAGAAAGAGATGGGAAACAAGGCTGCCGTGATTGATATGGCAGAAAAGCTACGAGTGATAAAAGCACGAATGAAAGCCGCACAAGATCGCCAAAAGTCATACGCAGACAAACGTAGAAGACCTATAGAGTTTGATGTTGGCGATCGAGTGTTACTAAAAGTATCACCATGGAAGGGAATCATTCGATTTCGAAAGAGAGGGAAGCTGAGTCCAAGGTACATCGGACCGTTCCGAATAGAAGCACGGGTAGGGAAAGTTGCGTACCGACTAGAACTACCAGAGGAACTGAATGGAATCCACCCTACTTTTCACGTGTCACATCTTAGGAAGTTCTTGGCAGACGAGCAAGCACATGTTCCTTTGGATAACATCGAGGTGGATTCTCGACTGAACTACATCGAAGAACCAGTCGCGATCATGGATACGAAAGAGAAGCAATTACGTAACAAAACAGTTTGACAAGTCAAGATTCAGTGGAAACATCGGAAGGGTTCAAACGCTACGTGGGAAACGGAAGAAGAAATGAGGAGGTTGTATCCTCATCTGTTCAATTTGTAACGAGGCAGGTTTCGGGACGAAACCTATTGTAAGAGGGGGAGACTTGTAACACCCCAACTATTCAATACAAATCATTTGAACTTAGGAACGGGTAACGTATAATTTATTTGCCGGAAATAGACGAAAAAACCATCCAAACAAAAGATGACGGAATTTGGAAGTACACTAACTCCATTTTCGAAGTACTCAACTTAGGGATGTGTAACTATGTTTTGGGTTGGCATACATGCTGCTAATATGTTATGATATTATGTGACTATGCCATGATGATGAATGCATGTTAATGTGTTTGTATGATTTACACATAAAAGTATGATAAGTATGATGAATGTGTGTTAGTAAGTTATGATGATGAACTGTGTGATAACATGCTATGATGATAATTATAGATGTTATGCTATGATGAAATCCTAGGCTACAAGGACGAAAGTATGATGCTATGATGATTAGATGCTAGCATGATGTGTTTATGATGCCATGATGAATAATGTTGCTCCCATATCCGTATGGGGTAAGGATGGTTTCTCCCGTACTTGTTACGGGGTAAGTATGATGTTGCTCCCATATCCGTATGGGGTAAGTATGGTTGCTCCCGTACTTGTTACGGGGTAAGTATGATGTTGCTCCCATATTCGTATGGGGTTAGTATGGTTGCTCCAGTACTGTTACTGGGTAAGTATGGATCTGCAGGACGCTTCAGCGGGCTAGATCAACGGTTATGGAGCCTTGTGCCGGCATAAGCCCACTGTTACGCTCGGTAGCAGTGGTTGTATGATGATGATGATCAAGATGTTTATGTGAAAAGGTTTTGGATTATTTGAACGAAATGATGTTAAATATGTTTTAATTTAACAAAATATTTACGATGTTTTATGAAAACTAGAACTCACCAGCGTAAGCTGACATTTTAGCATGTATGTCAGGTTAAATCTATGGTAAGAAGAAACGTGGAGCTCGGGCATCAAGATAGAGCATCCGGTGGTGTTGGCAATCAATTATGTTTTAATTCAGACACTATTTCATGTTTGACAAACTATGTTTAAATTCCGCTGCTATCTATGAAAGTTTTTAGTTTAAGAGCTATGTGTTATGACGAAACCAACCTCTGTGGGGTCGCCCGGGATCGGGGCCTCACAAGTTGGTATCAGAGCCATAGTTTGAGAGATCTTAGCATCCCAAATGCTAAGACTTAAACTGAGAATGGGATTAGGTGATGAGGATTGCTAACCACGGATGAACGGATGCCACGAGCTGAATGCGTATGTACGAGTTAAGAAGTGGATGTAAGGATAGAAAGGTAGTTAGATGTCATGCACAATGAGGAGATGGGATGGGAAACGTTTAGAGCCTATGAGTTGGGTAAATGGTTAATAACTCCTGATCAACGTCATTAACGATTTACAAAGCTTATTTCGTGCTAAACTGATTCCTGTACTGACTCATCAATTGTTGCGTTATGTAGAAAGTTTAGATGGCTGGAAATGGGGTAGACCATGAAAGAAACCACAGGAAGCTGAGGAGCCACATGTTGAGACCGAGAAGCCTGTCAACGAAGAAGAAAACGAGCACAGTGAACCACCGGAAGACGAAGAAGAGTTCACGCTAGAGCCTATCGTGATAAAGGCTATTTCTGATGAAGTTTGCAGAATCATGGATGAGAAAATGCCGGCAATGATTGCTAAGGCATTAAAGGATGCGCTGAAGGAAAAGTCGGAAGGAACAAAAGAAAGCACCAAGGATGACGAGGAAATCGTGATCCTCGAGACAAAGAGCGGTGACTCCAACCGAAGTATGATGAAAGGCTGTGACTACAAGTCCTTCAAAAGATGCAATCCACCATCCTTTGACGGAAGGAAAGATGTTGTGGCCACCTGCCATTGGATTTCTGCGATGGAGGCTGTTATCTCTATCAGTGAGTGCCGAATTGATCAAGCTGTCAAGTTTGCAGCTCACTCCTTTGTCGAGGAGGCACTTCACTGGTGGAACACCATCAAGCAGACTAAGTCTGCAGCTGATATGGAGAAGATGACTTGGGAAGATCTGAAGGAGCTGGTCACCAAACAGTTATGTCCCAAGAACGAGCTGGATAAAGTAGAACGAAAGTTTCTGGTTCTGAATGCTGGGAATATGAATCATCGACAGTACACATCAAAGTTCAATGAAATGGCAAGGCTAATTCCTCACTTGATTGGTTCTGAGGAACGCAGGGTGAAACTGTATATGGAGGGTTTGCCTCCAACGGTGCGGATTCATGTAAAAGCAAATGCTCCCAAGACCTTCGACTCCACGGTTGAACTTAGTGGTATAGTTTGGGATGATGTTATGTCTGCTGAGCCAGTCAAAGGAGAAACAAAGATGAAAGAGTCCTCCGGGACTAAGAGGGGTCGAACAGACCAACGAAAGTTCTCAAGCAAGAAAGTGAAGCGAGAGGAGATGGGCCGATGCAACAAGTTTGGGAAAAGCCACACGGGACAGTGCCTGGTGGGCACTAATTTATGTTTCAGGTGTGGAAAGACGGGGCATTTTTCTTGCAGTTGCCTGAATGCTATTCGATGCTTCAACTGCAATGGGTTAGGACATCTGTCCAAGGATTGCAAGCAACCACGGGCCGATGCTTCGGGCTCGGGTAAGAAATAGGATAAGGGAAAGGAGAAGCAGAAGGCTAAAGCACGAGCCTTCACGATGACAAAGGATGATGCTGTTGAGGACCCGGACGTGGTCACAGGTACCTTTTCTATCAACAACATTCCTGCTTCTGTATTGTTTGATTCTGGTGCCAGTATGAGTTTTGTGTCTTCTACTTTCTGTGATGGGTTATCTGGGAAGGTTAAGAAGATAGATCAGGTATTTGATGTAGAGACGGCCATTGGTAAGATGACCAGGGTGACTGAGGCTATAAATGATTGTTATGTTGATATAGAAGGTCATAAGTTCCCAGTACGATTGTTTCTTATAACTTTGGGAGGTTTCGACTTAGTCTTGGGTATGGACTGGTTAGCCAAATACGAGGCTAACATTATATGTCAACGAAAGATGATATGTTTACGTGCGATGGATGGGAGCTCCGTGACGGTTTATGGTGATAAAACGATGTATGCGCCGAAGATCATTTCGATGATCAAGGCTGATGTTATGATGAGGCGAGGGTGTGTAGCCTACTTGGCCTACGTGATTGAGGAGCGTACGGATATAAGGACGATTGATGATGTACCTGTGGTGCGTAACTTCCCCGATGTATTCCCTGAGGAATTGCCTGGATTACCACCGGAACGGGAAATTGAGTTCCAAATCGACCTAGTGCCGGGGGCACAACCTGTTGCCAAAACACCTTACCGTTTGGCTCCCACTGAAATGAAAGAAATGATGACCCAACTACAAGAACTCCTTGATAAGGGTTTTATACGACCGAGTGTCTCTCCATGGGGAGCACCGGTGCTGTTTGTTAAGAAGAAAGATGGAAGCATGCGAATGTGTATTGACTACCGGGAACTGAATAAGCTGACTGTAAAGAACATGTATCCTCTACCTAGAATCTATGATTTGTTCGATCAATTGCAAGGTGCAAGCTGGTTCTCAAAGATAGATCTCCGATCCGGTTACCATCATTTGAAAGTTCGAGAGCAGGATATTCCAAAGACTGCTTTCCGTACGTTATGGACACTACGAGTTTCTGGTTATGTCGTTTGGAATGACGAATGCTCCTGCAGCATTTATGGATTTGATGAACAGGGTATGTCGATCGATGCTGGACCGATCGGTGATAGTGTTTATAGATGATATTTTGATTTATTCAAAGAACGAGGGAGACCATGCTTGCCACGTACGTGAGGTATTGGAGATCCTGAGGAAAGAGAAACGTTATGCTAAGTTCTCCAAATGCGCTTTCTGGTTACGAGAGGTACAGTTTCTGGGTCACGTGGTGAACCCAGAAGGCATTATGGTAGATCCAGCTAAAGTTGAAACGGTTATGAAATGGAGTCCTCCGAAGTCACCGACAGAAGTACGCAGTTTTCTTGGTTTGGCCGGTTACTATCGGAGATTTATTCAAGACTTCTCCAAGATAGCGACGCCGCTAACGAAGCTCACGAAGATAGATGTAAAGTACGAATGGGGTCCGAACCAAGAACAAGCTTTCTCAGTGCTAAAGTTGAAACTAACCCAAGCTCCCGTCTTAGCACTGCTAGATGGAAATGAGGATTTTGTTGTGTATGCCGATGCATCACGACAAGGGTTGGGATGCGTACTGATGCAACGGGGAAGGGTGATAGCTTATGCTTCGCGCCAGCTAAAGATTCATGAGGCTAACTACCCAATCCATGATCTTGAACTCGCTGCGGTAGTGTTTGCATTGAAAATGTGGAGGCATTACCTGTATGGAGTAAAGAGTACCATCTATACCGACCACAAGAGCTTGAAGTATTTCTTCGAGCAAAAGGATTTGAACATGAGGCAGAGACGATGGCTTGAGCTGTTAAAGGATTATGATTGTGATATTTTATATCACCCAGGAAAGGCCAATGTGGTGGCAGACGCTTTGAGTCGCAAGACTGATCATCCTGCCATACGAATATAATCGTATAGTTTGGTGATAACGCCAGACTTTTTGAACGAGCTCAAGCAGGCGCAACAGGAAGGAATAAAAGAGGAGAATGTGGGTTTTGAACGTGTCTTCGGGCAAGTCAAGAACTTAGAAGACAATGACCACGGTGTGAAGATACGATTCGGTCGTATGTGGGTGCCCAGAAATGGGAACATTCGGTCAAGAATTTTAGATGAAGCCCACAAGTCACGTTATTCGGTTCATCCCGGTGCTACGAAGATGTATCAAGATCTTCGAAAGGATTATTGGTGGCCGGGCATGAAGTTTAACGTGATGCAGTATGTGAACAGGTGTCTTACTTGTGCACAATTGAAGGCTGAACATCAGAAGCCCTACGTATATGTGCAACCTATTGAGGTATCAGAATGGAAATGGGAACACATCACCATGGATTTCATCACCAAGCTACCGAGGACAGCTAAACGGCATGATACCATTTGGGTGATTGTGGACCGAATGACGAAGAGTGCACACTTCCTTCCTATCAGGGAAACGTATACGTCCGAAAGGTTGTCTGATTTGTTCGTAAAAGAGATTGTGACTCGCCATGGAGTTCCTGTCTCCATTGTGTCAGATCGGGATACGAGGTTTACTTTCAGATTCTGGAAGCAGTTTCATGATGCTATGGGAACGAGGCTGAACATCAGTACCGCCTACCACCCCCAAATGGATGGACAGTCTGAAAGGACTATTCAAACGTTGGAGGATATGCTTAGGGCATGCATTATCGATTTTGGTGTGAGCTGGGATGACCACTTGCCATTGGTGGAGTTTTCTTATAATAACAGCTACCATTCTAGTATTGGAATGCCCCCATATGAGGCGTTGTACGGAAGACGATGTTGGACCCCGGTATGTTGGGGTGAAGTTGGACAGAAAGAGATGGGAAACAAGGCTGCCGTGATTGATATGGCAGAAAAGCTACGAGTGATAAAAGCACGAATGAAAGCCGCACAAGATCGCCAAAAGTCATACGCAGACAAACGTAGAAGACCTATAGAGTTTGATGTTGGCGATCGAGAGTTACTAAAAGTATCACCATGGGAGGGGATCATTCGATTTCGAAAGAGAGGGAAGCTGAGTCCAAGGTACATCGGACCGTACCGAATAGAAGCACGGGTAGGGAAAGTCGCGTACCGACTAGAACTACAAGAGGAACTGAATGGAATCCACCCTACTTTTCACGTATCACATCTTAGGAAGTTCTTGGCAGACGAGCAAGCACATGTTCCTTTGGATGACATCGAGGTGGATTCTCGACTGAACAACATCGAAGAACCAGTCGCGATCATGGATACGAAAGAGAAGCAATTACGTAACAAAACAGTTTGACAAGTCAAGATTCAGTGGAAGCATCGGAAGGGTTCAAACGCTACGTGGGAAACGGAAGAAGAAATGAGGAGGTTGTATCCTCATCTGTTCAATTTGTAACGAGGCAGGTTTCGGGACGAAACCTATTGTAAGAGGGGGAGACTTGTAACACCCCAAATATTCTATACAAATCATTTGAACTTACGAACGGGTAACGTATAATTTATTTTCCGGTAATAGATGAAAAAACCATCCAAACAAAAGATGACAGAATTTGGAAGTACACTAACTCCATTTTCGAAGTACTCAACTTAGTGTATTCAACTTAGAGTACACAACTTAGAGTACACAACTTAGTGTACTCAACTTAGAGTACACAACTTAGTGTACTCAACTTAGAGTACTCAACTTAGAGTACACAACTTAGAGTACACAACTTAGAGTACACAACTTACTGTACTCAACTTAGTGTACTCAACTTAGAGTACACAACTTAGAGTACTCAATTTCATGGACTCCACTTAGAGTACTCGATTTATTGAACTTTACTTCGTGTACTCGAATTTCGTGAACACTGCCTATATATATGAGTTCCTTGGGAAACGCGCTAACCTTTGGTTGGAGGCATTCTCTCTCAAGAACTCGAAGAGGGCAAGTTCGGGAAAATCAAGTAAACGGCTTTTGATCCGCCAAACGAAGGACGAGTCGCACGTGAAGCTACAGAAAGGATCATCTAACACCAGGTAAGGGTATGATGCATGAAAGTTTCGTTTTTTAGACAAAGGGGAAAACATGCATAAAGGTCACGCCTTTATGCAGAAAGTTTGTTCCTTTTTGGTTCCAATACGTTAGTAAGGCCATAAGGTACGTAGAACTAACACCTCGGAGTCTTGGATAAATTCTAATATATTTTATGAAGAAAAGACGAAGTACTCAAGTTCGTATACTCAACTTCGTGTACACAACTTAGTGTACTCAACTTCGTGTACACAACTTAGTGTACTCAACTTCGTGTACACAACTTAGTGTACTCAACTTCGTGTACACAACTTAGAGTACTCAACTTCGTGTACACAACTTAGAGTACTCAACTTCGTGTACACAACTTAGAGCACACAACTTAGAGTACGCAATTTAGTGTACTCAAATTAGTGTACTCAACTTAGAGTACACAACTTAGAGTACACAACTTAGAGTACACAACTTAGTGTACTCAACTTAGTGTACTCAACTTAGAGTACACAACTTAGAGTACACAACTTAGAGTACACAACTTAGTGTACTCAACTTAGTGTACTCAACTTAGAGTACACAACTTAGAGTACACAACTTAGAGTACACAACTTAGTGTACTCAACTTAGGGTACTCAACTTAGGGTACTCAACTTAGAGTAATGTAATGTAAAGAGACGATGTACCGATGTAGGTTCTTAAGTCTTGGCTAAAGTGTTCGATCAAGAATACAAGGAGCTACTGTCAGGTGAGTTCTAGATGCCCTACTTTAACAAGTTATGTGTAACTGTGTTTTGGGCTGGCATACATGCTGCTAATATGTTATGATATTATGTGACTATGCCATGATGATGAATGCATGTTAATGTGTTTGTATGATTTACGCATAAAAGTATAACTAGTCAGGAACCCGCGCGATGCGGCGGTGTTGACAATTTACAACGTGGTACATGATTTATATTGATTTATCAATCGCATGAGCCTTCTAAACCTATCAAATAATTTATAAAACATAAATTATAGATACCAAAATTAAAGCAATTACTTATTCAAGAGCATACATGCTTGGTCTATGTCATGAGCTATTCTTATTAATATAAGTCAAAGCAGTCCTCTTGTCAAAGTTATTTAAGAAACCTTTGCTTTGCTTAACCCTGATGCGGATCTGCAGTCTGCTCTTGTTATGTACACAACAAACAAATGAGAATATAATTGCACAACCAACATCAAGAATTTAGTCATGCAGCCAAGTTTATATTCTGAATATAATTTCTTTCGCATGCACAATCTTTTTTGTGTTATGTGCTAAGTGCATGTGATTCGTATGGAAGAACCTCAAGCTCTTTGATTAACAAAAAGTTCATGAATTATAAATGTGAACCAAGCTACACAGTTTTTATGGAGACAAAACATCTGAGATAAGGTTATACAAGTGACCACTAAGGTGTGCATTGAGAAGCACAAAGCATCAAAATGAAGTTATAGTATTGAATGTTTGTAAGCTAAATACCAAAACTCTGAAACACATAAAGGTGAGAAAGTGGCTAACAAGAAGGGCACCTGACGTTTAATAATTTCAGGCTTGACTTTCGGCTTTTTATAAGCTTCCTGCAAATGACCATAACATATTGGTAAAACAAATAAGAAAGTTACTTAACTATCATTACATAACAGAAGAAAAAAAGAATTGGTTAAAAATGAATGGCAAAATTTGAAATGACTGTAATTCATCAAATAGGACAATAGGAATTCCTTGAAGTGCAATGATCATAATTCCAACCAAACCGGATTATGAACACCCCTTCAAATATTGATACATGATTTAAATATAGTTAGTATAATATGTTTTGGAATCAATTTCATACTACTTTACCATGCAACATAATAATCATAAAAAACTCATTATGTTGCTTTTTTTTTGCCTAACAGAACACAATCTAAATAAATGAAATATAACATGTAATAACACTCTTATTGTTGTTGTATGGTAGCAATAAAACAAGTAGACCAGCTATTGTGTGGTAGCAATAAAACAAGTCAACCAGCTTTAACACAAAAAAGTTAAGTAATTTAATACATACATTGTTAGAACATCTTGGGACTTGATGGAATCGACAATAACCAAGTATCAAACCTAACATATGGAGATTGAATCGTGCTCGATGAGAAACTGGATATGTTTTAGAACAACCCATGCATGCATGTATCTCATGACATATGAAAGGGCAAAATATGTTAACCTCTTGTTCCACTTGTTGAATCGATCCATCACCAGTTTGGAACCATATATATGACTTCATCATCTATAATAAGGCATTATAATATAGTTATGTTAATTAAAACATGTTAATTCTAGTGAACATTGATCTAGCCATAAGAAAAAAATATAGAAAAATAATTTAATATAAGAAAGCATGTTTAACTACATCTCCTACAACCTTTTAAATCTAATACCTTACAGTAGCATAAATAAACAAATAAAACTTTAAGTACAAAACCATAACTCTTGTTCATCTTATAAAACTTTGAATTAAAAATATTTTACATGTTTCCCCAACAGATCTATATTCTAATCCTCAAAAAAAGGTGTCAATACACTGTATTATATTAATCCACACTTGTATTCGCAAGAAACATGTGCACCAGCAAAGTGAGAGGAAAAAAAAACCCACAGAGCTAGACCTCCAAGTGGCAACCATTTGATTTTACAACATTTTGGCACATATTTGGTCAAATTCAGCATAAACGAAACCAGATACATACTTTCACCAATACATTATCTTGTTTTTTAAAAGATTGTTTTGAGTTCAACCCAACCTACCAGCTCAGCCAGTTTTGTCACCTCTAAGAAATCCCATATAATCAAAAAAAAGAAAGAGTGTTCATGTGTGTTGTTTCAGTGTGAAACTAATACCTTTATTTTTTTTTCAAACAGGTCATTCAAAGTGACAATATCAATAACATCTTCTGCCCCTTTATCAGCAATATAAATAAAACATCCGTAGATAGAGCTCTCGTTAGTGCTCCTGTGATATCTTAACATTTTAAATATAATTTAATTAGTTTGAAAAATACTGAACAAATTGTATTTTGAATGGGAAGTCAAAGAACTTTTGGAAATCATGTGCTTGGGGTAGTGTATGACCCATCATTTACTTGCAAGAAGACTTGTTCAATTCCAAGAGACATAAAACCTGCCACAACTATCTTCAATAGAATTATAAAAATAACCAGCTTCAATGTATGCTCATAACTTATAAAATTAACATATTGTTTTTTAATCACTAAGAATCTAAGATTGTAACTTATAAATCATACCTGGTCCATGTAGCTATTTTCTGTCTATAAAAAACAAGAAAAGAATCTCATGTAAATTCTGCTAACCAAAAACCACACTAATGTTGTCCATAAAAGTTATCCTCCTTTCATCTGGATTGATCTGAACTGAAAGTCCTCTCTTTGTACCTTGAACCTGCATTTGTAGCTACATCAAGGTTCTTGAATTTCTTATTGAACACAAAGTGTTTATTGAACAAATATAAATCCAATCAACAATATATATCCAATCAACAATGTTCATCCATCTCTTTGGGGTTTTCAATAGCCCTATCAAATCAATTTACAAACACCCAAAAGAACATATACCGAACCAAATTTGACTCAATAGATAAATCATCACGCATGCAATGCTTTTATTATAAGAATCACCCAAAAGTTACCAATTTTGACCCGTTAATTGAATCTGACTATTTGATCAAGATTGTTGCTGCTTATTCACCCAAAACTGCATCTAGGGTTCAAAACCATCGGTTGATGCAAAAATAACAAAAAAGGAAGGAAAATTGAAGAACCTTTACACGCTACAGCACTCGTTACAGAACCTGAGAGGCCGCAACATGTAGACATCCTAGCATGAAGAAATCAGAAGCACGAACCCCTTGTTTTAGTTTTGAAATGAGAGGAGGCGACGCGTCTCTCTCTCTGAACTTAGGGTTTTCGGAGGACCTTATGACAGAGCACCACAATTTTGAAATTTGAAATGGGAGCCAGAATTCTGTATTAATGTGATATGTGTACCTGCTGCAAATTTGATATATGGTAGAAAATTGCCTATTTAGTGTATGTATGATTCAAACAAAAAGGAAAGGAGGTGCAGGCATTGTATACAACTCTTGAAATTGAGGTATGGAGCTTTCAAAATTCATGCATAAAATGTTTGTACATTATGTTTAATCAAGTGTACATCTCTTAAATTTAAGATTTTTCTATCTTCTCTCTCTAATACTCATTATATAGTATTATAGATAAGTATGATGAATGTGTGTTAGTAAGTTATGATGATGAACTGTATGATAACATGCTATGATGATAATTATAGATGTTATGCTATGATGAAATCCTAGGCTGCTAGGACGAAAGTATGATGCTATGATGATTAGATGCTAGCATGATGTGTTTATGATGCCATGATGAATAATGTTGCTCCCATATTCGTATGAGGTAAGTATGATGTTGCTCCCATATCCGTATGGGGTAAGTATGGTTGCTCCCGTACTTGTTACGGGGTAAGTTTGATGTTGCTCCCATATCCGTATGGGGTAAGTATGGTTGCTCCCGTACTTGTTACGGGGTAAGTATGATGTTGCTCCCATATTCGTATGGGGTAAGTATGGTTGCTCCAGTACTTGTTACTGGGTAAGTATGGATCTGCAGGACGCTTCGGCGGGTCAGATCAACGGTTATGGAGCCTTGTGCCGGCATAAGCCCACTGTTACGCTCGGTAGCAGTGGTTGTATGATGATGATGATCAAGATATTTATGTGAAAAGGTTTTGGATTATTTGAACGAAATGATGTTAAATATGTTTTAATTTAACAAAATATTTACGATGTTTTATGAAAACTAGAACTCACCAGCGTAAGCTGACATTTTAGCATGTATGTCAGGTTAAAGCTATGGTAAGAAGAAACGTGGAGCTCGGGCATCAAGATAGAACATCCGGTGGGGTTGGCAATCAATTATGTTTTAATTCAGACATTATTTCATGTTTGACAAACTATGTTTTAAATTGCGCTGCTATCTATGAAAGTTTTTAGTTTAAGAGCTATGTGTTATGACGAAACCAACCTCTATGGGGTCGCCTGGGATCGGGGCCTCACAATAAGTATACGTATTAGTCGTCGTACCTAAGGTTTGGTCTCGGTGTGCAACTAAGTGTCCTATGTTACTAATGTGCTTCTAAGATTTCATCTAAGTAGTCTAGTTCAATTACCCATTGGTAACCCGAATCCCATAGTTCATTATTACCAGTTCTCAACTTAGAAGGTTTTACTTTACTTCATTTAAGTCAAATATAAAGTCTAAATCATTTATTTTAATTTAATAAGTTCACAAAAACATTTTCTTTTATTAAAATTCCATTACTTGAATTAATTCAACGTTTAACATGTGATGGGCTTAATTAAGCCCATTGGGCCCACTTAGGCCCATTGATGGTCTTTGATTTCCAATTGATCACAAATCAAGTTCTTTGAATAATTCTACATAGATATTTAATTTACATTATCTATGTTAGTTACACTTCATATGAAATGTCCCTAAAGTCTTAGTGTGAAAAATAAATCAACAATTAAGTTCTTACTTGAATTACTTGATCATCATGATTTCTCAACTAAAGTTCCAAAGGTTTTAAGCTGATTAAATAGATGTTAACCCTTATGTTGAGTTGCTAGTGAATTTAAAGAAAATTCATGTTATTACAACTTAACCTCCGATAACCTATATTCCACTTTATCGTTTAGATGGGCCTTAGCATAATTCTTAGGCACACACACAAGTTTCCATCCATGTATTACGTATCCATCCATGCACACACATGTATGTTATTTCCATATCCATGAATCTTTGAACCTATGATGATCCTCAACTATAAGGGCATATATTACTTTATCTAAATCAAGGTTCGCTGCCCTCCCCATACCCGTAGGTTTGCTAAAAATGGATCAGATTGGCTCAAGGTTCGTCTAGGGTATAGGTTCGCTGCCCATGCAAATTAACACAAGGTTTGGCTAGTTCAACAAGTCCTAGGTTCGCATCCCCCCTCAAGGTTCGGCTGAGCTAGTTGGTTCGGCTATTGCATGCAGGTTCGTCCCTTCATTGGTTCGGTTATGGGGTTCGGCCAAGAAGTAGGGTTCGCCTGGCTAAGGTTCGGTCCCCTTAGAAGGTTCGGCTGAAGCACTTGACATGCAGGTTCGTCCAAAGGTTCGTGATCAAGGTTTCGGTTCCCATGGTTCGTTGGCCACAGGTTCGCCACTTCAAGGTACGTAGCTCCCCATGTTCAGCCGTTTAAGGTTCGGCCAAGCACCCGGAGGTTCGGCCGATCGAGCCTGGTCACGAACCTGCAATCATCCTCTTCATCTTCACCTTTAACCTTCTACAGATTAGATTCTAAAGTTTCCTAGTAGTTTCTAATAGTTTATCTAAGTGATTTCAAAGTGTTTAGGCCGGTTAAAACAATAATAACACGAAGGTTTTGTGATACCCACTAGAACCGAAACAAAAATTACATTTTACCTCGAATTTGCTGGACAAAAACTCAGATCCCTTGTACTTCTACGATCTAGGTGATGAGGTGGTCGTTTTGGAACCAAGAATGCTTGAAATGGTGAAGGATTGAAGGAGTTATTGAAGAGAGAAGGTAGAGAGAGAAATTTAGAGAGAGAGAGGGACGAGATTTGTGAAGAAGGAGGTGGGTTGTGACAACCAGTACCAGACCGTCCGGCAATGTCCGTACGGTGTGTGTACTTTCACCACTTACTGTGTGTAAATACAGTGCGTAAACAGTTGTGGGACAACAGGACTCTGAAAACAAAACACAGTTGTATGTGTTTAAGTGAAAACTTAAATACAGTAAATACAACAATTCAAGAGAAACAATAGTGTACAAACCAACATCAAGAACAAATCGGTTGCGATCTGATATCCATAGATAACAGGAATCAGATGACCGACAATTGAATGTGAAAACAATGTGATAACTGGATGCGTAGTTGAGTCTGACAGTGAGGAAACACAATTCAAATCATATTGCAGTGTCGCTTCAAAATAATAAACTGACAACGTGTTTGCGTGGGTGACGATTCACACAAACATATCTGTGAGTTTAACATTCTGAACGATAACTGTTAAGTAGAAAACCAAATCAGAAAGTGAAACGTACGATCGTGTTCGTACAGTTAGCGCTCTGTACGTAAACGCGCGTAAGTGACGCAATCTGACGAAACGAAAACGAAAACACAGCACGAACGTAAATAAATTAATAAAATAAAATAAATAATATTTTTACAATATTGAAACTCATCAAATAATTAAAATGATCTTCTTTTATTTATTACAAACAATTGCGCGTAAAAGTTCCGGATACGCGAGGAAATCGCAAACCGAGCGACCGAAACGAACCCAAACACCACACGTGATATAAAAACCCAAAAATGAGAATTTTTCTCATTTCCATCACCTACAATCTCTCTCTATTTCCTATTTCCGGCCACCACCATTAATCACCATTATCAACCTTCAAACTCGCGTATCTTACTCGTTTGTGGACGGATTTGGGTCTTCTTGGTGTCTACGCTTAGCTCTCATCAAGCTATACAAGGAAGTACAACAGATCTATGGTTTTAACCGGCTGAATTCAAGGTATGAAGCTTGAAAGATTTCGAAATATAGGGTTTTCTAAGCTCTTGTTTGAACTAACCCTACAACCGGCCTAGAACCTGTGTAAAACAACACTAAGCCTGTGGGAGTTTGATCGGTTTCGCCTTAGACGTTGGGGTCACACCATGGCTGGTCGCAGCACGAGAAGGATGATGAAGCAATAACAGGTTCGCTGGGGTAAGGGACGGCCGAACCCTATTGACCCAGCCGAACCTTGTGGCCATCGACGTGCTAGGCGAACCAATTCATTTGGCGAACCTCTAACAGTTGCGAACCTTCCCTTGGTCATGAGCGAACCTATGGAGGTCTCCCGAACCCACGTGGGTCGAACCAACAAACCACCACAGCCGAACCCCTCCAGTACATGGCCGAACCTTGATCACCTTCACCCCCGAAGTTTCAACTCTAAGGCAGTCGAACCTGTGTACAACCATGCGAACCTGCTGACAATTTCAAGCACCGAACCTTTGGTAGAGCTCTTCTCTGCGAACCTTGAGGAACCACCAAACTCAATGCATGCCCACGAACCTTCACAGTTAACTCCTTAGCCGAACCTTGACTCACCCAAACTCTAG
Organism: Mikania micrantha; assembly: GCA_009363875.1. Lineage (NCBI taxonomy): Eukaryota > Viridiplantae > Streptophyta > Magnoliopsida > Asterales > Asteraceae > Mikania > Mikania micrantha. The sequence goes on along the minus strand of CM018695.1, from coordinate 49,632,443 downwards.
GTTCGCTGGAAACAAATCTTAGTCATTCGGCCTAGTGATTACCCATTAGCCCAACTTGTTACTCGATCCATTTGATGCTCGGCCGAACCCCTTATGGCCCAAGGCCCATTTACCTTCGGCCCACAATGCCTATGAAACTCATTGAATTTAGTTCGACCCAACATTGATCTCATGCCATCCATTTCACAGCCCACAGGACTTTGCACCTCACTCTTCCACACTGACACTGCCTGACTTTTCTCCACATCTACAACCACCTCCACCTCCTCCTCCTCCTCCGCCACCACCTGCTTATCAGTTGGATCCTGCTACCGTGGCACTGGCCACCCTTTTGACTAGCCAACTGAGGGATGTGATCCTGGAGATGATGAAAAGGATCAACACTAATAACAGCAACAATGTCGCCAACTCATCTGGAGAAGGCAGCGGGAACACCCGACAACAACAGGACTACTCCTACAAGAACTTTGTAGGATGCAAGCCACCAGCATTCAGTGGCACTGAGGGAGCCGTCGGTTTGATCCAATGGATCGAAAAGATGGAAACAACTCTCGACATTAGCGGGTGTCCTGATCAACACCGCGTGAGGTATGCTGCGGGATCGTTTGAGAAACGAGCACTAACCTGGTGGAATGCCCAGGTTCACAACAGAGGAGGAGATGAGGCATTGACGATGCCTTGGGAGGATTTCAAGACTTTGCTAAGGGGCGAGTTTTGCCCGAGAAACGAATTGAAGAAAGTAGAAACAGAACTACTGAACCACGTGATGGTGGGAGTTGAACATCAAGCATTCACCACCAGATTTCATGAGCTGGCAACCCTGGCACCTGATATTGTGCCAACACTAGAGAAACGGATTGAACGGTATGTCGGTGGACTACCGCCATGTATCCAAGGGCATGTGATTGCCGCACACCCAACCACACTAGAGATGGCTGTCACGCTATCAGCTTCACTGACTGATGTAATGGTTTCCTCTGGTGCACTCAAGAGGGGATCGGGAACTACTGAGGATCCGGAACAACCCTCCACCAAGAAACGAAAGGTTGCTAAGAATTTTGTAACGACCACCGCTACCAAACAAACAGTGCCTACACAACCACAACTGACCCACAAGTCTTACTCTGGCACGGCTCCGTTCTACAATAAGTGCAACTATCATCATCAGCCTGACACAGGGTGCAGGCAATGCACTTATTGTGGAAAAATGGGCCATTGGGCCAAATTCTGCAAGGAGCTGACAACACAACACAGGGCAAACCAAACAGTGGCACAAACCGCTGTACGCAACGAGCGCATTTCCTGCTACACCTGCGGGGAGCCAGGACATTATGCGAAAGATTGCCCAAAGAGGGTGCTACCGAGAGGGCAAGCACCGAGAGGCCGTGCATTTCAGATAGGGGCTGCTGCTGCTGCTCGCTAGGACACTGACACCAATGCTCGTACGCTTTTCATTTTAAATCTTTGCAATTGTATTATTTAATACCAGCATAGATTATCATTGCCTCTTCATAGTTATTTTCGAACTTACTCATAATTGGGGCAACACTCGGACATCTCTTACACTAAATGACATGAACTTACTGTTCACTTACCTTTAGTGAACGAACACATACAATGGAAACTCAAAGTGATTGACACGAGTGGTGTCAATACCACCAGCAGAACGGATGCTTTGCCCCTGATAAGGATAAAGTCATCTAATCCAACAAAAACCTTCCTCATGTCATTACAGTGAACGACAGAGATGCATTCATAAATCTCATTATTGGATTACGAGAACTCGCGATTCAATCCGTCAATGTTGTCTTACCAGACAATATACGAATCCCTTCTAACAAGGGGAGAAACGAGAGGTTTCTCCTGACAAAGAATAGTACACGAGCCTAAGAATTATAGTGAACATTCTAGAGCCTGAAGTTGCTTAACAACTCGAGATGACATCATGGAAGTGTACACAAACAGCTATGGAATGTGATGCCAAGCTACCTTACACTTCCAGTAGACTTGATGTTCTTGAATTGACAGGAATAATGAAATCAAGTCTACTCATTACATAACTATACACAAAAGCCTAGGCTCCCTATGGAGGACTAGGTCACATACAAACAATGTTCTTTTAAGAAATATAAATATTTTGGATAGTACGGTCGAGAGACTGAAAACGAATCCGTATCACATCGAACAGGCTCGGGGAAACTCTAACCACAACTTCGCATAAACATGAGAACAGGAGAAACACATGATATCAAAACATCTTCACCTATACAAAGAAAAAGTAGTACCCGACAATGATGTTTAAATTTCGGGACGAAATTTCTTTTACAAGGGGAGACTGTGACAACCAGTACCAGACCATCCGGCAATGTCCGTACGGTGTGTGTACTTTCACCACTTACTGTGTGTAAATACAGTGCGTAAACAGTTGTGGGACAACAGGACTCTAAAAACAAAACACAGTTGTATGTGTTTAAGTGAAAACTTAAATACAGTAAATACAACAATTCAAGAGAAACAACAATGTACAAACCAACGTCAAGAACAAATCGGTTGCGATATGATATCCATAGATAACAGGAATCAGATGACCGACAATTGAATGTGAAAACAATGTGATAACTGGATGCGTAGTTGAGTCTGACAGTGAGGAAACACAATTCAAATCATATTGCAGTGTCGCTTCAGAATAATAAACTGACAGCGTGTTTGCGTGGGTGACGATTCACACAAACATATCTGTGAGTTTAACGTTCTGAACGATAACTGTTAAGTAGAAAACCAAATCAGAAAGTGAAACGTACGATCGTGTTCGTACAGTTAGCGCTCTGTACGAAAACGCGCGTAAGTGACGCGATCTGACGAAACGAAAACGAAAACACAGCACGAACGTAAATAAATTAATAAAATAAAATAAATAATATTTTTACAATTTTGAAACTCATCAAATAATTAAAATGATCTTCTTTTATTTATTACAAACAATTGCGCGTAAAAGTTCCGGATACGTGAGGAAATAGCAAACCGAGCGACCGAAACGAACCCAAACACCACACGTGATATAAAAACCCAAAAATGAGAATTTTTCTCATTTCCATCACCTACAATCTCTCTCTATTTCCTATTTTCGGCCACCACCATTAATCACCATTATCAACCTTCAAACTCGCGTATCTTACTCGTTTGTGGACGGATTTGGGTGTTCTTGGTGTCTACGCTTAGCTCTCATCAAGCTCTACAAGGAAGTACAACAGATCTATGGTTTTAATCGGCTGAATTCAAGGTATGAAGCTTGAAAGATTTCGAAAAATAGGGTTTTCTAAGCTCTTGTTTGAACTAACCCTACAACCGGCCTAGAACCTGTGTAAAACAACACTAAGCCTGTGGGAGTTTGATCTGTTTCGCCTTAGACGTTGGGGTCACACCATGGCTGGTCGCAGCACGAGAAGGATGATGAAGCAATAACAGGTTCGCTGGGGTAAGGGACGGCCGAACCCTATTGACCCAGCCGAACCTTGTGGCCACTGACGTGCTAGGCGAACCAATTCATTTGGCGAACCTCTAACGGCTGCGAACCTTCCCTTGGCCATGAGCGAACCTATGGAGGTCTCCCGAACCCACGGGGGCCGAACCAACAAAGCACCACAGCCGAACCCCTCCAGTACATGGCCGAACCTTGATCACTTTCACCCCCGAACGTTTCAACTCTAAGGCAGCCGAACCTGTGTACAACCATGCGAACCTGCTGACAATTACAAGCACCGAACCTTTGGTCGAGCTCTTCTCTGCGAACCTTGAGGAACCACCGAACTCAATGCATGCCCACGAACCTTCACAGTTAACTCCTTAGCCGAACCTTGACTCACCCAAACTCTAGGTTCGCTGGAAACAAATCTTAGTCATTCGGCCTAGTGATTACCCATTAGCCCAACTTGTTACTCGATCCATTTGATGCTCGCCCGAACCCCTTATGGCCCAAGGCCCATTTACCTTCGGCCCACAATGCCTCTGAAACTCATTGAATTTAGTTCGGCCCAACATTGATCACATCCCATCCATTTCACAGCCCACATCTTCGATCCACTAACCATTGTTTTGGGCCCAACAGCATCCTTTCGGCCCACACACAAAATCCTTCGGCCCATTCGCATATAATTGGTTCAACATTATTGTTTTGGCCAATTAACTAGTCCAATTTAATGTTTTGGCCCAAATGGTTTGACACACACATTCGGCCCACCAAGTTCATGAGGCAATTAAACGACTTTCATAAAGTTAATTAAGTTAGACATTATAAAATCATTTATAACCATGGGTTAATAAAAAAAGCGACAACAAATCCTTCAGGGTAAATACAATTGGGCTAGAATGACACGAGAAATATATTACAAACTTAGGTTACAATGAGTTAGGGTTGATAACCTTAACTTAAACCTAAGTTTACAATTAGAACTCTTTTATCACTATAATAACTCAAGTTGGACACAAGGCCAATAACAAAGAGTGAAGACTTAAACTTGATAAGCATATGATTTCAACACCCTTGAGAACTAAACAGGGCCGAATGGTGATCAAAACCAACATGTATTGGCCAACTCTAGGCTAATACGTACACGCGTACAAATCAATACGACTTATACTTATAAGTTAAATACAACTTGAAAATCAATACAAGATCGTGAAATCAACATCAAGTACAATCAAGAGCGCGTGCATTTCTTGTTTAAGCTAAGTCAACCACTACAACCACAAGGTGAGTTCATATGCCCCTTTTCTAATCTTTACTGATTTCAAAGCTCGGGGCTGAGAAACATGCTAAACTTTTATTTACTTAAAAGTTTCTATTTACATATTGCTTATATTATGATTTAGATAATAATTGTTTATCTTTATTATCGTTTATCATTACATACATGCTTGCTTGAATTGATCACACCTGAAATAGCTAGGATGCTACATGCTAACCTAGAATCATGACACATTAACACCATAGAATAATGTATGTTGCTAAGAATATATCTTACAACCGTGCATTATCCTTACGCGATAGAACAACGGGGAAATCAAGGGATAACATGCCAATAACAATTACAGATAACACGAATGATAATCATGATAATGTAACTTCATGATAACAGGATCATTCACACATTACTAACATTGTGTATAAGATGAGTTCTTATAACACTCCATTCAAGTTTGTAAGAACACTCAACAACGAGATAACAATTGAGACAGTTACTTGTGATATCGAGGAGGGTATCGCATGCGCACACTTTTGGGATGGTTTTTTTCCCACACATACTATCACTACCTATTAAGACTCTATTTAGAGCACATTTTATAACCGTCAGAGAATGCCGGTTACACAACCATAGATTAGTTGGGTAAACCATGAATACTAATCACCAGGGATTGGGGTAATTTAATGAAGTCACACCGGGCAAGAGGGGTGCTATTATTCTAATTGATAACATTCATAAAACCTAGGGAACGTATTCATTCCAATAGATATTGTGGGAGGATATCTTACACGCCGGGCTGATCAGTACTGACAGCTACTGAGACTATTATGTCTCAAACTAGGAATCATGAGTAGGACACGTTACACACCGGGCTGGACAGGGGTGACAGCTACTGGGACTAATATGTCCCTACCTAGATATCGAGTATGATATCTTACACACCGGACTGGTTAGTACTGACAGTTACAGAGACTATTAGGTCTCGCTCTAGATATCGAGTATGATATCTTACATGCCGGGCTAATCCGTAGGGAATAGCTAACAGAGGCACTTATGTCTCTTTATTCAATTGTTTGGGTACATTACATGCCGGGCTAATCAGTAATGATTAGCTACAGAAACTGTTAAGTTTCATTCTAGATATCGAGTATGATATCTTACATGACGGGCTAATCCGTAAGGAATAGCTAACAGAGACGACTTCGTCTCTTACTTTATTCAATTATTGGTTCATTATACATGCCGGGCTAATCCGTAAGGAATGGCTAACAGAGATAATCACGTCTCTTTCTTTTCATTATGTGGATAAACATACCGGGAAATCATGGGTGAAAGGAAATGGGTATCCATCGTTGTATTACAGGTAGTGTTGAGTGCAGTTGAGCATGTGGTGGGATGGCGTCTGGGCTTGACCCTTTCGTATGCCCTATATATAAGCATGCTTGACTGGATGAGACATTATCTGTAAATATAACCATGGAGAGGACATTGTGTGAAACATGGGATTCAATTATCAATACAACTTGTGTGGAACATTGTGAATGATTGACATAAATTCAGTGGTTTTCAATTACTAAACTTATGAACTCACCAACCTAGTGTTGACTTTGTTTAAATGCATGTTTTTCTCAGGTGATGGACAGGTCTAGTTAACCAGTATCAATGATTAAGCTAGAGGACTTTTAGAAGACCTAGCTTACTCTTGGATGCATATATTTTGATGACATTGTGAATCTTTTTTTTGCATATCATGTACAATTACAAGATAGAAACTACACGATTCTTTTGGAGTAGATGTACTTAGTTAAATTATGAACATGTACTGTGTAATTTAACTTTGTAATTCTATATTATATGTCATGCTAGCATTTCTCATTATTTATCATGTGCCATGTAAACAATCTGATCATTTTGATTATCATTCAAGATATCGCGCCCGGGAACCTTCCGCCCGACGGGAAAACCCGATCCGTTCCCGCCGGCGCGGGGTGTGACATGGGTGGTGGTGGTTGAGGCCTTGAATGCCTCATTAAATGGATTCAAATAACCCGGGTGTGTTCGGTTTCGCTCGGTTTCGCGTAAAACGTCGTTTTTCCTTCATTTTCGTAACGAAACGACTAAGTTTTTAAATCAGGTTTATAAAATCAGATTAGGTTGTGATCCCTAATAAATTAACTAAATATCTTTCGTTTAGTTAAAATTTTCAGAAACATTAAATTTACTGTTTAAAATCGAATCGTACAGTCGTCGAGCGTATTCGTTCGAATCGTCACCCGTACGAACACGACAATAACCATACTTTTCAATATTGTTTTTAATTATCGGATATCATTCAGAACGTTAAACTTCCAGATTTATTCGTACAGATCTTCACCTATACGAATAATTCGTCGATTTATCATTCACGTAACGACATCCGTGTTGTTTTGTTCTGTAAAGCCTCACATACGTTTTTATACATAATAAATCCTAACAAATGATCACATGATGGTTCTATGTTGCCAGATAATTATCTGACTGATAATTATTTGTGTTTGATAACACAAAACGATAATGATATATGATATGAATATGAAATACACTGAAATGCATAGAGTTTGTACCTGCTTACTGTTCATGGCACTGTTGAGATCACTGTTCCGGTACGATTCCGGCACTGATGTTACATATATAGAGTCGTTATATATGACTAGAGCTTTGATCCTGGCCATGTCACACCCTGCGGTCTGACACCGCAAGTGGTAATTTAGGGGTGTGACAAAAATCATCAACACTAAACAACATACTTACAAATAACTTAAAATCCATGAAGTCAGTAGTTATCCAAAATAAACAAACACCAACATAGATACATATACATGAGAGAATGTGTGCATGCGTATGCATGCATGATGTTATAGAAAAAGGAAACCCAACCACATATGGATATGTATAAAGGAATGTTTGAATGTTTGGACCCATTTGCTCCCCATGGTCGGCCAAAGTCTATCCCAAATCGAAACAAAAAGCCACCCAACATGGAAACCGTAACCTATGTTCACTCTAATCCCACGACCGAACCAAGGATGCCAATCGAGACCTTCAATTTTAATCAGCCCGCACCTCTACTTTCCCTCCATATTAAGGTTGTAGCTTCAAAGAAAATCTAGGATAAACCTAGGACTTGATTGTGTATTGTACTAGAAGGATACCAAGTTACTAGTCATTCAAGAGGAGACCTTTGAAGGTCTAAAAGAAAATTCTGCAGCCATCCTAGGATGGTGGTACACCATCATGTCATGGTAACCAAGCCTCAAAAACCAGGTTCATATGAATTTTCAACATATCACCGGTGGTTGAAATTATTTTTATCAGAAGAAAACTGTTACAAACAATAACTAGCTAGACTATGAATGCTTTTCCAAAAGGCAAGGATTACTTTAACTTAGACACGCTAAATAGTGTTAGAAAAGTTTTATGTTGTCAACACTTGAATGAATGCATAAATTTCAATAGTGTATACATCATTGTAGGACGCTAGTTGTTCTATAGAAACGATTGACACTATACTTATATCAAGCAAGACAACGAACATAGTGAGTTTCACAGCCCCTATTTTTACAATGTTTTACTAACTCACAGGAGAGAAATCATGCTTGTACTCGTTTCTTTGACGCAAGTGGTTTTAGTTCAACACATTATTACATGAGTTACTTTTATTGCTTTAAGTCCCTTATTCTTTAACCGTTAATTGTGGGTAAACGTGAATTATTGGGAATAGTAGTATTCAGGAGTGACAACCCCACCCATGGTTACTAGCTCTAACTATGATTGTAGGTCAAATCGGGTGCATAATATTTATCTCAATACAATGTTTTACGATAGAACATTGGGATGGGAAATGCCATCATGTCGATTTCGGATATGAGAACTCATGGTAATAATAAATACACACAACTCATGATATTATTTTTGAGAACAAAAGACACATTTTGAAACCTTGTCATCAAATGAAACAACTATATTTTAACCTGTCTAAACCTATGAAATCACCAGCATAGCTGACTGTTTTTTAGCATGTATTTCTCAGATAATTGAAGCAAGTGTGGGGCACATTTTGGGAACGATTTGCATGGAGTCTCATCACATTAACATACATACTTTTTGGGATTTTCTTTGCATAGTCTATTGACTTAGGCCATGTTTGTAAAATCTTAGATATCATGTTTTGAAGTTTAGAACCTATTTTTTGTGATAAGTCGGATGATTGTATTATAAGACTCGATGAAAAACCTTATTATAAATGCATGTAGAAGGCGTTAAAAGTAAAAAATGACTATGAAACCATGACCGTCGCACCTCACGTGTTCCGCCTTGGCGGGGCGTGACACTTGGCGCGAGGGAACCCAAGTTCGAAGCTGAGCAGGTGCGGGTCTGACTGATTTTGGCTCAATCTCATTTTTTTTATCCATTTCAATTAAAATTTTTATTAGGAAAAATTCTGAAAATCATAAAATACAATTTTCTAATATTTTGTTAAATAATAATAATAAAATAAATAAATAAAATATTTTAATTTTAATTTTCTTTAAAGGTTTCCAAAAATATATTTTAATGTTAAAATTAAAAAAAAAACAATTCAAAGTATAAGTCTACAAAGTATTTATTTATTTCAAAATAATACAATAATTTCATAAAATAAATGTATTTCAAACATTTTAGATAAACTATATATTATAAAGATAACAAGCAATTATGTATGTATGTACGTATGTATTATCAAATGTTAAAAATCTTAAAAATGATAAAATTAGTATTTTTATATCCAAAAGTCAAAAAATTCTATTAATTAAACAAATTAACTAATTATTATTCTAAAAAAATAAAGTTTTTATAAAACAAAGTTAAAACAAATTTTAACAAATAATATTAAACTTTATAAAAAAAATAATAAACCATTTATTCATTTATTTACCTAAAAGTTTATTTTAACCAATTCAAGATTTCATAGAATAATTTTAAATAATTATTTACTTTCTATAACCTATGTGTAGGTCCATGGTTAGGATGCAAATGATCTGGTATGACTAGATATTATGTGCGGAATCCATAATATCAAGTTTGAACAAAAGATAATGAATTAAGAAGAATAGAATCAATCACACACAATGATATAACATCAATCTTCTTGTATTAATGTCTTGAATGATGAATGTACAAGTAGAGAGAAATTGACAAAGTTAATATCCTTAATTATGTCCAACCGATACTAAACACATCAAACCTAAGCTATTTATAAGCATATATGTCCTGTCAATACTAATAGTATTGACGATCACAGCTCTGTCGATACTAATAGCATCGATGCTGGTACTATCGATGTTATTAGTATCGACAGTTCATCATTTAGTCGATTCTACAATTTACATAATCAAAACAAAACAAAACAAAATAAATAAAAAAAATAACATTAAACTAAAACACATACAAATACTATAAACATAAAGATCTTCAAATCAACTCATCTGCAATCTTCAGTCTTCATTTCAACATCTGAAGCTGATGCTAGAAGGTACTAACAGACTTCCTTTTAGCCAGCTCAGTTTTGGTCTTCATTCTTTCCATTGAGAGGGCGGATGACTACCAGCACATATTCTATGCTTGATACAGACATCTAACACCTTCTTGAATTTCATTGCCTCGTCTTTATGATCTTTATGATACAAAATTTGATTTATTAACAACTTTCTTTGGTTATCTTCTGAAAGATTTATTAGATGGATAGGATCAAACAATCTAAGCAAATCCATCTTGTTTTTATCTTCAAAAACAGCTTCAGATGTATAACCATCAAGATACCACCGATAAAGGTTATTCATAATACCTAAGTTAAGCTTTAACAAAGGAATTCTTTTTAAAGACTTAACTGTTTTGAATTCATAACGCACCTTCCATTTTCTAGTAATCCAATCTAGATTACCAACAATCAGTATCTTCTTCAACTTCTGAGGTTTTAAAAATTCAAATTTCATCGTCTAGACCTCTTTTCTTATTGTTCATTCGATCAAATTGGTGATGCAATCATCTCCATGGTTGATTAATCTTATATCATCCAAAACTCTTAATTCACACAATGGAAATTGATTGAAGCTTTTAATTGACTTCTTCAAATATTGAACTCCATCAATTTTCTTTATTATAAACAACTTGCTTTCAGCTTCATATATCCAAGCAAGAATCTTTCCAACACATTCTTTTTTATTCTTTTTTTTTGAATTGAACTCTATGAAGCATTTTGTAGATCATCTTTAGAAAATTGGATTACATCATTTGTAGTCAAAAACTTTATTGAATCTTCATTCAATTTCTCTTGTGCAGCTTGTTTCATCTTAACCTCATCTTTAGTTGATTGAACAACACGATCTACAATCGACTTTTCAACACCTTCACTTATAACTTTTTCTTCCCAATCTAAATCCATAAAGAGATCTCGAAACTCTTTAATTAGAAACCATCACCCTCTTCTAAATCTTGACCAGGAACTCATCTAACTCTTCAAATGTATGAAAAAATTGATGCTCTTTCTTATTTAACCCAGGATCAACATCAAGAACATAATCACCATCAGCTTGATCATCATATCCAGGGTCAACATCATCAATATCCATAAGAGCATAAATCATATCATCTTGATCATCCCTCTGATCAGAAAACAGACTATCAACAAAGTCATCATCCTGCACTTTATCCTTTCCTTTGTCATTAGTCCTATTACATGTAGAAGTACTCCAGCTGGCTCCCCCTGAGATAAAACACCCTCTTTGTTTGCATTTACAGGATCATTGCCAGTGGAAGGACCGCCTTGATCAATTCTATCTTCATTATCATCATTCCTAGGACCAATGAATGGGGTAATCGCTTCGGCTCTACAAAAAGTCTCCCTTTGAGCTGAAGGATTCATCATTTGAGCTTTGAGTCCTTGAATTTGAGTATAGTGATCCTTGAAAACTTGAAAAGCATTGTCATGAAGAGATTTGATCATTTTGTTCATATGCTGGAATTTTGTATTCATGGTAGCAAATGAATCTAAATCCATCTTATTTACTCCATGTTGATGATCTTTACTAGTTGCCACCTTAGCTTGTAAAGCATCCAATCGATCTTGTAATGGAATAATCAAAGCAGCTTGCTTAGAAAAACCAGCAACAGTCATCTCCAATGTATTAACACGAGTTTTTAACTGAACATTCTCAAATTGCAACTCCTGAACTTGAGCTTGCAATGCCAAAATCTGAAAAAATTGTGTCCCAAAACTATCATTTAAGATAGCATTAAGATTTGGTGAATCAAAAATTGGTGCAGTAGAAACAACAGGTGGAGTAATTGGTGGAGTAGATGACTGAATGATTGGAACAACCAGTGGAGTAAATGGTGGAACAGACATAGGAATAGATGAAGAAGGTGAAGTAGAAACATGTGAATCAAAAATAAATTTCGTGTCAGAAAAAATATAATCAGAATCATTATCATCTGTTGTTCTCTGTCTCTTAGATTATGAAGTTGAAGGAATCACTACTTTCCTCTTCCCAGACACCATATTAGAAGTGTCTACCATATCAGTATCATCATCATTAGAATGCGAATCAGAAGTAGACGTATCATCAACAACACCTTCTGCAGCAACATCAATATCAACATTAGAAATGTTATCTTGAGATGCCTTTGGAAGTTATTCAATTGGCTGAGAAGTAGTAATGGCCACATCCTGAAACTGAGATACAAAGGAAGTAGTATCAGCTGCAACATCAGCACTAGCAACTTGTACATGTTCATGTTCATCAGACTACTCTTGTTGATCTGCTACAGGATATTGAACATGGAACCAGGCATCATTCTCCGGCTCTTGAAAGTTAACATCAATAAAATTTCCAAATAATGGTGTATCAGTCATATTCGCTCCTCTCTTAGGATGACAATAAGAAAATATCCGTTTATTCATCACAGTAATCTTAATGATTGACCTAGTCTTGTTTAACAGTGGATATAAACGATCCAAAAGAAAAGAAATAAAATGAGGATACTGCAGGAAACTCTCCTTTTTCGTTGCAGTAATTTGCTTGACCATCAAATCAAAAATCAACTCACTAATGTTGAACGGTTTGTTCAAAACTAGTGCAACAATCAAACACTGAAAAGATCTTGACAAAGTATCAACGCCAGATTTCCTGTTGGATAAGCACATGATAACCACATGAAATAGATAACGCCATTGGCCAAACAGATGTTTCTTGGCAAGTTGAGAGGCAGTCACATCACCGTTGTATCCCATCCGATTGAACACTCCATAAATCAAATCATTAGGTAGTGTAAATGGATCTTCATCGGAATCGTGAAACAGAATGACCTCTCGCAAATCAGCAACAGAAAATTGAACTGAAATATCATCAATCTTTGATTTTAGCACAGGTGGTTCTGTAGCACACTCAAAATCAGCATTATCCCAGAAGGAAGTAATGTGATGCATAACAATCACAGTATTAGCCGAGATGGCACAGGAAATCCTGGATCTCTTCAGAAAAAGAATAACATCCCTAAACATCAATGCCTCTTTTAACTCCTCATCCACAAGTGCAATGACATTGTGTTTGTCATTGTAAAGTCGTTGGCCTGAAAATAATACAAAAGAAAACAACAATTAGTATTAAAAATAAAATTTTGAAAAATAAAAAATTTCAAAAATTTTTCAAAGTCTTGAAATTGTCGATACTAATAGTATCGATACTAGCATCGATATTAGTAATAACGATAAAATAATATATATCGATACTAAGTCTAAATCCAACACCTAGAAAAATTTGAAAACAATCCATCGATACTATTAGTATTGATGAACAGTCGATGAACAGTCTTCATCGATACTAATAGTATCGATTAACAAAATTTAAATTTTCCAGATTTTTCAAATGAAAAATTACAAGATAAATCATCTAATTAATCCTACAACAGACTACATCGTTTAATGTTTAAACCTAAAAACCCTTTGATTTTTCAAGTAATTTCTCCGATTTTAAGGTTTTAAAAACACACAAGTTCGGTAAATTCAAAAGCCAAAGATTTCATGGTTAGAAATGGGTAAATTATCAGCCATTATACTCAGAATACAATATAAAATCACTGATTACGCGATGAAGTCAAATGAACAACAGATCAACAAAATCGACGAATGATCACACTGACAAACAGACAGTAGTATCGATGTTAATAATATCGATATGATAGTATCGACAAAACTAATTTAATCAATAATATAATATCGATATTA